>CM061751.1:226244192-226804191 GCA_030979885.1 Lolium multiflorum | reverse complement strand
GAAAAAATTTATCGACTATGCAAGATTATTTCGGGAGCATTTGATCAAACACAAGTTCTTGCCCAAATGCTCGGGGGCTACTTTGGAAAAATAGAAAATTCCGAGTATGACAAGATAGAAATGGCGAGAGCCTATGATCAAATACAAGCATTTGTTCATAGCCTCGGGGGCTACTCTCATCGGGAGGCGCTGGTCGCGCACCGATAAATATAAAACTGTGAGAAAAAATTATAAATATATAGCGACAGGATACCATCTGTGGGCTACTCAACACAAGTTCTTGGATGTGGCCTCGGGGAGCTACTCACTTCGGGAGTATTTGTTCGTGCCCGATGAATTTTATCAAAATAAAGAAATAGCAAGTGAGTATATTTCGAGTTACACAGATAACTCTACATATACTCCCATCGGGAGGACAAAATAAGTCATCAAATATGACTCGATAAAATGTGCTATTCCAAAGGCGAAAAGCACTCGACAAAACATTCTCAGAACGCCAAAGTTGCGATCAATTTCTGAATGCCGCAAATTTGCGAAGGTAAGACCCCAGATCCGTTCTGTGTGGGCATCGCCAAAGACTGCGCTCTGCTACTTTTATCCGTATCAACGAGATACGAAGAAAAATCTAGCAGACGCGTTAGATTTTCGATAAGTAAATTTATTTGGGACTCGACGGAATGGTAAGACCTTAAGCGGCACATGTCGAGTTACAGTATCCCGAGATCATGTCCGGGGACGTGATCTTGAAGTAGGTTTTGCGGATTGCCCTTAGAGCGATTAACTAGTACCTGGTCCGTCAGATGAACTAGCCCCAACTACCATTATCCACTGTACAATACAGAATTTTATACTGAAGAAATATAAATAAAGTTCTCGAATAAAAAATAAACAGTCAGAGATTTCTCTTGACTCTCGATTCAAGCAAAATCTCGGGGCTACGACATAGGCATCCCAAATGGACCTGCCGAAGATAGTACCCGGGGTTTATTGAAGAAACATTACGAAGAATAAGAAGATTCGGAAGCCCAAGATACATTAAGGAAAGTTAGAGTTGTGGAAGTGTTATTTGTAATACGGCGGGATGAGTTGAGGAAACCGTCCGGACTCATGAAAAACGAAACCTCGGCTCCCACCTCCTATATAAGGGGGGTCGAGGGACAAAGAGATCGAATCTACTGTCAACATAACCCTAGTTTCATAATCGTAAGACGCATTAACTAAACCTTGAGGATCTGCCCTCTACTTCTAGCATTCTAGTCTACAATACGCCAGGCATTGACAAGTTAATCCGCTGTGTCGGATACCCAAGGCATCCCTTCTTCATCGACAACATCATGAGGTTCCTCCCTGAAACTATATTTTTATTGAGTCACATCTTATGTACTTTGCTTGGAGCGTCGGTTTTGTTTGTTTTTGTTTTGTTTGAATAAAATGGATCCTAGCATTCTTTGTGTGGGAGAGAGACATGCTGTTGCATATGGACAAATATGTCCTTAGGCTTTACTCATAATATTCAAGGCGAAGGTTGAAATTTCTTCGTTAAATTGTTATATGGTTGGAATCGGGAAATGCTACATGTAGTAATTCTGAAATGTCTTGGATAATGTGATACTTGGCAATTGTTGTGCTCATGTTTAAGCTCTTGCATCATATACTTTGCACCCATTAATGAAGAAATACATAGAGCTTGCTAAAATTTGGTTTGCATATTTGGTCTCTCTAAGGTCTAGATAATTTCTAGTATTGAGTTTTTGAACAACAAAGGAAGACGGTGTAGAGTCTTATAATGTTTACAATATGTCTTTATGTGAGTTTTGCTGCACCGGTTCATCCTTGAGTTTGCTTCAAATTCTTATGTTCCATGCTACTTTATTGATGAGACCTACATGTTTTATGCACATTATATGTCATATTTATGCATTTTCTGGAACTAACCTATTAACAAGATCCCGAAGAGCCAGTTGCTGTTTTTCTGCTGTTTTTGGTTTCGGAAATCCTAGTAAAGAAATATTCTCTCGGAATTGGAGGGAAACTTTGCCCGAGGGTCCTATTTTTGCCTCGGCTTCGGGAAGACCGAAGAGCTAACGAAGTGGGGCCCCACGAGGCGGCCGGAGGAGGAGGCCGGCGCGGCCAAGCCCGGCCTCGCCGACCTACCCACACAGGCCCTCGTGTGGCCCCACGCGCGTTGACCCTCCGCCTACTTAAAGCCTCCGTCGCGGAAACCCCGATCCCAGAGAGCCACGATGCGGAAAACCTTGCGAGGGCGCCGCGCCGCCGTCCCAGCTCGGGGGGATTCAGGAGATCGCCTCCGGCACACTGCCGGAGAGGGGATTCATCTCCCGGAGGACTCTACACCGCCATGGTCGCCTCCGGAGTGATGAGTGAGTAGTCCACCCCTGGACCATGGGTCCATAGCAGTACCTAGATGGTCGTCTTCTCCTTGTTGTGCTTCATTGTTGGATCTTGTGAGCTGCCTAACATGATCAAGATCATCTATCTGTAATACTATATATTGTGTTTGTCGGGATCCGATGGATAGAGAGTACTATGATTATGGTGATTATCAATCTATTGTTTATGTGTTGTTTATGATCTTGCATACTCTCCGTTATTAGTAGAGGCTCACAGCCAGGATTTTCTTAACTCCAGAGGAGTATTTATGCTCGATAGTGGGTTCAAGCCTCCATTGAACTGGGACAGTGACCGAAAGTTCTAAGGTTGTGTTGTGCTGTTTACCACTAGGGATAAAACATTGATATGTCTAAGGATGTAGTTGATTACATTACGCACCATACTTAATGCAATTGTCTGTTGTAGCAACTTAATACGGAGGGTTCGGATGATAACTTGAAGGTGGACTTTTTAGGCATAGATGCGGTTGGATGGCGGTCTATGTGCTGTCGTAATGCCCAATTAAATCTCACTATATTTATCTATGTCATGTATATGCATTGTTATGCCTTTCTCTATTTTTTCAATTGCCCGGCTGTAATTTGTTCACCCAGTATGCTTTATCTTATGGGAGAGACACCTCCCTAGTGACTGTGGACCCGGTCCCTATTCTTTACATATACAATCCTACTGCAATACTTGTGTTTCTTACATTGTTTTCTTTGCAAACATCTTCCACTCGTTACGTTTAATCCTTTGTTACAGTAAGCCGGTGAGATTGACAACCTCCCTGTTTCGTTGGGACAAAGTACTTAGGTTGTGTTGTGCAGGTTCCTAGTTGGCGCCGGAATCCCTGGGCGCAGCATCACATTTCGCGACCATCAACCTTCCACGTGCTTCTTTCCTACTGGTTCAATTAAACCTTGGTTTCTTTCTGAGGAAAACTTGCTCATTGTGCGCATCATACCTTCCTCTTGGGGTTCCCAACGGACGTGTACATCTACGCGCATCAAGCAACTTTTTCTGGCGTTGCCGGGGAGATCAAGACACGCTGCAAGGGAAGTCTCCACTTCTCAATCTCTTTACTTTGTTTTTGTCTTGCTTTATTTTATTTACTACTTTGTTTGCTGCACTAAAACAAAACACAAAAAGTCGTTACTTCTTCTTTATTTATTTGTCTTGCTCTCTATATCAAAAACACAAAAAAATTAGTTACTTGCATTGCTTTATCTAGTTTTATTATTTACTATTGCTAAAATGAATACTCCTGAAAATACTAAGGTTGTGTGACTTCACAAATGCAAATAATAATGATTTCCTATACACACCTATTGCTCCTGCTACTACAACAGAATTCTTTGAAATTAAACTTGCTTTACTGAATTTGGTTATGAGAGAACAATTTTCTGGTGTTCTGATGATGCTGCTGCCCATCTCAATGATTTTGTTGAACTTTGTTGAAATGCAAAAGTATAAAGATGTAGATAGTGATATTATTAAATTGAAAGTGTTTCCTTTCTCATTAAGAGGAAGAGCTAAAGATTGGTTGCTATCTTTGCCTAAGAATAGTATTGATTCATGGACTAAATGCAAGGATGCTTTTATTGGTGGAGTATTATCCTCCGCTTATATCTTTGAGAAATAGCATAATGAATTTTAAACAATTAGATACTGAACATGTTGCTCAACTGGGAGAGAATGAAAACTTTGGTAAGAATTGGCCAACCCATGGACTGACTACTTGGATGATCATCCAAACCTTCTATCCAGGACTAAATTTTTCTCCGCGGAATTTATTAGTTCAGGCCCTGCTGGAGAGTACCTTTATGTCATACATTGGGGGCAGCTACAAAACTTCTTGATGATATGATGATAAATTACTATGAATGGCACACGGGAAGAGCTCCACAAGGTAAGAAGGTAAGTTCTGTTGAAGAAACCTCTTCCTTGGGTGATAAGATTGATGTGATTATGTCTATGCTTGGGAATGGTAGATCTAATGTTGATCCAAATAATGTTCCTTTAGCTTCATTGGTTGCTCAAGAAGAAAGAAAATGTTGATGTGAATTTCATTAAAAATAATTTCAACAACAATGCTTATAGGAACAACTATGGTAATAACTATAGGCCATATCCTTCTGCTAATGGTAATGGTTATGGTAATTCTTATGGAAATTCTTACAACAATAATAAGGAGTGTACCCTCTGGTCTTGAAGCTATGCTTAAAGAATTTATTAGTACACAAACTGCCTTTAACAAATCTGTTGAGGAAAAGCTTGATAAAATTGATACTATTGCTTCTAGAGTTGATAGACTTGCCTATGATGTTATCTTTTAAAAGTGAAAGTTATGCCTAATAATGATATTGATAATAAGATTACTACTACAGCAAATACCATCAAGTTAGAATTAATGAGAATATAAGATTAATGGCTGAACTGCGTGCTAGGTGGGATAGAGAAGAAAATGAAAACTAGCTAAAGAGAATAATGTAGCTAAAGTTTGGACTATTACCACCACTAGCAATGCTAATTCTTCACATGTTTGCACCTCCTACTATCAATGGTAAAATAATTGGTGTTGGCAATGTTACTACTTCTAGTGCAAAGCGTACAAAACTGCCTGAAACTGCTAAAACTGCTGAAACTGCTTGTGATAAAACTGCTGAAATTTTTTCCAACCTTGAGAACAATGATCCCATTGCTGTATAATGATTTAGATTTTGATGATTACATCTCTGAAGTTATAAAGTTCTTACAAAAAACTTGCTAAAGTCCCAATACTAAGATATAAATTTAGCCTTCACAAAACATATTACAAATGCTCTCATAAAAGTTAGAGAAGAGAAACTAAAACTTGAAACTTCTATTCCTAGAAAGTTAGAAGATGGTTTAGGAGCTATCATTAAATGAAATTCAATGACTTTGAATGTAATGCTTTATGTGATCTTGGTGCAAGTATTTGTTATGCCTAAAAAGATTTATGATATGCTTGACTTACCATTGAAGAATTGTTATTTGGATGTTAATCTGGCCGATAAGAAACCTTTGGGGAGAGTTGATAATGTGCATATTCGGTTAACAATAACCTTGTCCCAGTTGATTTTGTGTCTTGGATATTGAATGCAATGCATCTTGTCTCATTATATTGGGAAGACCTTCTTCGAACTGTTGGTGTTGTTATTGATATGAGGGAAGGTAATGATAAATATCAATTTCCTCTCAAGAAAGGTATGAAACACTTCCTAGAAAGAGAATGAAGTTGCCTTTTAATTCTATTATTAGAACAAGTTATGATCTGTTGATGCTTCATCTGATAATATGACTTTTTCTGCGCCTAGCTGAAAGGCGTTTAAGAAAAGCGCTTATGGGAGACAACCATGTTTTTTACCTACAGCAATTTTTTGTTTTATTTGAGTCTTGGAAGTTGTTTACTACTGTAGCAACCTCTCCTTATCATGTTTTTGTGCCAGGTAATAAAGTTTCTATGTCAAAGTTGATGTTATATTTAGGATCGCTGCGCAGAAACAGCATTGCTGTGTCTGTCGCGAATCTGGGCACAGTTCTCTGCAGAAAATTCGAAAAAATCTGCCCAATTTACGAGCGTGATCCTCGGATATGTACGCAACTTTCATTAGTTTGAGTTTTTCCATTTTGAGCAAGTCTGGTGCCAGCTTTAAATTAGTCTTTACGGACTTTCTGTTTTTGACTGATTCTGCCTTTTATTTCGCATTATCTTTTGCTATGTTGGATTTATTTCTTTGATCCATTAATGTCCAGTAGCATTATGCAATGTCCAGAAGTGAAAATAATGATTGTGTCACCTCTGAATGAGTGAATTATTAATGATGCACTAACCCTCTAATGGTTTGCTTGGGATTTGGTGTGAAGGGAGTTTCAAGGGTCAGAGAGGAGAATGATACATATGATCAAAGAGGAGTGAAAGCTCTAAACTTTGGGGACCCCCGTGGTTCACCTTTGCACTCTTTTAAGAAGACTCAGCGTCTAAGCAGGGATACCAAGGCATCCCTTCTTCCTCGACAACATCATCAGGTTCCTCCCAGTGGAACTATATTTTTATTCAATCACATCTTATGTACTTATTTACTTGGAGCGTCGGTTTGCTTTTGTTTTTGTTTTTTGTTTTTGAATAAATGGATCCTAGCATTCACTTTGTGGGAGAGAGACATGCTCCTGTTGCATATGGACACATTTGTCCTTAGGCTTACTCATAATGTTCAGGCGAAGTTTCTTCTTCGTTAAATTGTTATATGGTTGGGATTGGAAAATGCTACATGTAGTGAATTCTAAAATGTCTTGGATAATGTGACACTTTGCAATTGTTGTGTACTCATGTTTAAGCTCTTGCATCATGCAGTTTAAATAAATACATAGGGCTTGCTAAAATTTGATTTGCATATTTGTTCTCTCTAAGGTCTAAATAATATCTAGTATTGAGTTTTAAACAACAAGGAAGACGGTGCAGAGTCTTATAATGTTTACAATATGTCTTTTATGTGAGTTTTGCTGCCCTTGTTCATCCGAGTTTGCTTTAAATAACCTTGCTAGCCTAAACCTTGTACTGAGAAGGGAATACTTCTCTGTGCATCCAATCCTTGAACTAACTACTGCCATTTTGTGTCCACCATACCTACCTACTACATGATATTTCTCTGCCATTCCAAGTAAATTGCTTGAGTGCTAACTTTAAACAATTCAAAATTTATCATCTCTGACTGTGTCAATGTTTTATAGCTCATAAGGAAGTATTTGGTGTTTTATCTTTCGATCTTTTCATTTAATGACAGACTTTCACAATGGACTAGTGGCTTCATCAGCTTATCCAATAATTTTGCAAAAAGAGAAATTTTGGCAAAGGGTTCCCAACCCCAGAATTAATTAACTTCATTAATAATTCTCTTCATGTGTTTTATGATTCATCAGTAAGCAACTTAATTTTACAAATAGACACTCCTCCATGGTATGTGAAAGTTGGAAGGCACCCGAGGATCCGGTTAGCCATGTGAGAGAAAGCAAAAGGTGGGAGGTGTCATCATAATAAAAATAAAATAAAGGCCCTCCTTCATGGTATGAGATTGTTGGCAGGCACCCGATGGAATGTTAGCCATAGTTTGTGAAAGAAAGGTTGGAAGAATTGCCACCCCCACTAAATACGTAACAATAAACAAAAAGAAGAGGATGATCTGCCACGGTGGTGAAATAAAGTCAACTAAGTAGACACAGCTCTTGAAAGTGGTTGATAAGGTAGTTAGAGTACCCATTTACCATTCGTTGACAACAACAAACACCTCTCAAACTTTACTTTTATGCTCTCTATATTTTTCAAATCAAAGCTCTAGCACAAATATATCAATCGCTTTCCTCTTGAAGGACCATTCTTTTTATTGAGTCAGTTTACCTATCTCCTTCCACCTTAAAGAAGCAAACACTTGTGTGAACTGTGCATTGATTCCTCCATACTATTGCACTTGTTATATTGCTTTATGTTGACGTATCTATATGAGATATATACATGTTGTATAAGTTGAAAGCAACTTGTGACTTATCCTATTTGTGTTGCTTAACACCTTTACTTTGATTTATTGCTTTATGAGTTAACTCTTATACCAAGACTTATTGATACTTGTCTTGAAGTACTATTCATGACTTTGCTTTATGATTCGGTTGTTTACTCATGTCATTACCTTTGTTTTGATGTTGCATTCATTACATATGTTTGCAAATAGTGATCAAGATTATGATGGCATGTCTACTTGAAGGAAATTATCTTTGTTATGTCGTTTTACTGCTCAGGACAAGCAGAAGGCTACTTTGAAGAGGGATCGATCGTCTCCAACGTATCGATAATTTCTTATGTTCCATGCTACTTTATTGATGATACCTACATGTTTTATGCACATTATATCTTTTATGCATTTTACGGAACTAACCTATTAACAAGATCCCGAAGAGCAGTTGTTTGTTTCTGCTGTTTTTGGTTTCAGAAATCTGTAAAGAAATATTCTCGTTGGACGAAACTTTAGCCCGGGTCCTATTTTGCCTGAAGCTTCCGGAAAATGAAGAGCTAACGAAGTGGGGTACGAGGCGGCCGGAGGGAGGACGGCGCGGCTAAACCAGCCGCCGACCTACACAGGCCCTCGTGTGGCCCCCGCGTGGCCCTCCGCCTGTGAAAGCCCTGTCGAAACCCAGTCACGAGGCACGATCGGAAAACCTTCTTTGAGGACGCCGCCGCCGTCCCATCTCGGGGATTCGGGAGATCGCCTCCGGCGGAGAGGGGATCCATCTCCCGGAGGACTCTACACCGCCATGGTGGCCTCCGGAGTGAGTAGTTCACACCTGGACCATGGGTCCATAACGGTAGCTAGATGGTCGTCTTCTCCTTGTTGTGCTTCATTGTTGGATCTTGTGAGCTGCCTAACATGATCAAGATCATCTACCTGTAATACTATATGTTGTGTTTGTCGGGATCAGATGGATAGAGAGTACTATGATTATGGTGATTATCAATCTATTGTTTATGTGTTGTTTATGATCTTGTGCTCTCCGTTATTAGTAGAGGCTATGCCAAGATTTTACTCTTAACTCCAAGAGGAGTATTTATGTACTCGATAGTGGGTTCATGCCTGCATTAACACTGACAGAAAGTTCTAAGGTTGTGTTGTGCTGTTAGACACTAGGGATAAAACATTGATGTTATCTCTAAGGATGGTTGATTACATTACGCACGTACTTAATGCAATTGTGCATTGCTTAGCAACTTAATCTTTGGAGGGGGTTCGGATGATAACTGGTGGACTTTTAGGCATAGATGCGGTTGGATGGCGGTCTATGTATGTACTTTGTCGTAATACCCAATTAATCTCACTATATTTATCATGCCATGTATGTCCATTGTTATGCCTTTCTCTATTTTGTCAATTGCCCATTTGTAATTTGTTTGCCCCAGCATGCTTTATCTTATAGGAGAGACACCTCTAGTGAAGCTGTGGACCCGGTCCTATTCTTTACATAGCATACAATCTCCTGCAATTGTTGTGTTTTATTGTTTTCTTTGCAAACATCTTCCTCTCGATACGTTTTTGTTTTCAGCAAGGCGGTGAGATTGACAACCTCACTTTGTTTCGTTGGGACAAAGTGCTTGGGTTGTGTTTTGTGCAGGTTCCACGTTGGTGCCGGAATCCCTGGTGTTGCGCCGCATCACATTGTGACCATCAACCTTCAACGTGCTTCTTGGCTCCTACGTTTCGATTAAACCTTGGTTTTCTTTACGAGGAAAACTTATCGACGTAAGCATCATGCCTTTCTCTTGGGGTTCCCATGGACGTGCCACATCTCTGCGCATCACCGGTTTCATCTGCAGTTTGCTTCAAATAACCTTGCTAGCCTAAACCTTGTATCGAGAGGGAATACTTCTCATGCATCCAAAATCTTTGAGCCAACCACTATGCCATTTGTGTCCACCATACCTACCTACTACATGGTATTTCTCCGCCATTCCAAAGTAAATTGTTTGAGTGCTACCTTTAAAATTCCATCATTCGCCTTTGCAATATATAGCTCATGGGACAAAATAGCCTTACAAACTATTGTGGTATTGAATATGTACTTATGCACTTTATCTCTTATTAAGTTGCTTGTTGTCCGATAACCATGCTTACTGGGGACGCCATCAACTATTCCTTGTTGAAATATCATGTGAGTTGCTATGCATGTACGTCTTGTCTGAAGTAAGAGAGATCTACCTTAATGGTTGGAGCATGCATATTGTTAGAAGAAGAACATTAGGCCGCTAACTAAATCCATGAATCATGGTGGAAGTTTCAGTTTTGGACATATATCCTCAATCTCATATGAGAATCATTTAACTGTTGCCACATGCTTATGCATTAAAAAGGAGTCCATTTCCATGTTGTCCCCGTATGGATGTCTAAGTTGAGAATAATCAAAAGCGAGAAATCCAAAATGCGAGCTTTCTCCTTAGACCTTTGTACGGGCGGCATGGAGGTACCCCATTGTGACACTTGGTTGAAACATGTGTATTGCGATGATCCGGTAGTAGTCCAAGCTGATTAGGACAAGGTGCGGGCACTATTAGTATACTATGCATGAAGCTTGCAACTTGTAAGATATAATTTACATAACTCATATGCTTTATTACTACCGTTGACAAAATTGTTTCATGTTTTCAAAATAAAAGCTCTAGCACAAATACAACAATCGATGCTTTCCTCTTGAAGGATTCTTTCTTTTACTTTTATGTTGAGTCGGTTTACCTACTCTCTTCACCTCAAGAAGCAAACACTTGTGAACTACTATGCATTGATTCCTACATACTTGCATATTGCACTTATTATATTACTTTACATGACACATATCCATGAGATATACATGTTATAAGTTGAAAGCTAACCGCTGAAAATTAATCTTCCTCCTGTGTGTTGCTTCAATACCTTTACTTTGATTTATTGCTTTATGAGTTAACTCTTATGCAAGACATGTTGATGCTTGTCTTGAAGTACTATTCATGAGAAGTCTTTGCTTTATGATTCATTTATTTACTGTGTCATTACCATTGTTTTGATGGCTGCATTCATTACATATGTTTACAATAGTATGATCAAGGTTATGATGACATGACTCAGAAATTATCCTTGTTATCGTTTACTGCTCGGAATGACAGAATAAAAGCACAGGGATGCGATACGTCCCGACGTATCGATAATTCTTATGTTCCATGCTACATTATTGATGATATCTCTACATGTTTTATACACATTATATGCCGTATTTATTTTTCGGCACTAACCTATTAACAAGATCCCGAAGACCAGTCTTGTTCTGCTGTTTTTGGTTTCAGAAATCCTAGTAAGGATATATTCTCGGGTGGGCCAATCGCCCGAGGTCCTATTTTTGCCTGAAGCTTCAGGAGCCGAGGGGGGAAGGAAGTGGGGCCACGGGCGCCGCCACAACGGGGCGGCGCGGCACCGCCTTGGCCGCAGCGGCCCTGGTGTGTGAAGACCCTACGTGTGCCCCCGCGTTTACCCTTCCGCCTGCTTAGTCCCCGTCGTGGCTCTCTATCTGAGAGCCACGATGCGGAAAACCTTCCAGAAGACGCCGCCGTCGCGAATCCCATCTCGGGGATTCAGGAGATCCACCGGCACCCTGCCGGAGAGGGAATCATCTCCGGAGGACTCTTCATCGCCATGATCGCCTCTAGGGGTGAGTGAGAGTAGTTCACACTGGACTATGGGTCCGTAGCAGTAGCTAGATGGTCGTCTTCTTCTAATTGTGCTTCATTGTTGGATCTTGTGAGCTGCCTAACATGATCAAGATCATCTATCGTAATACTATATGTTGTGTTTGTCGGGATCCAGATGGATAGAGAATACTATGTTATGGTGATTGAGTCTATTACCTATGTGTTGTTTTATGATCTTGCATGCTCTCCGTTGTTAGTAGAGGCTCCGGCCAAGTTTTTGCTCTTAACTCCAAGGGGGAGTTATGCCCGATAGTGGGTTCATGCCTCCATTAAGTCTGGGAGTGAGAGAAAGTTCTAAGGTTGTGGATGTCCTGTTGCTACGTTGCCACTAAGGATAAAACATTGATGCTATGTCTAAGGGTGTAGTGTTGATTACAGTACGCACCATACTTAATGCAATTGTCTGATGCTTAATACTGGAAGGGTTCGGATGATAACTGAAAATTGGACTTTTTAGAGCATAGATGCATGCGGATGGCGGTCTATGTGCTTTGTCGTAATGCCCAGATTAAATCTCACTATATTTATCATATCATGTATGTGCATTGTTATGCCCTTTCTATTTGTCAATTGCCCGCTGTAATTTGTTCACCCAACATGCTTTTAACTTATGGGAGAGACACCTCTAGTGACTGTGGACCCCGGTCCTATTCTTTACATCTGAAATACAATCTACGGCAATACTTGTTTCTTTCTTGTTTCTTCGCAAACAATCATCTTCCACACAATAGGGTTAATTGTTTTTAGCAAGCCGGTGAGATTGACAACTCGCATTTCGTTGAGCAAAGTACTTTAGTTAATGTTATGTACGAGTTCCAGCGCCGAATCACAGTGTTGCGCCGCATCACATTTCGCCACCATCAACCTTCAACGTGCTTCTTGACTCCTACTGGTCGATTAAACATTGGTTTCTTACTGAGGGAAACTTGCTCTGCATGCGCATCACACCTTCCTCTTGAGGTTCCCGGACGTGTCAGCTACACGCATGGGGCGCCGGCCTCAAGGGTGCGGCCAACTGTGGGTCTTGGGTTGGCCGGCCCCCTCCCCTTGCCCCTCCTTATATAGGTGGAAGCCCCAAGGCTTGTCTCCCAAGTCTTCGAATAAGACCCCAACACCAAACCTACCTTTGGTGGGAAACCTACCTAAGGGGTCCCACTCAAGGTGGGACTCCCACCTTTCCATGAGGTGGGGTGGTCGGCCACCTATAGTGGAGTCCACAGGACTCCACCCCTTAGGACTGACGGCCTAGCATGTGGAGTCCACAGGGACTCCCACCTTCCTCAGATACTTTCTTCCGGACTTTCTAGAACACGAACCTTCCATAAATGCAGGATCATTTCCAAACTTGGAATATGAATTCCTATATATGAATCTTATTCTCCAGACCATTCCGGCTCCTCGTGACATCCTGGATCCCATCCGAGACACCGAAAACTTCCAACTCCATTCCATATTCCATATCTACTCAACGACATCAAACCTTAAGTGTATCACCCTACGGTTCGTGAACTATGCTGCAGACATGGTTGAGACTTCTCTCCAACCAATAACCAATAGCGGGATGTGGACATAATGGCTCACACATATTCAACGATGACTTAGTGATCGATTGAACCATTTACATACGATACCGATTCCCTTTGTCACGCGATATTTTACTTGTCCGAGGTTTGATCATCGGTATCACTATACCTTGTTCAACCTCGTCTCTGACAAGTACTCTTTACTCGTACCGTGGTATGTGGTCTCTTATGAACCATTCATATGCTTGCAAGCCAATTAGACGACATTCCACCGAGAGGGCCCAGAGTATATCTATCCGTCATCGGGATGGACAAATCCCACTGATCCATATGCCTCAAGCTCATACTTTCCGGATACCTAATCCCACCTTTATAACCACACATTTACGCAGTGGCGTTTGATGTAATCAAAGTACCTTTCCGGTATAAGTGATTTATATGATCTCATGGTCGAAAGGACTAGGTAACTATGTATCGAAAGCTTATAGCAAATGAACTTAATGATGTGATCTTATGCTACGCGTGTGTCCATTACATCATTCACATAATGATATAACCTTGTCATTAATAACATCCAATGTTCATAATCACATAAACGATGATCATCTATCAATCAACAAGCTAGTTATACAAGAGGCTTACTAGGGACTTCTTGTTGTTTACATAACACACATGTATCAATGTTTCCGTTAATACAATTATAGCATGGTATATAAACATTTATCATAAACACAAAGATATATAATAACCAATTTATTATTGCCTCTTGGGCATATCTCCAACACCAAGACCATGTACGCCCTTGCTAGGCTCGTAGTATCTGCGTGTGCAAATCTGGCTTGCACCCATTGTATGCACATGTAGAGTCTATCACCCGATCATCACGAGATGCTTGAAACTACAAGTCTTAGCAGCGGTGCATACTAAGGATGAACACCTTATTATCTTGATATTTGAAGTAGGAGGATTATAATGCTACCATCGCGATCTAAGCAAAATAAGATGCATAAAGTTTAACATCACATGCAATTCATAATGTGTGATATGATATGGCATTTCTTCTTGTGCTTTTGATCTCCATCTCCAAAGCACGGACATGATCTCCATCATCACCAGCATGGCGTCAAGGTCAGTGGCGCCACTTCATGGTTGTCCATCACTTATAGCTACTATAACAACTACTTGAAATAAAGCTATTACATGATGAATAGACACGCAGGTCTTTAACAAAAATTAAAAACAACCATTAGGCTCCTGCCGGTTGCCATAATACAATAATGAACATCTCATACATCAAATATAATCATCATCACATCATGGCCATATCACATCACCAAACCATGCAAAAACAAGTTAGACGCCTCTAATTTGGTTTGCATATTTTACGTGGTTTAGGGTTTTCGAGCAAGATCCAATCTACCTACAAACATGAACCACAACGGTGATACTAGTGTTGTCAATAGAAAGAGTAAATTGAATCTTCACTATGGTGAGAGAGACAGACACCCACAAAGCCACTTATGCAATACAAAGTTGCATGTCAAGCGTGGAGCAAGTCTCATGAGACGCGGTCATGTAAAGTTAGCCCGGGCCACTTCATCCCACCATCCCGCAAGATGCAAAGTACACAAACTAAAGCAACAAAAGAATCACCGAAACCATTGTGTTCTACTAGTGCAACCAGATCTATGCATAGACATGACTCTGATACCACTGATGGGGTTCGTTGCATAGAAAACAAAATTTTTCCTACCGCAAAGATGAATAAAACCAAGATCCAATCTATGGAAAATTCCAAGATCTAATCTACAAGATCTAAGCAACGAGATGGAGATGAGACTAACCCTCGAAAGATTCCACACCTACGCTATGGCTCCCCGGCAACGGCGCCAGAAAAGGTCTTGATATCCCACAAGTATAGGGGATCGTTTGTAGCCTTTTCGATAAGTAAGAGTGTCGAACCCAACGAGGAGCTAAAGGTAGGATAAGTATTCTCTCAAGTTCTATCAACCACTGATACAACTCTACGCGCACTAAACGTTTGCATTATCTAGGAAATAAAACTACGGTAGCAATACGGGTATGAGAGATAGCTTTGCAAGATAATAAATACATGAAAGTAAATGTTAGTGCTGCAGCAATAAGATACACTAAGTAACCATATTCTAACAGTACCATGAGTGTGGAAAAGTGGTGGTAATTGTGGTGGCTTTGTCCAAGATTAATTAGTGAAGACATTTAGTTCATTGTCTTTGATGTAGTTTTCAATGTGGGAGAGGCTAAATATACAAGTGCTCCACTACTTGGGATTACAAGTACTATATGATTGGATTGTTAGCAAACATCCATAAATACTAACCAATGCATTAAGGTTTTCCCAACCATAGCCTTAAGTTTATGGTCCTCTTACTCCCATACATGCAACTAACCGGTTTGAGCCCTCAGGTTTCTGTCACTCCGGCAGGACTACCCCCTTCCTTTGCACATACTACTAACCCTATGGTGTTGATCCATGCACGCACAAGTATAATGGACACCAAAGGATAGTACCATATCAACATACAACTCTAATGAACCATAGACATTCAACAAAGCAATCAAAAGACAAATATACTACATACACATGACATAGATCATAGGATAAATATTATAGCATCAAACACCATGTTTACATAGGACGGTACAGGGGTTTGTGGGAGGATGAACCACTGAATACAAGGAGGAGATGGTGATGGAGATGGCGGTGAAGACGTTGGAGAGGGGCAACGAGGCGGAGGCGTGGGCGGCGGCGGCGGCGGCGCGGGGGACTCCTTCCCCGCCGCCGGCATCATGGGGGAGCGCCGCCCCTTAGCCTCCCTCCTTCATGGCTTCTTGGGAGCCCTCCCCCATGGAGATGGGATCCATGGGGGAGGCAAAAACGTGGCTTTGGTGGCTGGAAATTCGTGGGTGGAGGTGTCCTCCACGAGTTAGGGTTTCCTCCTTTATATAGACTCTCGGATTTCCGTCATCCCATCTAGGGCTTCAGTAAAACGGGTCCCTAGGCCGCATACGGACTCCGATTGGGCCGAATTTTAACTCTAGAACGTTCAGCAGAAAATTATCTACAACTTCCTCTTCAGGCCCAACTCCGTTGGAGGTCATCTTCGAGGGTCAAACAGACAATCTCCGAAAACAGTTCTGGGACAGATTTCAGCAAAGTTCCAATTCGACTCCAACAAGGTTTCCTCTTATATTCTTGATAATTCCTACACATCAAAGTGTAAAACAAGAACATTGTGCACTTTTGCAACTATTAATAGGTTAGTCCAAATAAATCATAAACTTAATATAAAAACAAGTGCCAAAGGCATAATATTAGCATGAAACAATCAAAAATTATAGATACGTTTGCGACGTATCAACATCCCCAAGCTTAACTCCTGCTCGTCCTCGAGTAGGTAAGTGATAAAAAGAATAATTTTTGAGGTGACATGCACCTTCAAAGTTCAAAGGATGACTAGATACAAATAATTTAAGAACAAGTAATAACACATTCATGATTCAATCAATAATAATTTTGGGACCATGCACATAGAACTAAGAATGAAAACTATGCTCTCATAAGACGGTGCATATAACTTAGAAGATGAAGACTCAACATAAAAGTAAAAGAATGGCCCTTCGCAGAGGGAAGCAGAGATTAAACATGTGCTAGAGCTTTTTATTTTGAAAACATAGAGATATAAAATTTTAAGAGAGGCAATTGTGTCAACGGTAGCAATAAGTAATATAGGTTATGTATAAAACTTCCAATAAGTTGCAAGCCTCATGCATCGAATACTAATAGTGCCCGCACCTTGTCCTCATTAGCTCGGATCCATGGATTATCATCGCATTACATATGTTTCAACCAAGTTTCACAAAGGGGTACCTCCATGCCACATGTACAAAGGTCTAAGGAGAAAGTTCGCATTTTGGATTTCTCGCTTTTGATTATTCTCCACTTAGACATCCATACCGGGACAACATGGACAACAGACAAATGGACTCCTCTTTAAGCTTAAAGCTTTTGGCAACATAAATTTCTCATAAGAGATTTTTGAGGTTTTAATGTCCATGCTGAAACTTCCACCATGTAAACATGGCTTTGGTTAGCGGCTCAATGTTCTTCTCTAACAATATGCATACTCTAACCTTTTATCATGGTTATCTCCTTTACTTCAGACAAGACGGACATGCATAGTAACTCACATGATATTTATCAAAAATATGATGATGGTGTCCCCATGTCAGCATGGTTGCCACACAACAAGCAACTTATAAGAACTAAGATACATAAGTGACATATTCCTCACCACAATATTTTTTAGGCTACTTTCCCATGAGCTATGTATTGCAAAAACAAGAAATTATTTTGAAGGTTTTAAAGGTAGCACATGTAAATTTACTTGGAGTGGCGGTGAAATACCACATATAGGTAGGTATGGTGGACACTTTTGGCATATTTTGGTTTTTGGTGGTTGGATGCACGAGTAGAGATCATACTCAGTACAGAATGAAGGCTAGCAAAAAGAAAGATAGCGACCAACTAAGAGAGCAATAATGGTCATAATCATGCATAGCGACAAAACTTATTAATTAAAGCATATGGTGATATTAAAAGTCTAAACTAAATGATCAATTCAACCCAATTGAAACATCAGAGGAGATCTTCCATTTGCATCACTATTAATATGAGACTTTTTACTCGTATCCAACACCAATCAACTTATTGGAAACAACTCATTTATAATATTATTAAGATCAGAAGGCTAATCATATATAACTGAAACATACTAAACTCACGAACAAAATAGGGTGAAAAACGAGCTAAACGCCCGATGCTAGCAAAAATAAAACGCTCGTTGAACAATAAGAGTGAAAACTAGAGCGTTCATACAATTAAAATGGAGCGTGTCTCTCTCCCAAACAAACATGGTATGATGGTGCCCACTTTATTGAAAATAAAATACACAACAGAAAATAAAGACGCTCCAAGAATAACACATAGTATATGAAGCAATAAAAATATAGTGAACAGAAACAGGACCTGATATTTTTATTGATGAAGAAGGGGATGCCTTGGGCATCCCCAAGCTTTGACGCTTGTACTTCTTGAATATATCTTGGGGTGACATGGGCATCCTCAAGCTTGAGATTTTGTCCATTCTTCATCTCATCTCATCATTCTTCTTTCCTACACTTGAAAACTTCCTTCATACAAAACTCATCACAAATCTCATTAGCAGCGTTAGTGCAATGATAATATTAATCAAATCTACAAAGTTCAGTATGACATATGAAAAACATTTTAATAAGCATTAGCTACTGTAGCACAAAAGACGAGAGGACGGAGAGAAATGTTTCTCATTAATTGCATGGGATAAAGTCGCCAGGCCAAAGAAAAGGGAGGAGTAGGAGTGTTAAATCTTAAGCTACAAAATGAAGCCCTTCTTCTCAAGCACCTGCATAAATTCTATAATCATGAGGATGTACCTTGGGTCACTTTATTATGGAAGTCATACTATCGAGAAAAGGTTCCCCATGCTATGCTTCCACGTGGATCATACGGTGAGAGATGTCTTCCAAGCTCACCCCATTATTCAGGGGCATAGCTTCCTGTCAAGTGGGTGATGGCACAACTGTTCTATTCTCTGGAAAGATAGTTGGATAGACACGACATTGCCTCGAGAAGTACCCCAGGGCCTTTTCCTTTGCACTTGATGCGGATAAATCGATCCAGATTTTATTACTTGCTCCCACACTTCTTTGATAATTTTGGTTGCAGCCATCATCTCAAGCCGGAGAGAAATTAGGAGATCTTCAAAACACACATCCGGAGAAATGATGTTGGACTCTACTTTGGAGAGAGATAGATGGGTTTATGATGAGGAGCCACGAGTCTTCACTTCCAGAAATACTATCAATATTGTAGGGATATCACAGTACATGCAGCGTATGGCTGGTTATGGAAGTCTAAATGTACTCCTAAAATGAAATTTTTTATTTGGCTCCTTATTTCAGATAGATTAAACACAAGGAATATCTTTTGAGAAGGAGGAATATTGTCTTGAGCACTTGGTTTTTAGCTGTATGCTGCGCCACAATCCCCACGAGCTTAGTGGAACACCTTATATTCCTTGCAATTTTGCTAAACAATCTTTAGGATTGTCTAGATTGTGTTTGGGCCTCGATCGGGTGATAGATTACGAGATCATCACACAGGGGAAGGCTCAGAAACATGACCTGATATTTTTATTGATGAAGAAGGGGATGCCTTGGGCATCCCCAAGCTTTGACGCTTGTACTTCTTGAATATATCTTGGGGTGACATGGGCATCCCCAAGCTTGAGCTTTTGTCCATTCTTCATCTCATCTCATCATTCTTCTTTCCTACACTTGAAAACTTCCTTCATACAAAACTCATCACAAATCTCATTAGCAGCGTTAGTGCAATGATAATATTAATCAAATCTACAAAGTTCAGTATGACATATGAAAAGCATTTTAATAAGCATTAGCTACTGTAGCACAACTTCAATAAGGTTCTTTGATCAAGAGAACTCAAAAAGGTGGGCAAAAAGATGCAAATGCAAAACAGTGCAAGAATCTGTCAAAACAGAACAGTTCGTAAAAATTGATTTTTGAAAAATAGTTACGCTGCGTAACTCGAAAAACTCTGAACTAATGAAAGTTAGATAAATACCTGGGGAAGATGCTCGTAAATTGGCAGCTCAAACTTACGTTCTGGTGATTTTTGGCGATTTTTCTCGTGACGAACCAGAAACAGTAAACAAGATTGCAAATCCCCCAAATACCACTTTCTTACCATTAGAGGCAATTCTTGGCACAAAAACAAAACAAACATGATAAGGAGAGGTCATTACAGTAGTAATGACTTCCAAGACTCAACAAAGCAGTAAATAACAGAAATATAAACATATTGGGTTGTCTCCCATAAAGCTCTTTCTTTATAGCCATTTAAGATGGGCATGATTATTTGATGGAGCTCTCAAACCCCCCTTTTTTTTGTTGTTTTCCAATTATAAGTGAAACTGACAAAGAAACAAGAACCAAATAAAGAACCTAATAAAACTAAATAGGATAAAACCAAAGATAATAAAAGCAACTATATACAATGCTTACATGTGGATGGGTAATATTGAGTTTGAAGGAGACAACCTCATGTTGGTTGATGAATAGGGGATGCCTTGGGCATCCCCAAGCTTAGATATTTGCATCTTCTTGAATATTCTCTTGGGATCCATCTACACATCCCCAAGCTTGAGCTCTTGCATCCTCTTGCTCATCTCATATCACCATATTGATTGGAACTTAAAAACTGCATCCACATAAAGCTTCACAAAACTCATTAGTAGGTTAGTACTCATTAAATAAAATCCACAAGTGTTCAAGTATCCCTAATTTCTATAAAATCTATCAAATATTTAGCCACTGTAATACTGAGGTTTCTTATTATTTCAATCGTACGTCGAAAACGAAGGAAACTTTTGAATCCTAAGTACAATATTTAAACAAAGAGAATAGAAATCTGTCAAAACTGAACACTCTGTAAAGATGTCACTCAATGAGATAGTTACGTAGCTCAAATCGAAAAACTCATGATTAATGAAAGACATATCATAACCTCAGGTCTATGCACAAAAAAATTTCAGATCAAAATGCCATACTGAGATTTTTCACGAATTTTTGCAGCACAGCACAGGAAATCTGTCTCAACAGAATCAGTCCGTAAAGATTGAATTATTAGATCTGTCTACGTACCTTCAAATCAGAAAAGTCAAAACTAACGAAAGTTAGATAGCAAGCACTACTATGCACTCAAGAAATTTCAGATCAAGATCACGTTCTGGTGATTTTTAAAATTTTCTACAGTGGAGCACAGGAAATCTGTTTTCTAGGCAGCATAGTGACAAACTTGCATAACAAACTAGGGGTTATCTATACATTCTATTTACAGCGGGATATGTACACTATATACACTATTTACAAGTTTTTAATGAAAAGCTTCCATGGAAAGAATTGTTTTGGTTTCGCAGGCATGAACACAAGTGTTCAAGGTCGACCCCCACTTCACCATTACTCATCTTTCCAATCACTTTTCTTTTTTGAAAACATTTTTATTTTTTTCATATAAAATGTAATAAAATTTTTGTAATTCACATTCCTATCCATACAAAGATA
Organism: Lolium multiflorum; assembly: GCA_030979885.1. Lineage (NCBI taxonomy): Eukaryota > Viridiplantae > Streptophyta > Magnoliopsida > Poales > Poaceae > Lolium > Lolium multiflorum. The sequence continues at coordinate 226,782,774 of CM061751.1, read as the reverse complement.
GAGAACAACTACGTACAGAAAGTAAAACTACTTAGAGATAAAGCAAACAAGTGCACACGAAAATATTCACCTACGCTATGGCTCCCCGTCAACGGCGCCAGAAAAGGTCTTGATGTCCCACAAGTATAGGGGATCGTGTGTAGCCTTTTCGATAAGTAGAGTGTCGAACAGAAGGAAGCTAAAGGAAGGATAAGTATTCTCTCAAGTTCTATCAACCACTGATACAACTCTACGCGCACTAAACGTTTGCATTATCTAGGAAATAAAACTACGGTAGCAATACGGGTATGAGAGATAGCTTTGCAAGATAATAAATACATGAAAGTAAATGTTAGTGCTGCAGCAATAAGATACACTAAGTAACCATATTCTAACAGTACCATGAGTGTGGAAAAGTGGTGGTAATTGTGGTGGCTTTGTCCAAGATTAATTAGTGAAGACATTTAGTTCATTGTCTTTGATGTAGTTTTCAATGTGGGAGAGGCTAAATATACAAGTGCTCCACTACTTGGGATTACAAGTACTATATGATTGGATTGTTAGCAAACATCCGTAAATACTAACAATGCATTAAGGTTTTCCCAACCATAGCCTTAAGTTTATGGTCCTCTTACTCCCATACATGCAACTAACCGGTTTGAGCCCTCAGGTTTCTGTCACTCCGGCAGGACTACCCCCTTCCTTTGCACATACTACTAACCCTATGGTGTTGATCCATGCGCGCACAAGTATAATGGACACCAAAGGACAGTACCATATCAACATACAACTCTAATGAACCATAGACATTCAACAAAGCAATCAAAAGACAAATATACTACATACACATGACATAGATCATAGGATAAATATTATAGCATCAAACACCATGTTTACATAGGATGGTACAGGGGTTTGTGGGAGGATGAACCACTGAATACAAGGAGGAGATGGTGATGGAGATGGCGATGAGCGCCGGGAGGCGGAGGCGTGGGCGGCGCCGGCGGCGGCGCGGGGGACAGCTTCCCCGCCGCCGACATCATGGGGGAGCGCCGCCCCTTAGCCTCCCTCCTTCATGGCTTCTTGGGAGCCCTCCCCCATGGAGATGGGATCCATGGGGGAGGCAAAAACGTGGCTTTGGTGGCTGGAAATTCGTGGGTGGAGGTGTCCTCCACGAGTTAGGGTTTCCTCCTTTATATAGACTCTCGGATTTCCGTCATCCCATCTAGGGCTTCAGTAAAACGGGTCCCTAGGCCGCATACGGACTCCGATTGGGCCGAATTTTAACTCTAGAACGTTCAGCAGAAAATTATCTACAACTTCCTCTTCAGGCCCAACTCCGTTGGAGGTCATCTTCGAGGGTCAAACAGACAATCTCCGAAAACAGTTCTGGGACAGATTTCAGCAAAGTTCCAATTCGACTCCAACAAGGTTTCCTCTTATATTCTTGATAATTCCTACACATCAAAGTGTAAAACAAGAACATTGTGCACTTTTGCAACTATTAATAGGTTAGTCCAAATAAATCATAAACTTAATATAAAAACAAGTGCCAAAGGCATAATATTAGCATGAAACAATCAAAAATTATAGATACGTTTGCGACGTATCAACATCCCCAAGCTTAACTCCTGCTCGTCCTCGAGTAGGTAAGTGTGGTAGATCTCCTCCAAATTCCAGCAGCACGACGGCGTGGTGGTGGTAGTGGAGGAAGAAAAGCTGCAGGGCTTCGCCTAAGCCGGAGCAGCGTATGGTGGAGGGAGAGGCGGCCAGAGGAGGAGGCAATGATGTGGGGTGGCCGGCCACCCCCTCCCCTCTTTATATAGGGGGCTGGCCGGCCAGGGTGGCCCCCTTTCCCATCTAGGGTTAGGGGGGCGGCGGCCAAGGGGGGAGAGGGGCTTTCCTCTCCCCAAGTTGATCCCCCCTAGGGAAACCCTAGGGGTTGGCCGGCCTGGGCCTTGGGGGGCATGTGCCCCCGGCCCATTAGGCCAGGGAGCATCCCCTCGGCCCATGCTGGCCCTCCTAGGTCGTGGGCCCCATGGTGGACCCCTCCGGAATCTATAATTGTTCCATGCTTGTTTTTATATTACATACATGTTTTGTTCACACTTTATTTAGTTTTGACGCATTTTAGGAACTAACCTATTGTGGGATGCAGAAGTGCCGTTCTTTGTTCCATGTTTTGGTTTCGAAATCCCTGTAAGGAAATATTCTCGGAATCGGGTGAAATCAACGCCCAGATCTTCGCTCGGGAGCTTCCAGGCACCGGAGAGGACCGAGAGGGGAGCACCGCGGGGGCTGGACCATGGGCGGCGCGGCCAGGGCTGGGCCCGCGCCGCCCTGGCACCAGGGCTCCACCGACATCGATTCTTCGCCTATAAGAAGCCCCCCTAAATCTTCGATACGAATAAGCCACGGTGCGAGAAACCTTCGAGCCGCGCATAGCAAAGCCAGATGCGGGGGCCCAGGGAGTCTCTATACCATTAAGCCACGCCCCATGCAGGGGCAGTGGAAGGCTCCATCGACACCACCGCCATCTTCATCCCCGCTGCTGTCTCCCATGAGGAGGGAGAGTGGTTCTCCATCGAGGCTCGGGGCTGCACCGGTAGCTATGTGGTTAATCTCTCTATGTACTTCAATACAATGATCTCATGAGCTACCTTACATGATTGAGATTCATATGAGCTTTGTATCACTTACTAGTCTATGTGCTACTCATGTGATGTTATTAAAGTAGTCTATTCCTCCTACATGGTGTAATGGTGACAGTGTGTGCATCGTGTGGTTCTTGTCGTAGATTATGATCATAATATCTTGTAGGTTATGGAGTTGATTATTATTGATGTGATCTATTCCCCCTTCATAGTGTAATGGTGACAGTGTGTATGCTATGTTGAGTACTCGGTTTATTTGCAAAGATGTATATGCCTAAGGTTACTTAAATATGAATGCCGAATGTTGTGGCGCTTGTTAACTCATTGAGGTGCTCTTGTAGCCCTACGCAATGAATGGTGTTTGTCATCCAACAAAAAGAGTGTATGTAGCACAAATGAGAAAGTTATTATTTATTATGCGATCAATGTTGAGAGTGTCCACTAGTGATATGATCCCTAGGCCTTGTTTCCAATCTTTGCCAAACACCGTTTACTGTTCTACCATGTTCTGCTGCCATATTTATTCAGATTGCTATTACCACTCTTATACATCCATATTACTTGTATCACTATCTCTTCGGCGAACTAGTGCACCTATACATCGACAAGTGTATTAGGTGTGTTGGGAACACAAGAGACTTGCTTTGTGGTTACAGGGTTGCTTGAGAGGGATATCTTTGACCTCTTCCTCCTGAGTTCGATAAACCTTGGGTGATCCACTTAAGGGGAAAACTTGCTGTATTTGTTCTACAAACCTACACTCTTGGAGGCCCAACAACTTTGTCTACGGGAAAAGCGTGAGTAGACATGAAGCTATTTTAAGACGCCGTTCTTGAGGAGGAAAGGTAAAGGCACTCTTCGGTGTAACTAAGTTATTTTCTGTTGCCGTTGTAAGTGCTCGAAGCTATTTCCTTTAGATCTTGCAATGCATCTTTTGATTTCTTGTTTACACTAGTTAGGCATAATGGAAAGCAACAGTGAGCTTTTTTATTCTATTTCCTGAGTTAAGACGATTGTTTGCTGCGAAAATTAAAAACCTATGGAATGTTATTTGCATGCTAGTAACAATGATATTAGTATGACACTTTGAACACCATTGTTGCTAATGATATGGAAAATTCTAAGCTTGGGAAGCTGGTTTGATGAGCATGACATTTTAGTCCCAAGCATTGAGGAAAATTTTCTTTAGTGACACTGCCTCATGATGATTACAATGATGAGTGGTCTTTTGGTGCCATCTCTCTGAAGAGTAAATTTTATTATGATTATACTATACCTCCTACACTTGATGAGAATAATAATGATAACTACTTTTTTGCACCCACTACAACTAATAAAATTGATTATACTTTATGTGGAGAGTAATAATTTTATGCATGTGTCCTGGCAGAAGAATGCCTTATGTGATAGTTATATTGTTAAGTTTTTTTCATGATGCTACTGAAAGTTATTATGAGAGAGGAAACGTGGTTATATGCATCTTAATAATATTAAGTTTCCCTCTTTATGTTGAGAATCTGGAAGTGCGCTTGTGTTGCCTTCCTATGCTTGTCACTTTGTTCTTCATGAATTTATTTGTGTACAAGATTCCTTTTCATAGAAAGTGGGTAGACTTAAATGTGTTTTAAATTTGCTTTTTGATGTTCTCTTTTGCTTCAACTCTTCTTTCTTGCGAGAGTATTAAAACTGCTGAGGCCATCTTAATGGCTATAAAGAAAAGAACTTCTTGGGAGATAACCATGTTTTTACTACAGTACTTTTGTTTTATATTTGAGTCTGGGAAGTTGTTTACTACTGTAGGCAACCTCTCCTTATCATGTTTTTGTGCTAAGTAAAGTCTCTGGTGTAAAGTTGATACAATTTGGATTGCACAGAAACAGATTTTACGTCTGTGTGTGTGTATCACGAATTGCGAGAAGTCTGTAGGTAGCACAAATCAGAAAATTTGGTGTGTGAGAATCCTGGATATCAGCTTTCATTAGTTTTGAGTTTTTCAGTTTGAGCAAGTTAAGTGCCCCTGCAAAATTCGTCTTTACGGACTATTCGTTTTTGACAGATTCTGTCTTTTATTTCGCATTGCCGCTTTTGCTATGTTGAATGAGTTTCTTTGTTCCATTAACTTTCGGAAGCTTTGTGCAATGTCCAGAGTGTTAAGAATGATTGTGTCGCCTCTGAACATGTGAATTTTTATTATGCACTAACCCTCTAATGAGTTTGCTTGAAGTTTGGTGTGGAGGAAGTTTTCGAGGGTCAATAGAAGAGGATGATATACTATGATCAAGAAGAGTGAAAGGTCTAAGCTTGGGGATGCCGGTGGTTCATCCCTGCATATTTAGAAGACTCAAGCATCTAAGCTTGGGATGCCCCCAAGGCATCCCCTTCTTCATCAACTTATCAGGTCACTTCTAGTGAAACTATATTTTTATTCCGTCACATCTTATGTACTTTACTTGGAGTGTCTGTGTGCTTTTATTTTCGTTTGTTGTTTTCATTCTCTGAATAAATTCATGCTCATGTGTGGGAGAGAGACACGCAGCTGTTGCGTATGAACACATGTGTTGTTCTTAGCTTTACTTTAATGTTCATGGTGAAGGAGTTGAAAACTGCTTCGTTCATTGTTATATGGTTGGAAACAGGAAATGCTTCGTGTGGTAAATGGTTCGTCTTCCTGCGAATTTATTCTGTTTAATGGTCTGCCTTTTATTACACTTGTTAGTATTTGCTATGTTAGATGATTTCTAACGATCCATTAATGTCCAGTGCTTTGTGCAATCGAGGTGTTAGAATAGTTGTGTCACTTCTTAATATGTGAATTTTAATTGTGCACTAACCCTCTAGTGAGTTTTGGTGTAGAGGAAGTTTTCAAGGGTCAAGGAGTATGATATACTATGATCAAGAGGAATTTAACTCTAAGCAGGGATGCCCAAGTGGTTCATCCATATTTTAAAGACTCAGCGTAAGCAGGATGTTGGCATAGGCATCGAGAATGGACCTGTAGAAGATGATGCCAGGGTTTATTGAAGGCCCATTACCCGAAGAATAAGAAGATTCGGGCAAGATACGTATGGGAAAGTTAAGTTGTAATAGGAAGTGTTATTTATGTTAGTAGGATGAGTTAGAAGCCGTCTGGGACTACGCAACAACCTGCTTGAGCCCCTGGCTCCACCTCATAGAGATGAGACAAAAGGATTAGTCAAAGTAACATAACCTAGTTTTGTAAATAAGTCGAGTACTTTTCGCCTAAACCTTGAGAGATCTACCCTCTACTTACAGCAAAACCTAGTCTACAATCATGGCATTAGTGAATTAATCATATCAATTGGCGCACGTACGTGAGGATTAGAGGAGTTGCAAGGAAGCTGATCTCGATGGCACGTTCAGAATCGTCGACTTCATCAACAACAAGCAACGCGATGGATCGAGGTAACAAGGAAAAAACTGATCTATTCAATTTTATTCCTCACCCGCCCTCCCGTATGGATGCATGTGCCTATCTGGAGGAGCCCATCATCATGACGTTCGGAGAATTCCGATTTGGCGTCAATAAGGAAGGATCCCTACCGTCTCAGTTCAGTCTCGTCGAGAATTTTAAAATGAGTCGTTCCAACTCGTCGAGTGACGAGGGGTTTAAATCGCCACGCTTAGGTAAAACCCAGCAAGACAGCGAGGAAAGCTCGCCAAGATCCTCGGCAACACATCCCCTTGAGTGATGCAGGACTCCTTTATAGCCGGCGACGACGTCGCTTGGCTAGCTTGTGACAAATCGCTGCCATCGGAAGGTCTTCACCTCTATATACAGTGGTGTCACCAATCTGAAAAATGTCGCAAAGCCATGTGATTTATGGTGAGGCAGGCCGATCGGAGCGAAACGTGAGAGGCTTTCGACGATTTGGGAAATCCATACGTCGATCGCTGATCTCAGACATGGCCTAGGCACTAAATATGCTGGGACTTCAACTCGAGCGTCCAACTCCCACAAGCAGCGTGGGATAGGGCTGCGAGAGCCATGGATGGTTCAGAACCAATGACCACCACTGCTACTACACAAGAACTTCAAGCATATCAATATAGACTTGCTCGAGTAAGCAGAGAGTTGGAAAAACAGACAGCATCCCTGAATAGGAGAAAAGAAGCAGCTTCTGCATCAAGCAGACGCCGAGCAGATTTAAGTCGACAATCAAGAACCTCGGGAGACAGTCACAGAGAAGCTCGGAGGAGAGCAATGTCTCGGCTGCAAAACATACCCGAAGCAGAGAGAGGAAACATAATCCAAAATCTCGACATGTCCTTTATGTCGATCGACGAAAGGGGAAATATCATCCCAAAAACGCGAGGCAGGTTACATGGCAACACAAGCTTACATCTTGGCGTCCGAGACCACCTCCTGGGGACCCGAGACCATTGTTCAATATGAGAATGGCTGGAGTAGGAGTATTACAAGACAGCGTTTTAACCATAACGCCTCAGAAAGAAAATCAGGCAAAATAGTCGACCACATGTGATTCAAGATCCTCCAGAGTAGTGGAGCAAGAGACAGCGGTCAGTAAGGGTGGACAGAGCGCGACAAGAAAGGGGAGGCGTCCGGTACTCACGGAAGTTGATGACGAAGATATGCTGTGGGCTCCGTGCCCTACGAGAAAGAGTTAGAAAAAGCCTCGAGGTCCCGAGTTCAGTTTAGGAATTTCAAGAAATTCGACGGTTTGCAAGATCCAGAAGGGATTGGCTCGTGGATTATCTCGAGATGGTGAAGCTGGTGGGAGGAACCAGAGCAACAGCTATGCAAAGTATCAAAGTTCATTTGAAGAGCGGTGCCGAGATCTTGGATAAGGAAACTCCCCAAGTTCCATCAGTGCAGGAAAATTTCGAGACGTCTTCGTAGAAAAACTTCCGGTGCAAAAACTGCGTCATTGGAAGAGTTGAGAGCGTGACAGAAACATGACGAGTCGATGAGGAAATACATACGAGCGGTGGGTTATCATAAAGAACACAAGTGGAAGATATGTCTGAGAGAGGGCAATAGATGCGTCGTGGCGAGGAATCCGGCGGGAGATTTAGTCGGGACTTAGGAGAACCAAACCTAAGACCATATCAGCACTCATGGAGATAGCCAATAAATGGGCAGATGGAGAGGACGCAATATACAACAAGCACTGGGGTCGCCAGAGGAGGATCGTGGTCGAAATTATCAAAATAGAAGGCAATTTCTCGCGGTTCTACAACAACGATGCTCCCGGCCATATATCGAATGGTTTTCGAGGAAATCCTGGAGGAAATAGTCGAGATGATTATCAAAGGAGTAATGAGCAACAAGGCGACAATAGAGGTGATTTTCGCGGCAACAGGCAAAATAGTGGACCAAGGACTCAAAGACCTTACGTGTCTCCCGAGGAGATGATGAACGGTCAGTGTCAAATGCACTTTTACCTCGACAACAATGGAAAGAGGCAGTCGGGACATCTCGGAAAAGCTGTCGTAATTTTGACAATGTTGCGGCCGCGAGGATTGCAACGCCCAAGCAAATAAGAAACCCTCGGAGCCAAGAGCGAGATCACCTCACCTCCTCCGCAATTACCGATGAAAACAAACCTGACTTGCGGCAGCATCCACCTCCATATGTTGACCCCAACTCTAACGGTGCGGTCTCGATGATTCGAAAAGAGGCCATCAAACAGGGCGCAGAAGGTAATCTCGCGACAAGTGTTCATCATGAGAAAAGATGCCTCCTGTGATCCAGTACTTAAATTGGTGGGGCAAGACATCAAACACAATTGAGATCATCCTTGCAGCAAGTTCTCGACAGGACAGTCAGCACTCATCTTACCCGCTGGTTGGTTTGATCGTCGAGAGTTTTCATAGATGGCGGCAGCAACTCATGTATGCGGATACATTGAGGAAGATGAACATATCCCTGGCAAACTTGAAACTGACACACGTTTCCACGGGATCACACCAGAGAAGGTTACCCATTGGGCAAGATCAACCTCGACGTTCGGTTGGAACCAAGAAAACTACGGATAGAAATTTGGAGTTCAAGTTTGATTTCCGTCGCAATATCACACTTGGGACGACCGCGTATCTGGGTTCATGGCGGTGCACGTATACATATCTGTGGAGGTTGTACGGGCCCATTATCACAATCAAAGGCTTCACGTTATCGATAAATGCGACAAGGATTTTCATCGACTATCAGAAACTTTCGGGATGCAAAGAATGCGGCGCCAAGGTTCCTTGATTATGATGTGCTGCCAGAGGTAGGGAGATCTTCTAAGGAGCCAACTTTCAATACAGCCAAGGATTCAAAAAGTGGAATCCACCCGACGAGATCAAAGAAAACGACGTCCATTACCAAACATGGATATCGCATGAAGCGCGCTCGAGTTCCTCCGTGAGCAGGAAAATCTTCCATGGTGTCCAGACATGCCCGGGAAGTACCAGGGAACTCGCCGAGCACCACCTCATTTGGATCCTCTACGCAAGATGAGTAAAGCAACCTTCTCGGCGTTTTAGACCTAGCCGCAAAGCCATGTTATCTGAAATAGATCGACTCAAAGATACCCGGTTTCATGGGAAATATCTACACGAACCCGAGTGATGGTGCGAAAAACACACAATAGTCCTTCGCATGTGCGTCGACCACGTGTCTCAATAAACATTGTCCCAAGGATCACTTTCCCCTCCCAAGGATCGATCAAATCATCGACTCCACGGCAGGATGCGAACGTCTTTCCGACGCTATTGGTTATAACCAGATCAGATTAAAAAGAAGATGAAGCCAAGACAGCGTTCATCACACCTTATGGCGTGTTTTGCTACAAAACAATGCCCTTTGGTCTGAAAAACGCGGGAGCAACATATCAGCGGATGATGCAGAAGTGCCTAGCAACACAGATTGGAAAAAATGTACAAGTCTACATCGATGATGTCGTAATAACATCAAAGAAAGGGTCGACTCTGATCGAAGATTTGAAGGAAACCTTCAACAACCTCGACAAATTCTGCCTCAAGCTGAACCCGACAAAATGCTCTTTTGGAGTTCCTGCAGGAGAACTTCTCGGGTTCTTAGTATCAGCAAGGGGGATTGAAGCTAATCCAGAAAATACAGCCATCGTTACTATGAGAAAGCCAACAAAGTTGAAAGAAATACAACGTTAACGGGAGCGTCGCGGCTTTAAGCGTCGCGCGGGCTAGGAGAAAAGCGCTCCCGTTCTATCATTGATCAAACGGGGGAAAAATTTCAATGGAACGAGGAAGCGACGAGCCTTCGAGAACCTCAAACGAGCAATTTCGACACCACCGATATTGGTAGCACCAAAAGAGAAGGAACCTCTCCTCCTGTACATTGCAGCCACACCTCAGGTGGTCAGCACGGCCCTAGTAGTGAGAGAAGAAGAAGGCAAGCTTCATGGAGTTCAGTATATTTCATCAGTGAAGTACTATCACCTTCAAAACAGCGGTACCCGCAATATCGAAATGGCATATGGAGTATTCACAGCAAGAAAATTGCGACACTATTTTTTGTTGATAATAGTGGTCAACGAGGCTCCCTTATCAAAATATCTGAACAACTGAAGCCACGGGTCGTATCCCTTTGGGGAATAGAAATTTCTCTCGGGACACGTATGAAAAAAGAAAAGCAATAAATCGCAGGTCTTACCAGATTTCATTGCAGAGTGGATGGAGCTACAAAACACGGGACCCCCATTTATCGAGAACTTGGACCATGAACCGACGGGTCCAAAAGTGGAAGGTGGAGCAGGCGTGATATTGGTATCACTGGCGACAAGTTGAAGTACGTTTTGCGGATGACGTTCCAGCGTCTAACAATGAAGCGGAATATGAAGCTCTCATACAGGATGAAGATGGCGAAAGCTGTTGCAACCCGACGAAAATTTTCGTGACTCTGGTGGTGGCACAGCAAGTCATGAACCAATGTGATGCAGTCAATGAAAGTATGATAGCATACAAAGAGGTGTACAATGAGCTGGAGAAATTATTCGACGGTTGTGAGGTAAACCACATCGCAGGATGAGCAACGACAAGCCACGTTCTCGCAAACATCGGGTCACGGTGCCTCGCGATACCTCCGGCGTATTTGGGAAGAGATAAGCGAAAGATCAACAAAGCCCCAAAACAAAGAAGGAGAAAGAGAAACCCTCGAGTATCACCAAAGACATGAGAGAAGAAGAGCAAGAGCTAGTCATGATGGTGCAAATTCCATGGATGCTTACATATCATATATTCTAAGGAAAAAAATACCCGTCGATTGAAACAACGGCGAATAATCAGGAGATCAAAAGCTTTCTTTGTAAAGGGAGTTGAAAAGTATTGGGCGTGCTACAGAAGGTGCGTCACAAGAAGGAAGAATCATCCTGAAAGATGTGCACGAGGAGATCCGGGCATCACGCGGGCAGAGCTATCGGCTAAGGCTTTGAGCAGGATTCTATTGGTTACGGCAATCGAGGACGAAGGAAATAGTGAGAACTTGCGACGCGTGCCAAAGATTTGCCGCCAAACCCCACTCTGCCCAGCAGAACTTATGCCAATCCCACTGTATTGGCCCTTTGCTCAATGGGGTCTTGACATGGTGGGTAAATTACACAAAGCTTCGCCAGGAGGTTACGAGTATATGCTTGTCGCGGTCGACAAATTTACAAAGTGGATAGAAGCAAGCGATAAATTCACCAGACGGCGCGTCGGCAATCAAATTCGTAAGAGCATCGTCTTCGATTTGGAGTTCCTCTGATATTGTGACAGACAACGGCAATAATTTTACGTCCAAAGAGTTCAAAGCATCGCTGAGAAGTGGGCATTAAGTTGAGTTTTGCGTACGTCGCGCATCCTCGAACCAATGGACAAGTCGAGAAGGCCAATGGCATTATCTGCAATGGCATCAGAAACGCCTACTGGGACCACTGGAAAAAGCTCGGCATACTTGGCCGGAGGAGCTGCCAAGTGTATTGTGAGTATCCGAACAACACCAAATACGGCGACACAGGAAACGCCGTTTTTTCTGGTCCATGGCGCGAAGCAGTCCTGATAGAAATAGAGCACGATTCTCCAAGAGTCACAGAATATAATGAAGAAACCTCGAGAAAGCCTTGGAGGACGATGTCGATGCACTTGACGAAGCTCGAGACGAAGTTCTGTCACGAGTCTCTAAATATCAACAGGACCTAAAGAATTACCACAGTCGGAGATTGCGGCCACGATCTTTTCAAGTTGGTGATCTAGTTTTGCGACTCAATCAAAAAAGTCACGAAAAACTCGAGTCACCATGGCTTGGACCCTACATCGTCACAGAAGTCATCGAAGGAGGAGCATATAGAATCAAGGACAAGAAGACGGGGAACGTTGAGCCCCTTGGAACGTAGCACAGCTCAGGCGTTTTTACGCTTAGATGCCGAAATATAGTCTCCTCTGTAAACATACAATGTACTGAAACGCCCGCGAGTTTTCAGACGCACTCTTTTCCTTTTTCGGGGCACCGAGTGGGGCCGGAAAGGTTTTTAATGAGGCGGGCTCGCGGTGCTGCAATATAATAAAGATAGTGGAATTATATATCTTTTTCTCAACAGGATCAGGGATTCCTCCCTAAATGATACAATATATATATACAGACAGTGTCGATGAACGCAAGAGAAAGCATCTTGCCTTGATAAAAATACCTCGCCAAAATAAAAAGAGATATCGACAAAATAGTGATCAACAAAAAGCTCGGGGGCTTGCACCCGCAAAAAATAGTACACAGTGTATATTATCTTGCCTTGGGACAACCTCGCATTATAATAAACAAAAAATATTGCAATCAAAACGCCCGGGGGCTTGGCGACAAAAGTAAAAATATAATGACTTTACAATATAGATCGTCTATACAGGATACAAATTTTGGAATAAGTTCGTCTTCAAGGATTTCCCAATATATTGTCTATGGTTAAGCGCTCGTTATTTACAGCGCGAGTACTATGCTCAGCGTAGCTACCCTTCACGAAGAATTCGGAATCCATCCGGAGAAGTTCATCCATCATATCTTCGGCAACAGGAGTAACAATGTCATCATATTTGCCGAAGTTTCTTTTCTTCTTCGACATCTTCTCCAAACACTTTGGGACAACTTGCCCCACGTCTAACTTCGGGTAGCAAATTTTTATCATGATCATCGCAAACCTTGCGCCAGCAGCTAGTTGGGCTCGTACAAAGCCGTGGATGCGAGGAGCATCTCGAAATTTGTCCATCAATGCAGGAAGGGTCTCTGGCATCTTATTGCGAGGAAACATGGTACCATAAACCAGAGACAAAGTCCTTGTACAGAAGTCAAGATACTCGCGAACCTGAAGCGCACGATCTTGAAATCTCACGATTTGGCGAGTCCGTTCAGGTGTGCCCCAAAAAGTCGACCCATGTTCACGTGCAAGCCGAAGAAGAACATTGGAACGAGCCTCGACACGTTCATCTTCAGTTGCAGTATCCAAAAAAGCACCTATTGTTTCTTAAAACAAGTCAGTGGGTAATAAGGAGGCAAACAGCAAAGGAAAAGAAGAAGCAAGACAAAGACAATGAAACTTACCCGCCATATCCAAGCTAGCATCTATTAGTAGCTGGAGCATAGAATTTTCTCGAGATGTAGCTGCAGCAGCCTCAGCAACAGCGGCGTCCTTTTCAGTCATGGCATCCTGAGCTTGTTGGAGTGCAATCTTTTCCCTTTGAGAAGATCCTCGAGATTGCTCCATAAGCATAAGCGACTGCTTCTTCACGGACTGGAGTTGTACTCGAAGTTCTTTCAATTCCTCTGTCAGATCCTTACTCGAAGAATCATCAACAAGGTGAACAGGGATAGAAGACTTCTTCGAAAGAGACGAAGGAAAAACTTCGGAAGGACCAGGAATTGACGTATAGTTGTCAAAAATCAACTGAAAAATAGAAAAACGTCGACATCAATCATTGAGACAGATAGATTTTCATTGATTCTCATAATATATACATGTCTGTTACAAAAGAAGGATCCCTAGAAGACCTAATCACCGCCAGGAGGACTAAGGCGCTAGCATCAAAAGATAGAAGTAAAAAAAGACAAGATGGTCTACTTGACCTCCGGCTTGGATGCACTTGGAGCAGGCGCTGGTTTAACACCAAGGAAGGAGAGGATGGGTCTTGCAGAAGGTTTGGCAGCTCTAATTAGAGATTGCCATTTCTTTGTTTCCATCTCCCCTATGTTGCCAACCTTGGACCAGTCGACGTCTTGTTGGCTATTAGCAGTCAGCGCAATGGTGCCTTCAACGCCAATTTTCAGGCCTTCTTGGCGAAGTTTCAGCCCAAGATCTTCGGGTCCATTGAAGGTTTTTGCGAGCTCTACAAAGGTAGCGGGAGTCTCTTTCTTCGGAAAGAAATAAGGAAAAAGCTTCAGCAAGCCAGCTTCAGCATTTTCAAGCCCGTCACGTGCTTCATCCCCATGAATTTCGGAAAGGGTCAGCGCGTCGAGAAGCTCGTCACCCACAGGACCGTCAACCTCATATTCTTGATGCGTCCGCCCTACAAACAATCAGACAGATGTATAAAAATAAAGACTACAGGTGAAACGCAAGATAATCCAAGGCAAATCAAAAACTCGAGAACTTACTCACAAAACGCCGACACTGCGATTCCAAGCGGGAAAGAATCTCTGCCTCTCGAGCTGATTGCTGAGTTATGTTATCACTCAACGCAGTTTCAGCTTTGTGAAGCCTCTCTCGAAGACCTTGAACGGTGGCAGCATCCTTTTCAGCTTTTTGGCGGTTTTCCTCGCTTTGCTTCAACTTAACAGCAAGAGCGTCCGCACGTTTGTTGCTTTCCGCAAGATCTCCTGGAAAAATTGCGGCAGATAAATACTATGATAAAATCATGGTATACATGCAGCAACAGAACAAGACAATGATACCTTCGAGCTTCTTGGTGTAGTCACGATACCCGACAAATTGGGTACCAAGGCGAATAAATTCCTTCATCAAAGGCTGGAAAAACGATCAAGGAGGAAAACGAAGTCAATATAACCAATATATATACGGTGAACATTCAGTATGATTGAAATATTGAAAGATTTAAGGTTTACATCATCCAATGAAGGTGTCGAAGATCCACCAGGGAATTGGATAGAATCTCTCGATGGTTCCATTCTCGCTCCCTTTAATGGAGAGGCTCGGGGGCTCTCCACTGGCGATGGTTGCACGATGTCTTGTTGGGGAGGAGAAGATTCATCCCCATCATGTTGAGCTTCCGACACAATCAAAGTACGCGACGTACTCGTTCGTGCAGTAGCATCAACAGCTTGCTCTTCCTCCTCATCACTACAATAAAATGGCGGCAGTATAAGAAGCAAGAGACAAGAAACATCAAAACAGGAATAGTAAAAAGCAAGGAGTAACTCACGAGCTGACGAGGGCATCAGTATATGGGTTAAAAGCTGCCTTTTTATGAGAAGGCTCAGCTTCTTCGGCTTTGGAAGTGCCGGAGTCTTTTACGTCGTCTCTCTTCCTCTTTGAAGCATGAGGAAGAGAGTGTGTCGAGGCAGTGGCCTCTGATTCAGCAGAAGCCGCGGATTTGTGAGAACCCGCGATTTCAGTGGCAGGGCGAGTGGTGCTTTGGTTGTCATCGTCGACAACGGCACGTTCCTCCACGTCTCCACCTTCAGGAAGAGGAGGAAGAGAAGAAAGAACAGGGTGGCCCTGAGAAAAGAAAAAGTGTCGAGAAAAAGGTGTTAACAAAATAGTAATCGACAAAATAACAAAGCTCGAGGAAACAAATATGGCTACAAAAAAGAAATTACCTCGGGGAGGGGGTTGGCGCTACTAAATGGCGCGACACGGCAAGAAGTAGGAATTAAATCCTTCTTGTTCAGCGAGGAGATTTTGCGGATAAGCTTCTCAAAATCCTTCAAGGGAAGATCCTTCGAGAGCCTGTCAGCATCTTCTTCACCAGTGTATTTCCAGAAGGGGTTTTTGCGAGCCTGGAGAGGCTGCACTCTAGTCCTAAGGAAATAGGCGGTAATCTCAATACCCGAAAGTTCTTTCCCGCGGGTGTTCTGTAGCTCGTGAATGCGAGTCATCAGCGCCTCTGTCGCCAATTTCTCCGCTTCAGTAGCTTCAGCATCCCAAGAACGGCGGCGAAAGATTTTGGCTTCTCCGTCAAAAGGAGCGATGTTCTCTTCCGCCGGGTTGGAGCTTTCCTCATGAATGTACAGCCACTTTTTCCGCCAGCCTTGAACGGAGTCGGGAAATTTGACATCAAAATAGTCGACTTCCGACCGAACGCAGATAACAACGCCGCCAATATTATAGGCGACGTTGTGGTGGCTATTGCGGCGAATGCAAAAGATGCGTTTCCACAGGGCCCAATTGGGTTGGACCCCGAGAAAGCATTCACAGAGTGTGATGAAAATCGAAATGTGGAGGAGAGAGTTGGGCGTCAGATGATGCAACTGCAGGCCGTAGACAAACAGGAGACCACGCAGAAATTCGTGGATTGGGGGAGAAAGTCCTCGGATGAGGTGGTCAACAAAACTGACCCGATAGTTGATTGGAGGCTTTGGGTAGCTCTCCTCCTTGGGGAACTGGAGCGCGTTCTCCTTCTTGCTGAATCCCATCCTCTTCAGCATGTTGATGTCTTGGTTTGAGATCTTGGATCTCTCCCACTCAGCACTTCCCAGATCTGTTGATGTCATCTTCGATTCTGGTGTGCTATGTCTAGTCAAGCGAGCGCGCGGCGGCATCAACGGAGCTAGCAGAGAAAGGAGAAAGGTGCTTGCGCGCGAGAGCTAATGGGAGCAAGGGGCAGTTGCAGCGGAGAAGCAGAGGTGCGGCGTGAGCGAAAGTGCTCAAGGAGGAAGACGATGGCTTTATATAGCAGTGTACCAGATCGTCACAACCGTTCGATTGACAAAAGAAAGGGTGCAGATGACAACCACGTGTACAAGGGGTAAAAGGGTATTTTTACCGAGAAGTGAACAGGCAGGAGTTACAGTAATGGTGCCAGAAAAAGCGGAGGACGTGTGTCCCCCACTTGCACGACGTGTCAACTGGATAGGAAAAAGGGACCCACATGACAGTGACACATAGCGGTTTTCGCGTGTTTCCAACACAGAAATCGTGGCTATCATCAGCAACTACGTCATCAAGGTAAAAGAAAAGTTCGACTATGAAGCTCGAAAAAATTTATCGACTATGCAAGATTATTTCGGGAGCATTTGATCAAACACAAGTTCTTGCCCAAATGCTCGGGGGCTACTTTGGAAAAATAGAAAATTCCGAGTATGACAAGATAGAAATGGCGAGAGCCTATGATCAAATACAAGCATTTGTTCATAGCCTCGGGGGCTACTCCCATCGGGAGCGCTGGTCGCGCACCCGATAAATATAAAACTGTCGAGAAAAATTATAAATATAGCGACAACGGATACTAATCTGTGGAGCCTACACCCAAGCACAAGTTCTTGGATGTAGCCTCGGGGGCTACTCCCATCGGGAACGCTGTTCGCGTGCCCGATGAATTTTATCAAAATAAAGAAATAGAAGTGAGTATATTTCGAGTTACACAGATAACTCTACATATACTCCCATCGGGAAGACAAAATAAGTCATCAAATATGACTCGATAAAATGTGCTATTCCAAAGGCGAAAAGCACTCGACAATATATTCTCAGAACGCCAAAGTTGCGATCAATTTCTGAATGCCGCAAATTTGCGAAGGTAAGACCCCAGATCCGTTCTTGGGCGTGGCATCGCCAAAGACTGCGCTCTGCTACTTTTATCCGTATCAACAGATACGAAGAAAAATCCTAACGGACGCGTTAGGTACCCGATAAATTTGACTGGGACTCGACAGAATGGTAAGACCTTAAGCGGCACCTGTCGAAGTTTACACCGGTATCCCGAGATCATGTCCAGGGACGTGATCTTGAAGTAGGTTTTGCGGATTGCCACTAGAGCAGTTAACTAGTACCTGATCCGTCAGATGAACTAGCCCCAACTACCATTATCCCTGTACAATACAGAATTTTATGTGAAGAAATATAAATAAAAGTTCTCGAATAAAAATAAACAGTCGAGATTTCTCTTGACTCTACGATTCAAGCAAAATCTCGGGGCTACCGACATAGGCATCCCAAATGGACCTGCCGAAGATAGTACCCGGGGTTTATTGAAGGCCCATTACCCGAAGAATAAGAAGATTCGGAAGCCCAAGATACATTAAGGAAAGTTAGAGTTGTAATAGGAAGTGTTATTTGTAATCTGGCGGGATGAGTTAGAAACCGTCCCGGACTCTGTAACTTGTACAAAACGAAACCCTCGGCTCCACCTCCTATATAAGGGGGGTCGAGGGACAAAGAAAGGATCGAATCTACCGTCAACATAACCCTAGTTTTCATAATCGTCGAGTACTTTTCGCCTAAACCTTCGAGATCTACTTGCCCTCTACTTCTAGCAAAACCCTAGTCTACAATCCGTAGGCATTGACAAGTTAATCCTTTGGGATGCCCAAGGCATCCCCTTCTTCATCGACAACATCATCAGGTTCCTCCCCGAAACTATATTTTTATTCAGTCACATCTTATGTACTTTGCTTGGAGCGTCGGTTTGTTTTGTTTTTGTTTTTGTTTGAATAAAATGGATCCTAGCATTCACCGTGTGGGAGAGAGACACGCTCCGCTGTTGCATATGGACAAATATGTCCTTAGGCTTTACTCATAATATTCAAGGCGAAGGTTGAAATTTCTTCGTTAAATTGTTATATGGTTGGAATCGGGAAATGCTACATGTAGTAATTCTAAAATGTCTTGGATAATGTGATACTTGGCAATTGTTGTGCTCATGTTTAAGCTCTTGCATCATATACTTTGCACCCATTAATGAAGAAATACATAGAGCTTGCTAAAATTTGGTTTGCATATTTGGTCTCTCTAAGGTCTAGATAATTTCTAGTATTGAGTTTTGAACAACAAGGAAGACGGTGTAGAGTCTTATAATGTTTACAATATGTCTTTTATGTGAGTTTTGCTGCACCGGTTGATACGTCTCCAACGTATCGATAATTTCTTATGTTCCATGCTACTTTATTGATGATACCTACATGTTTTATGCACATTATATGTCATATTTATGCATTTTCTGGAACTAACCTATTAACAAGATGCGAAGAGCCGATTCTGTTTTCTGCTGTTTTGGTTTCAAATCCTAGTAAAGAAATATTCTCGGAATTGGACGAAACTTTTGCCCAGGGTCCTATTTTGCACGAAGCTTCCGAAGACCGAAGAGCTAACGAAGTGGGGCACGAGGCGGCGAGAGGGGGCCGGCGCGGCCCAAGCCCCCTCCGCCGACCTACCCCCGGGCCCTCGTGTGGCCCCCGCGTTGACCCTCCGCCTACTTAAAGCCTCCGTCGCGAAACCCCCAGTATGAGAGCCACGATACGGAAAACCTTCTTGAGACGCCGCCCGCCGTCCCATCTCGGGGATTCGGAGATCGCCTCCGGCACCCTGCCGGAGAGGGGATTCATCTCCGGAGGACTCTACCGCCATGGTCGCCTCCGGAGTGATGAGTGAGTAGTCCACCCCTGGACCATGGGTCCATAGCAGTAGCTAGATGGTCGTCTTCTCCTTGTTGTGCTTCATTGTTGGATCTTGTGAGCTGCCTAACATGATCAAGATCATCTATCTCTAATACTATATGTTGTGTTTGTCGGGATCCGATGGATAGAGAGTACTATGATTATGGTGATTATCAATCTATTGTTTATGTGTTGTTTATGATCTTGCATGCTCTCCGTTATTAGTAGAGGCTCTGGCCAAGTTTTTACTCTTAACTCCAAGAGGGAGTATTTATGCTCGATAGTGGGTTCATGCCTTTACACTGGGACAGTGACAGAAAGTTCTAAGGTTGTGTTGTGCTGTTGCCACTAGGGATAAAACATTGATGCTATGTCTAAGGATGTAGTTGTTGATTACATTACGCACCATACTTAATGCAATTGTCTGTTGCTTTGCAACTTAATACTGGAGGGGGTTCGGATGATAACCTGAAGGTGGACTTTTTAGGCATAGATGCAGTTGGATGGCGGTCTATGTACTTTGTCGTAATGCCCAATTAAATCTCACTATATTTATCATGTCATGTATATGCATTGTTATGCCTTTCTCTATTTTTTCAATTGCCCGACTGTAATTTGTTCACCCAACATGCTTTATCTTATGGGAGAGACACCTCTAGTGAACTGTGGACCCCGGTCCTATTCTTTACATAGCATACAATCTACTGCAATACTTGTGTTTTACTGTTTTCTTTGCAAACATCTTCCACTCGATACGTTTAATCCTTTGTTACAGCAAGCCGGTGAGATTGACAACCTCACTGCTTCGTTGGGACAAAGTACTTGGTTTGTGTTGTGCAGGTTCCAGTTGGCGCCGGAATCCCTGGTGTTGCGCCGCATCACATTTCGCGACCATCAACCTTCAACGTGCTTCTTGGCTCCTACTGGTTCGATTAAACCTTGGTTTCTTTCTGAGGAAAACTTACTGCTGTGCGCATCATACCTTCCTCTTGGGGTTCCCAACGGACGTGTACATCTACGCGCATCAAGCAACTTTTTCTGGCGCCGTTGCCGGGGAGATCAAGACACGCTGCAAGGGGAGTCTCCACTTCTCAATCTCTTTACTTTGTTTTTGTCTTGCTTTATTTTATTTACTACTTTGTTTGCTGCACTAAACAAAACACAAAAAATTAGTTGCTAGCTTTACTTTATTTACTGTCTTGCTCTCTATATCAAAAACACAAAAAAATTAGTTACTTGCATTTACTTTATCTAGTTTGTTTTATTTACTATTGCTAAAATGAATACTCCTGAAAATACTAAGTTGTGTGACTTCACAAATGCAAATAATAATGATTTCCTATGCACACCTATTGCTCCACCTGCTACTACAGCAGAATTCTTTGAAATTAAACCTGCTTTACTGAATTTGGTTATGAGAGAACAATTTTCTGGTGTTAGTTCTGATGATGCTGCTGCCCATCTCAATGATTTTGTTGAACTTTGTGAAATGCAAAAGTATAAAGATGTAGATGGTGATATTATTAAATTGAAAGTGTTTCCTTTCTCATTAAGAGGAAGAGCTAAAGATTGGTTGCTATCTTTGCCTAAGAATAGTATTGATTCATGGACTAAATGCAAGGATGCTTTTATTGGTAGATATTATCCTCCCGCTAAAATTATATCTTTGAGAAGTAGCATAATGAATTTTAAACAATTAGATACTGAACATGTTGCTCAAGCATGGGAGAGAATGAAAACTTTGGTAAAGAATTGCCCAACCCATGGACTGACTACTTGGATGATCATCCAAACCTTCTATGCAGGACTAAATTTTTCTTCGCGGAATTTATTGGATTCAGCTGCTGGAGGTACCTTTATGTCCATCACATTGGGGGCAGCTACAAAACTTCTTGATGATATGATGATAAATTACTCTGAATGGCACACGGAAAGAGCTCCACAAGGTAAGAAGGTAAATTCTGTTGAAGAAACCTCTTCCTTGAGTGATAAGATTGATGTGATTATGTCTATGCTTGTGAATGGTAGATCTAATGTTGATCCAAATAATGTTCCTTTAGCTTCATTGGTTGCTCAAGAAGAAAATGTTGATGTGAATTTCATTAAAAATAATAATTTCAACAACAATGCTTATAGGAACAACTCTGGTAATAACTATAGGCCATATCCTTCTGCTAATGGTAATGGTTATGGGAATTCTTATGGGAATTCTTACAACAATAATAGGAGTGTACCCCCTGGTCTTGAAGCTATGCTTAAAGAATTTATTAGTACACAAACTGCTTTTAACAAATCTGTTGAGGAAAAGCTTGATAAAATTGATACTATTGCTTCTAGAGTTGATAGACTTGCCTCTGATGTTAATCTTTTAAAATTGAAAGTTATGCCTAATAATGATATTGATAATAAGATTACTACTACAGCAAATGCCATCCAAGTTAGAATTAATGAGAATATAAGATTAATGGCTGAACTGCGTGCTAGGTGGGATAGAGAAGAAAATGAAAAACTAGCTAAAGAGAATAATGTAGCTAAAGTTTGGACTATTACCACCACTAGCAATGCTAATTCTTCACATGTTGCTGCACCTCCTACTATCAATGGTAAAATAATTGGTGTTGGCAATGTTACTACTTCTAGTGCAAAGCGTACAAAACTGCCTGAAACTGCTAAAACTGCTGAAACTGCTTGTGATAAAACTGCTGAAATTTTTTCCAACCTTGGGAACAATGATCCCATTGCTGTAGCTCATAATGATTTAGATTTTGATGATTGCCACATCTCTGAAGTTATAAAGTTCTTACAAAAACTTGCTAAAAGTCCCAATGCTAGTGCTATAAATTTAGCCTTTACAAAACATATTACAAATGCTCTCATAAAAGCTAGAGAAGAGAAACTTAAACTTGAAACTTCTATTCCTAGAAAGTTAGAAGATGGTTGGGAGCCCATCATTAAAATGAAATTCAATGACTTTGAATGTAATGCTTTATGTGATCTTGGTGCAAGTATTTCTGTTATGCCTAAAAAGATTTATGATATGCTTGACTTGCCACCATTGAAGAATTGTTATTTGGATGTTAATCTCGCTGATAATGCTAAAAAGAAACCTTTGGGGAGAGTTGATAATGTGCATATTACGGTTAACAATAACCTTGTCCCCGTTGATTTTGTTGTCTTGGATATCGAATGCAATGCATCTTGTCCTATTGTGTTGGGAAGACCTTTTCTTCGAACTGTTGGTGTTATTGATATGAGGGAAGGTAATATTAAATATCAATTTCCTCTCAAGAAAGGTATGGAACACTTCCCTAGAAAGAGAATGAAGTTGCCTTTTGATTCTATTATTAGAACAAGTTATGATGTTGATGCTTCATCTCTCGATAATACTTGATTTGCACTTTCTGCGCCTAGCTGAAAGGCGTTAAAGAAAAGCGCTTATGGGAGACAACCCATGTTTTTTACCTACAGCAATTTTTTGTTTTGTTGAGTCTTGGAAGTTGTTTACTACTGTAGCAACCTCTCCTTATCATGTTTTTGTGCCAAGTAAAGTTTCTATGTCAAAGTTGATGTTATATTTAGGATCGCTGCGCAGAAACAGCATTGCTGTCTGTCACGAATCTGGGCACAGTTCCCTGTAGAAAATTCGAAAAAATCTGCCAATTTACGAGCGTGATCCTCAGATATGTACGCAACTTTCATTAGTTTTGAGTTTTTCCATTTGAGCAAGTCTGGTGCCAGCTTTAAATTCGTCTTTACGGACTGTTCTGTTTTGACAGATTCTGCCTTTTATTTCGCATTGCCTCTTTTGCTATGTTGGATTTATTTCTTTGATCCATTAATGTCCAGTAGCATTATGCAATGTCCAGAAGTGAAAATAATGATTGTGTCACCTCTGAATGAGTGAATTATTAATGATGCACTAACCCTCTAATGAGTTTGCTTGAAGTTTGGTGTGAAGGAAGTTTTCAAGGGTCAAGAGAGGAGAATGATATACTATGATCAAGAGGAGTGAAAGCTCTAAGCTTGGGGATGCCCCCGTGGTTCACCCCTGCATATTTTAAGAAGACTCAAGCGTCTAAGCTTGGGGATGCCCAAGGCATCCCCTTCATCGACAACATCATCAGGTTCCTCCCCTGAAACTATATTTTTATTCAATCACATCTTGTGTTCTTTACTTGGAGCGTCGGTTTGTTTTGTTTTTGTTTTTGTTTGAATAAAATGGATCCTAGCATTCACTTTGTGGGAGAGAGACACGCTCCGCTGTTGCATATGGACACATTTGTCCTTAGGCTTTACTCATAATGTTCAAGGCGAAGTTTCTTCTTCGTTAAATTGTTATATGGTTGGAATTGGAAAATGCTACATGTAGTAATTCTAAAATGTCTTGGATAATTTGATACTTTGCAATTGTTGTGCTCATGTTTAAGCTCTTGCATCATATACTTTGCACCCATTAATGAAGAAATACATAGAGCTTGCTAAAATTTGATTTGCATATTTGGTCTCTCTAAGGTCTAGATAATATCTAGTATTGAGTTTTGAACAACAAGGAAGACGGTGTAGAGTCTTATAATGTTTACAATATGTCTTTTATGTGAGTTTTGCTGCACCTGTTCATCCTTGAGTTTGCTTCAAATAACCTTGCTAGCCTAAACCTTGTATCGAGAGGGAATACTTCTCATGCATCCAAAATCCTTGAGCCAACTACTATGCCATTTGTGTCCACCATACCTACCTACTACATGGTATTTCTCCGCCATTCCAAAGTAAATTGCTTGAGTGCTACCTTTAAACAATTCAAAATTTATCATCTCTTATTTGTGTCAATGTTTTATAGCTCATGAGGAAGTATGTGGTGTTTTATCTTTCGATCTTGTCATTTACGGACTTTCACAATGGACTAGTGGCTTCATCCGCTTATCCAATAACTTTGCATAAAGAGCTGGCAAAGGGGTTCCCAGCCCCAATTAATTAACTTCATTAATAATTCTCTTCACATGTGTTGCTCTGATTCATCAGTAAGCAACTTAATTTTGCAAATAGACACTCCTCCATGGTATGTGAAAAGTTGGTAGGCACCCGATGGAATCGGTTAGCCATGGCTTGAGAAAGCAAAGGTGGGGAGGAGTGTCATCATAATAAAAATAAAATAAAAAGGCACTCCTTCATGGTATGAGATTGTTGGCAGGCACCCGATGGAATCGGTTAGCCATGGTTTGTGAAAGAAAGGTTGGAAGGAGTGCCACCCCACTAAAATACATGTGTAAACAAAAGAGAAGAGGGATGATCTACCACGGTGGTAGAAATAACGTCCTTCATGGGAGCCGCTCTTGAAAGTCTGGTTGATAAGGTAGTTAGAGTACCCATTACCATTCGTTGACAACAACAAACACCTCTCAAAACTTTACTTTTATGCTCTCTATATTTTTCAAAATCAAAGCTCTAGCACAAATATAGCAATCGATGCTTTCCTCTTGAAGGACCATTCTTTTACTTTTATTATTGAGTCAGTTTACCTATCTCCTTCCACCTTAAGAAGCAAACACTTGTGTGAACTGTGCATTGATTCCTACATACTTGCATATTGCACTTGTTATATTACTTTATGTTGACAATATCCATGAGATATACATGTTATAAGTTGAAAGCAACCGCTGAAACTTAATCTTCCTTTGTGTTGCTTCAACACCTTTACTTTGATTTATTGCTTTATGAGTTAACTCTTATGCAAGACTTATTGATGCTTGTCTTGAAGTACTATTCATGAAAAGTCTTTGCTTTATGATTCGTTTGTTTACTCATGTCATTACCTTTGTTTTGATCGCTGCATTCATTACATATGTTTACAAATAGTATGATCAAGATTATGATGGCATGTCACTTCAGAAATTATCTTTGTTATCGTTTTACCTGCTCGGGACGAGCAGAACTAAGCAGGGATGCTGATACGTCTCCAACGTATCGATAATTTCTTATGTTCCATGCTACTTTATTGATGATACCTACATGTTTTATGCACATTATATGTCATATTTATGCATTTTCTGGAACTAACCTATTAACAAGATGCCGAAGAGCCAGTTCTGTTTTCTGCTGTTTTTGGTTTCAGAAATCCTAGTAAAGAAATATTCTCGGAATTGGACGAAACTTTCGCCCAGGGTCCTATTTTTGCACGAAGCTTCCGGAAGACCGAAGAGCTAACGAGTGGGGCCACGAGGCGGCGGAGGAGGCCGGCGCGGCCCAAGCCCGGCCGCGCCGACCTACCCCCCCCTCGTGTGGCCCCCGCGTTGACCCTCCGCCTACTTAAAGCCTCGTCGAAATCCCCGTGAGAGCCACGATACGGAAAACCTTCGAGACGCCGCGCCGCGAATCCCATCTCGGGGATTCAGGAGATCGCCTCCGGCACCCTTCCGGAGGGGATTCATCTCCGGAGGACTCTACACCGCCATGGTCGCCTCCGGAGTGATGAGTGAGTAGTCCACCCCTGGACCATGGGTCCATAGCAGTAGAGATGGTCGTCTTCTCCTTGTTGTGCTTCATTGTTGGATCTTGTGAGCTGCCTAACATGATCAAGATCATCTATCTGTAATACTATATGTTGTGTTTGTCGGGATCCGATGGATAGAGAGTACTATGATTATGGTGATTATCAATCTATTGTTTATGTGTTGTTTATGATCTTGCATGCTCTCCGTTATTAGTAGAGGCTCTGGCCAAGTTTTTACTCTTAACTCCAAGAGGGAGTATTTATGCTCGATAGTGGGTTCATGCCTCATTGACACTGGGACAGTGACAGAAAGTTCTAAGGTTGTGTTGTGTGTTGTTGCCACTAGGGATAAAACATTGATGTTATGTCTAAGGATGTAGTTGTTGATTACATTACGCACCATACTTAATGCAATTGTCTGTTAGCAACTTAATACTGGAGGGGGTTCGGATGATAACCTGAAGGTGGACTTTTTAGGCATAGATGCAGTTGGATGGCGGTCTATGTACTTTGTCGTAATGCCCAATTAAATCTCACTATATTTATCATGCCATGTATATGCATTGTTATGCCTTTCTCTATTTTGTCAATTGCCCGACTGTAATTTGTTTACCCAACATGCTTTATCTTATGGGAGAGACACCTCTAGTGAACTGTGGACCCCGGTCCTATTCTTTACATAGCATACAATCTACTGCAATTGTGTTTTACTGTTTTCTTTGCAAACATCTTCCACTCGATACGTTTAATCCTTTGTTACAGCAAGCCGTGAGATTGACAACCTCACTGTTTCGTTGGGACAAAGTACTTGGTTTGTGTTGTGCAGGTTCCTAGTTGGCGCCGGAATCCCTGGTGTTGCGCCGCATCACATTTCGCGACCATCAACCTTCAACGTGCTTCTTGGCTCCTACTGGTTCGATTAAACCTTGGTTTCTTTCTGAGGGAAAACTTATCGCTGTGCGCATCATACCTTCCTCTTGGGGTTCCCAACGGACGTGTACATCTACGCGCATCACCGGTTCATCCTTGAGTTTGCTTCAAATAACCTTGCTAGCCTAAACCTTGTATCGAGAGGGAATACTTCTCATGCATCCAAAATCTTTGAGCCAATATTCATGCCATTTGTGTCCACCATACCTACCTACTACATGGTATTTCTCCGCCATTCCAAAGTAAATTGCTTGAGTGCTACCTTTAAAATTCCATCATTCGCCTTTGCAATATATAGCTCATGGGACAAAATAGCCTTACAAACTATTGTGGTATTGAATATGTACTTATGCACTTTATCTCTTATTAAGTTGCTTGTTGTGCGATAACCATGCTTCTGGGGACGCCATCAACTATTCTTTGTTGAATATCATGTGAGTTGCTATGCATGTCCGTCTTGTCTGAAGTAAGAGAGATCTACCACCTTAATGGTTGGAGCATGCATATTGTTAGAGAAGAACATTGGGCCGCTAACTAAATCCATGAATCATGGTGGAAGTTTCAGTTTTGGACATATATCCTCAATCTCATATGAGAATCTTAACTGTTGCCACATGCTTATGCATTAAAGAGGAGTCCATTATCTGTTGTCCATGTTGTCCCGGTATGGATGTCTAAGTTGAGAATAATCAAAAGCGAGAAATCCAAAATGCGAGCTTTCTCCTTAGACCTTTGTACAGGCGGCATGGAGGTACCCCATTGTGACACTTGGTTGAAACATGTGTATTGCGATGATCCGGTAGTCCAAGCTGATTAGGACAAGGTGCGGGCACTATTAGTATACTATGCATGAAGCTTGCAACTTGTAAGATATAATTTACATAACTCATATGCTTTATTACTACCGTTGACAAAATTGTTTCATGTTTTCAAAATAAAAGCTCTAGCACAAATACAACAATCGATGCTTTCCTCTTTGAAGGACCTTTCTTTTACTTTTATGTTGAGTCAGTTTACCTATCTCTCTCCACCTCAAGAAGCAAACACTTGTGTGAACTGTGCATTGATTCCTACATACTTGCATATTGCACTTATTATATTACTTTACATTGACACTATCCATGAGATATACATGTTATAAGTTGAAAGCAACCGCTGAAAATTAATCTTCCTTTGTGTTGCTTCAATACCTTTACTTTGATTTATTGCTTTATGAGTTAACTCTTATGCAAGACTTATTGATGCTTGTCTTGAAGTACTATTCATGAAAAGTCTTTGTTTTATGATTCATTTGTTTACTCATGTCATTACCATTGTTTTGATCGCTGCATTCATTACATATGTTTACAATAGTATGATCAAGGTTATGATGGCATGTCACTCCGAAATTATCCTTGTTATCGTTTACCTGCTCGGGACGAGCAGAACTAAGCTTGGGGATGCTGATACGTCTCCGACGTATCGATAATTTCTTATGTTCCATGCTACATTATTGATGATATCTACATGTTTTATACACATTATATGTCGTATTTATGCATTTTCCGGCACTAACCTATTAACAAGATGCCGAAGAGCCATTCTTGTTTCTGCTGTTTTTGGTTTCAGAAATCCTAGTAAGGATATATTCTCGGAATTGGACGAAATCAACGCCCAGGGTCCTATTTTTGCACGAAGCTTCCAGAAGACCGAGGGGGAAAGGAAGTGGGGCCACGAGGCGCCGCCACAACAGGGCGGCGCGGCGGCCTTGGCCGCGCGGCCCTGGTGTGTGGGGCCCTCGTGTGCCCCCCCGCGTTGCCCTTCCGCCTACTTAAAGTCTTCGTCGCGAAACCCTCTATACCGAGAGCCACGATACGGAAAACCTTCCAGAGACGCCGCCGTCGCGAATCCCATCTCAGGGGATTCAGGAGATCGCCTCCGGCACCCTGCCGGAGAGGGGAATCATCTCCCGGAGGACTCTTCATCGCCATGATCGCCTCCGGAGTGATGAGTGAGTAGTTCACCCCTGGACTATGGGTCCATAGCAGTAGCTAGATGGTCGTCTTCTCCTAATTGTGCTTCATTGTTGGATCTTGTGAGCCTAACATGATCAAGATCATCTATCTGTAATACTATATGTTGTGTTTGTCGGGATCCGATGGATAGAGAATACTATGTTATGGTGATTATCAATCTATTACCTGTGTTGTTTATGATCTTGCATGCTCTCCGTTATTAGTAGAGGCTCTGGCCAAGTTTTTGCTCTTAACTCCAAGAGGGAGTATTTATGCTCGATAGTGGGTTCATGCCTCCATTAAATCTGGGACAGTGACAGAAAGTTCTAAGGTTGTGGATGTGCTGTTGCCACTAGGGATAAAACATTGATGCTATGTCTAAGGATGTAGTTGTTGATTACATTACGCACCATACTTAATGCAATTGTCTGTTGCTTGCAACTTAATACTGGAAGGGGTTCGGATGATAACTGAAGGTGGACTTTTAGGCATAGATGCATCTTGGATGGCGGTCTATGTACTTTGTCGTAATGCCCGATTAAATCTCACTATATTTATCATATCATGTATGTGCATTGTTATGCCCTTTCTATTTGTCAATTGCCCGACTGTAATTTGTTCACCCAACATGCTTTTATCTTATGGGAGAGACACCTCTAGTGAACTGTGGACCCCGGTCCTATTCTTTACATCGAAATACAATCTACTGCAATACTTGTTCTTTACTGTTTTCTTCGCAAACAATCATCTTCCACACAATACGGTTAATCCTTTGTTACAGCAAGCCGGTGAGATTGACAACCTCACTGTTTCGTTGGGGCAAAGTACTTTGGTTGTGTTGTGCAGGTTCCACGTTGGCGCCGGAATCCCTGGTGTTGCGCCGCATCACATTTCGCCACCATCAACCTTCAACGTGCTTCTTGACTCCTACTGGTCCGATTAAACATTGGTTTCTTACTGAGGGAAACTTGCTACTGTGCGCATCACACCTTCCTCTTGGGGTTCCCAACGGACGTGTCAACTACACGCATCAGGCGCCGTCGTTGGGGTTGCGGCCAACTAGTGGACTTGGGTTGGCCGGCCCCCTCCCCTTGCCCCTCCTTATATAGGTGGAAGCCCCAAACCTTGTCTCCCAAGTCTTCGAATAAGACCCCAACACCAAACCTACCTTTGGTGGGAAACCTACCTAAGGGGGAGTCCTACTCAAGGTGGGACTCCCACCTTTCCATGAGGTGGGGTGGCCGGCCACCATGGTGGAGTCCACCTGGGACTCCACCCCTTAGGGTTGGCCGGCCTAGCATGTGGAGTCCCGGGACTCCACCTTCCATAGTGCCTTTCTTCCGGACTTTTCTAGAACCTTCTAGAACCTTCCATAAATGCACCGGATCATTTCCAAACTTGGAATATGACTTCCTATATATGAATCTTATTCTCCGGACCATTCCGGAACTCCTCGTGATGTCCTGGATCCCATCCGAGACTCCGAACAAAACTTCAAACTCCATTCCATATTCCATATCTACTCAAACGACATCAAACCTTAAGTGTGTCACCCTACGGTTCGTGAACTATGCAGACATGGTTGAGACTTCTCTCCGACCAATAACCAATAGCGGGATCTGGAGATCCATAATGGCTCACACATATTCAACGATGACTTAGTGATCGATTGAACCATTTACATACGATACCGATTCCCTTTGTCACGCGATATATTACTTGTCCGAGGTTTGATCATCGGTATCACGATACCTTGTTCAACCTTGTCTCCTGACAAGTACTCTTTACTCGTACCGTGTTATGTGGTCTCTTATGAACCATTCATATGCTTGCAAGCCAATTAGATGACATTCCACCGAGAGGGCCCAGAGTATATCTATCCGTCATCGGGATGGACAAATCCCACTGTTGATCCATATGCCTCAAGCTCATACTTTCCGGATACCTAATCCCACCTTTATAACCACCCATTTACGCAGTGGCGTTTGATGTAATCAAAGTACCCTTCCGGCATAAGTGATTTATATGATCTCATGGTCGAAAGGACTAGGTAACTATGTATCGAAAGCTTATAGCAAATGAACTTAATGACGTGATCTTATGCTACGCTTAATTGGTGTGTCCATTACATCATTCACATAATGATATAACCTTGTCATTAATAACATCCAATGTTCATAATCACGAAACGATGATCATCTATCAATCAACAAGCTAGTTATACAAGAGGCTTACTAGGGACTCTTGTTGTTTACATAACACACATGTATCAATGTTTCCGTTAATACAATTATAGCATGGTATATAAACATTTATCATAAACACAAAGATATATAATAACCAATTTATTATTGCCTCTTGGGCATATCTCCAACACCAAGACCATGTCTGTACATGCTAGGCTCGTCAAGGCAACCTGTGTGCAAATCTGGCTTGCACCCATTGTATGCACATGTAGAGTCTATCACACCCGATCATCACGAGATGCTTCGAAACTACAAGTCTTAGCAACGGTGCATACTAAGGATGAACACTTTATTATCTTGATATTTAGTGAGAGGATCATCTTATAATGCTACCATCGCGATCTAAGCAAAATAAGATGCATAAAAGGATTAACATCACATGCAATTCATAATGTGTGATATGATATGGCATTTCTTCTTGTGCTTTTGATCTCCATCTCCAAAGCACGGACATGATCTCCATCATCACCAACATGGCGTCAAGGTCAGTGGCGCCGCTTCATGGTTGTCCATCACTTATAGCTACTATAACAACTACTTGAAATAAAGCTATTACATGATGAATAGACACGCAGGTCTTTAACAAAAATTAAAAACAACCATTAGGCTCCTGCCGGTTGCCATAATACAACAATGAACATCTCATACATCAAATATAATCATCATCACATCATGGCCATATCACATCACCAAACCCTGCAAAAACAAGTTAGACGCCTCTAATTTGGTTTGCATATTTTACGTGGTTTAGGGTTTTCGAGTAAGATCCAATCTACCTACGAACATGAACCACAACGGTGATACTAGTGTTGACAATAGAAAGTGAAAATTGTAATCTTCACTATGGTGGGAGAGACAGACACCCGCAAAGCCACTTATGCAATACAAGTTGCATGTCAAGCGTGGAGCAAGTCTCATGAGACGCGGTCATGTAAAGTTAGCCCGGGCCGCTTCATCCCACCATCCCGCAAGATGCAAAGTACACAAACTAAAGCAACAAAAGAATCACCGCCCACAAAACCATTGTGTTCTACCCGTGCAACAGATCTATGCATAGACATGACTCTGATACCATTGATGGGGTTCGTTGCATAGAAAACAAAATTTTTCCTACCGCAAGATGAATAAAACCAACAGATCTAATCTATGGAACACCCAAGATCTAAACTACAAGATCTAAGCAACGAGATGGAGATGAGACTAACCCTCGAAGATTCCAAAGCCTACGAGATTAATCTCGTTGTTGGTGTAGACGATCGTCCCCGGTGCTGCAATCCGGCAGCCCGTAACGGCGCCAGAAAAGGTCTTGATGTCCCACAAGTATAGGGGATCGTGTGTAGCCTTTTCGATAAGTAAGAGTGTCGAACCCAACGAGGAGCTAAAGGTAGGATAAGTATTCTCTCAAGTTCTATCAACCACTGATACAACTCTACGCGCACTAAACGTTTGCATTATCTAGGAAATAAAACTACGGTAGCAATACGGGTATGAGAGATAGCTTTGCAAGATAATAAATACATGAAAGTAAATGTTAGTGCTGCAGCAATAAGATACACTAAGTAACCATATTCTAACAGTACCATGAGTGTGGAAAAGTGGTGGTAATTGTGGTGGCTTTGTCCAAGATTAATTAGTGAAGACATTTAGTTCATTGTCTTTGATGTAGTTTTCAATGTGGGAGAGGCTAAATATACAAGTGCTCCACTACTTGGGATTACAAGTACTATATGATTGGATTGTTAGCAAACATCCGTAAATACTAACAATGCATTAAGGTTTTCCCAACCATAGCCTTAAGTTTATGGTCCTCTTACTCCCATACATGCAACTAACCGGTTTGAGCCCTCAGGTTTCTGTCACTCCGGCAGGACTACCCCCTTCCTTTGCACATACTACTAACCCTATGGTGTTGATCCATGCGCGCACAAGTATAATGGACACCAAAGGATAGTACCATATCAACATACAACTCTAATGAACCATAGACATTCAACAAAGCAATCAAAAGACAAATATACTACATACACATGACATAGATCATAGGATAAATATTATAGCATCAAACACCATGTTTACATAGGACGGTACAGGGGTTTGTGGGAGGATGAACCACTGAATACAAGGAGGAGATGGTGATGGAGATGGCGGTGAAGACGTTGGAGAGGGGCAGCACGGCGGCGCAGGGCGGCGGCGGCGCCGGCGGCGCGGGGAACTCCTTTCCCCGCCGCCGGCAAGCTTGGGGAGCGCCGCCCCTTAGCCTCCCTCCTTCATGGCTTCTTGGGAGCCCTCCCCCATGGAGATGGGATCCATGGGGGAGGCAAAAACGTGGCTTTGGTGGCTGGAAATTCGTGGGTGGAGGTGTCCTCCACGAGTTAGGGTTTCCTCCTTTATATAGACTCTCGGATTTCCGTCATCCCATCTAGGGCTTCAGTAAAACGGGTCCCTAGGCCGCATACGGACTCCGATTGGGCCGAATTTTAACTCTAGAACGTTCAGCAGAAAATTATCTACAACTTCCTCTTCAGGCCCAACTCCGTTGGAGGTCATCTTCGA
Source organism: Lolium multiflorum (assembly GCA_030979885.1). NCBI lineage: Eukaryota > Viridiplantae > Streptophyta > Magnoliopsida > Poales > Poaceae > Lolium > Lolium multiflorum. The sequence continues at coordinate 226,749,361 of CM061751.1, read as the reverse complement.
GGGTCAAACAGACAATCTCCGAAAACAGTTCTGGGACAGATTTCAGCAAAGTTCCAATTCGACTCCAACAAGGTTTCCTCTTATATTCTTGATAATTCCTACACATCAAAGTGTAAAACAAGAACATTGTGCACTTTTGCAACTATTAATAGGTTAGTCCAAATAAATCATAAACTTAATATAAAAACAAGTGCCAAAGGCATAATATTAGCATGAAACAATCAAAAATTATAGATACGTTTGCGACGTATCAACATCCCCAAGCTTAACTCCTGCTCGTCCTCGAGTAGGTAAGTGATAAAAAGAATAATTTTTGAGGTGACATGCACCTTCAAAGTTCAAAGGATGACTAGATACAAATAATTTAAGAACAAGTAATAACACATTCATGATTCAATCAATAATAATTTTGGGACCATGCACATAGAACTAAGAATGACAACTATGCTCTCATAAGACGGTGCATATAACTTAGAAGATGAAGACTCAACATAAAAGTAAAAGAATGGCCCTTCGCAGAGGGAAGCAGAGATTAAACATGTGCTAGAGCTTTTTATTTTGAAAACATAGAGATATAAAATTTTAAGAGAGGCAATTGTGTCAACGGTAGCAATAAGTAATATAGGTTATGTATAAAACTTCCTATAAGTTGCAAGCCTCATGCATCGAATACTAATAGTGCCCGCACCTTGTCCTAATTAGCTCGGATTTCCATGGATTATCATCGCATTACATATGTTTCAACCAAGTTTCACAAAGGGGTACCTCCATGCCACATGTACAAAGGTCTAAGGAGAAAGTTCGCATTGGATTTCTCGCTTTTGATTATTCTCAACTTAGACATCCATACCGGGACAACATGGACAACAGACAAATGGACTCCTCTTTAAGCTTAAAGCTTTTGGCAACATAAATTTCTCATAAGAGATTTTTGAGGTTTTAATGTCCATGCTGAAACTTCCACCATGTAAACATGGCTTTGGTTAGCGGCTCAATGTTCTTCTCTAACAATATGCATACTCTAACCTTTTATCATGGTTATCTCCTTTACTTCAGACAAGACGGACATGCATAGTAACTCACATGATATTTATCAAAAATATGATGATGGTGTCCCCATGTCAGCATGGTTGCCACACAACAAGCAACTTATAAGAACTAAGATACATAAGTGACATATTCCTCACCACAATATTTTTTAGGCTACTTTCCCATGAGCTATGTATTGCAAAAACAAGAAATTATTTTGAAGGTTTTAAAGGTAGCACATGTAAATTTACTTGGAGTGGCGGTGAAATACCACATATAGGTAGGTATGGTGGACACTTTTGGCATATTTTGGTTTTTGGTGGTTGGATGCACGAGTAGAGATCATACTCAGTACAGAATGAAGGCTAGCAAAAAGAAAGATAGCGACCAACTAAGAGAGCAATAATGGTCATAATCATGCATAGCGACAAAACTTATTAATTAAAGCATATGGTGATATTAAAAGTCTAAACTAAATGATCAATTCAACCCAATTGAAACATCAGAGGAGATCTTCCATTTGCATCACTATTAATATGAAACCTTTTTACTCGTATCCAACACCAATCAACTTATTTGAAACAACTCTCATTTATAATATTCATTAAAGATCAGAGAGCTAATCATATATAACTGAAGCATACTAACAAGCTCTGAACAAAATAGGAGTGAAAAACCAGAGCTAAACGCAGTACTAGCAAAAATAAAACGCTCGTTGAACAATAAGAGTGAAAACTAGAGCGTTCATACAATTAAAATGGAGCGTGTCTCTCTCCCAAACAAACATGGTATGATGGTGCCCACTTTATTGAAAATAAAATACACAACAGAAAATAAAGACGCTCCAAGAATAACACATAGTATATGAAGCAATAAAAATATAGTGAACAGAAACAGGACCTGATATTTTTATTGATGAAGAAGGGGATGCCTTGGGCATCCCCAAGCTTTGACGCTTGTACTTCTTGAATATATCTTGGGGTGACATGGGCATCCCCAAGCTTGAGATTTTGTCCATTCTTCATCTCATCTCATCATTCTTCTTTCCTACACTTGAAAACTTCCTTCATACAAAATTCATCACAAATCTCATTAGCAACATTAGTGCAATGATAATATTAATCAAATCTACAAAGTTCAGTACCAAAAATTCTTGAACACATAGAGAAGTTGAGGAGACATTGTCTTTGGAATAAAAAGACAGAATAAGAGAAATGTTTCTCACATGGGATAAAGTCGTAGGCCAAAGAAAAAGGGGAGGAGTGTGTTAAATCTTAAGCTACAAAATGAAGCCCTTCTTCTCAAGCACCTGCATAAATTCTATAATCATGAGGATGTACCTTGGGTCACTTTATTATGGAAGTCATACTATCGGAAAAGGTTCCCCATGCTATGCTTCCAGTAGGATCCTTGGAGAGATATCTTCAAGCTCACCCCATTATTCAGAGGCATAGCTTCTGTCAAGTGGGTGATGGCACAACTGTTCTATTCGGAAAGATAGTTGGATGGAGCACATTGCCTCTGAGAAGTACCCCAGGGCCTTTTCCTTTGCACTTGATGAGATAAATCAGTCCAAGATTTTATTACTGCTCCCACTTCTTGATAATTTTTGGTTACCTGTATCATCTCAAGCCAGAGAGGAAATTAGGGATCTTCAAAACACATCCAGAGAAATGATGTTGGACTCACTGGAGAGAGATAGATGGGTTTATGATTGGGGAGCCACCTTCACTTCCCGAAATACTATCAATATTGCTTCAGGGATATCACAGTACATGCAGCGTATGGCTGGTTATGGAAGTCTAAATGTACTCCTAAAATGAAATTTTCTGTTGGCTCCTTATTTCAGATAGATTAAACACAAGGAATATGCTGAGAAGGAGGAATATTGTCTTGAGCACTGGTTTTAGCTGTATGCTCTGCCACAATCCCCCTGAGGAAACAGTGGAACACCTTATATTCCACTGCAATTTTGCTAAGCAATGCTGGGATTGTCTAGATTGTGTTTGGGCTCAGTCAGGTGATAGATTACAGATCATCACACAGGGGAAGAACAACTGGCGAAAACCAATGTTCATGGAGATCTTCATAGTGGCAGGGAATATATGGAAGATCAGAAATAACTGGCATTTTAGAGGGATTAATCCGAGTTGAAGAACTGGATCCTTAGCTTCAAAGAGGACTTTCATTTGCTGGTTCATAGGACTAAGCAAGAGCTTCATCCCTTTATTACCTTTGTAGTTGAATCTCTGTAAAAGGTCCTTAGTTAGACCCTCTCTCACACCCTCCCTTCACCTTTGTACATATGTAATTGTCATGGCCCCAGTTTAATGCATTAAGTCAGTAGGGTTTCTCACCCTACTATCCAAGGTTTCAAAAAAAACATATGAAAAGCATTTTAATAAGCATTAGCTACTGTAGCACAACGTCAATAAGGTTCTTTGATCAAGAGAACTCAAAAAGGTGGGCAAAAAGATGCAAATGCAAAACAGTGCAAGAATCTGTCAAAACAGAACAGTTCGTAAAAATTGATTTTTGAAAAATAGTTACGCTGCGTAACTCGAAAAACTCTGAACTAATGAAAGTTAGATAAATACCTGGGGAAGATGCTCGTAAATTGGCAGCTCAAACTTACGTTCTGGTGATTTTTGGCGATTTTTCTCGTGACGAACCAGAAACAGTAAACAAGATTGCAAATCCCCCAAATACCACTTTCTTACCATTAGAGGCAATTCTTGGCACAAAAACAAAACAAACATGATAAGGAGAGGTCATTACAGTAGTAATGACTTCCAAGACTCAACAAAGCAGTAAATAACAGAAATATAAACATATTGGGTTGTCTCCCATAAAGCTCTTTCTTTATAGCCATTTAAGATGGGCATGATTATTTGATGGAGCTCTCAAACCCCCTTTTTTTGTTGTTTTCCAATTATAAGTGAAACTGACAAAGAAACAAGAACCAAATAAAGAACCTAATAAAACTAAATAGGATAAAACCAAAGATAATAAAAGCAACTATATACAATGCTTACATGTGGATGGGTAATATTGAGTTTGAAGGAGACAACCTCATGTTGGTTGATGAATAGGGGGATGCCTTGGGCATCCCCAAGCTTAGATATTTGCATCTTCTTGAATATTCTCTTGGGATCCATCTACACATCCCCAAGCTTGAGCTCTTGCATCCTCTTGCTCATCTCATATCACCATATTGATTGGAACTTAAAAACTGCATCCACATAAAGCTTCACAAAACTCATTAGTAGGTTAGTACTCATTAAATAAAATCCACAAGTGTTCAAGTATCCCTAATTTCTATAAAATCTATCAAATATTTAGCCACTGTAATACTGAGGTTTCTTATTATTTCAATCGTACGTCGAAAACGAAGGAAACTTTTGAATCCTAAGTACAATATTTAAACAAAGAGAATAGAAATCTGTCAAAACTGAACACTCTGTAAAGATGTCACTCAATGAGATAGTTACGTAGCTCAAATCGAAAAACTCATGATTAATGAAAGACATATCATAACCTCAGGTCTATGCACAAAAAATTTCAGATCAAAATGCCATACTGAGATTTTTCACGAATTTTTGCAGCACAGCACAGGAAATCTGTCTCAACAGAATCAGTCCGTAAAGATTGAATTATTAGATCTGTCTACGTACCTCAAATCAGAAAAGTCAGAACTAACGAAAGTTAGATAGCAAGCACTACTATGCACTCAAGAAATTTTAGATCAAGATCACGTTCTGGTGATTTTTAAAATTTTCTACAGTGGAGCACAGGAAATCTGTTTTCTAGGCAGCATAGTGACAAACTTGCATAACAAACTAGGGGTTATCTATACATTCTATTTACAGCGGGATATGTACACTATATACACTATTTACAAGTTTTTAATGAAAAGCTTCCATGGAAAGAATTGTTTTGGTTTCGCAGGCATGAACACAAGTGTTCAAGGTCGACCCCCACTTCACCATTACTCATCTTTCCAATCACTTTTCTTTTCTGAAAACATTTTTTATTTTTTTATATAAGAAGTACAACTAATTTTTTTGTAATTCGCATTCCCTATCCATACAAGAGATAGAGAACAACTAGGTACAGGAAGTAAAACTACTTAGAGATAAAGCAAACAAGTGCACACGAAAATATTCACCTACGCTATGGCTCCCCGGCAACGGCGCCAGAAAAGGTCTTGATGTCCCACAAGTATAGGGGATCGTGTGTAGCCTTTTCGATAAGTAAGAGTGTCGAACCCAACGAGGAGCTAAAGGTAGGATAAGTATTCTCTCAAGTTCTATCAACCACTGATACAACTCTACGCGCACTAAATGTTTGCATTATCTAGGAAATAAAACTACGGTAGCAATACGGGTATGAGAGATAGCTTTGCAAGATAATAAATACATGAAAGTAAATGTTAGTGCTGCAGCAATAAGATACACTAAGTAACCATATTCTAACAGTACCATGAGTGTGGAAAAGTGGTGGTAATTGTGGTGGCTTTGTCCAAGATTAATTAGTGAAGACATTTAGTTCATTGTCTTTGATGTAGTTTTCAATGTGGGAGAGGCTAAATATACAAGTGCTCCACTACTTGGGATTACAAGTACTATATGATTGGATTGTTAGCAAACATCCGTAAATACTAACAATGCATTAAGGTTTTCCCAACCATAGCCTTAAGTTTATGGTCCTCTTACTCCCATACATGCAACTAACCGGTTTGAGCCCTCAGGTTTCTGTCACTCCGGCAGGACTACCCCCTTCCTTTGCACATACTACTAACCCTATGGTGTTGATCCATGCGCGCACAAGTATAATGGACACCAAAGGACAGTACCATATCAACATACAACTCTAATGAACCATAGACATTCAACAAAGCAATCAAAAGACAAATATACTACATACACATGACATAGATCATAGGATAAATATTATAGCATCAAACACCATGTTTACATAGGATGGTACAGGGTTTGTGGGAGGATGAACCACTGAATACAAGGAGGAGATGGTGATGGAGATGGCGGTGAGCAGCACGGCGGCGCAGGGCGGCGGCGGCGCCGGCGGCGCGGGGAACTCCTTTCCCCGCCGCCGGCAAGCTTGGGGAGCGCCGCCCCTTAGCCTCCCTCCTTCATGGCTTCTTGGGAGCCCTCCCCCATGGAGATGGGATCCATGGGGGAGGCAAAAACGTGGCTTTGGTGGCTGGAAATTCGTGGGTGGAGGTGTCCTCCACGAGTTAGGGTTTCCTCCTTTATATAGACTCTCGGATTTCCGTCATCCCATCTAGGGCTTCAGTAAAACGGGTCCCTAGGCCGCATACGGACTCCGATTGGGCCGAATTTTAACTCTAGAACGTTCAGCAGAAAATTATCTACAACTTCCTCTTCAGGCCCAACTCCGTTGGAGGTCATCTTCGAGGGTCAAACAGACAATCTCCGAAAACAGTTCTGGGACAGATTTCAGCAAAGTTCCAATTCGACTCCAACAAGGTTTCCTCTTATATTCTTGATAATTCCTACACATCAAAGTGTAAAACAAGAACATTGTGCACTTTTGCAACTATTAATAGGTTAGTCCAAATAAATCATAAACTTAATATAAAAACAAGTGCCAAAGGCATAATATTAGCATGAAACAATCAAAAATTATAGATACGTTTGCGACGTATCAACATCCCCAAGCTCCTCCTGCTCGCCTCGAGTAGGTAGGTGATAAGTTCCAAAGCAACGGCGTGGTGGTGACATGAAGCCAACTCAAGCCGGAGCAAGCGTATGGTGGAGGAGGCGGCCAGAGGAGGGGGCAATGGGGGTGGTGGCCGGCCACCCTCCCCTCTTTATAGGGGGCCAGTCGGCTAGGGTGGCCCCCTTTCCCATCTAGGGTTAAGGGGGGCGGCGGCCAAGTGGGGGGAGAGGATTTCCTCTCCCCAAGTTGATCCCCCCTAGGGAAACCCTAGGGGTTGGCCGGCCTGGGCCTTGGGGGGCATGTGCCCCTGGCCCATTAGGCCAGGGAGCATCCCCTCGGCCCATGCTAGCCCTCCTAGGTCGTGGTCCCCATGGTGGACTGATACGTCTCAAACGTATCTATAATTTCTGATGTTCCATGCTTGTTTTATGACAATACATACATGTTTTGTTCACACTTTATATCGTTTTGACGCATTTTCCGGAACTAACCTATTGACGGGATGCCGAAGTGCCAGTTCCTGTTTTCTGCTGTTTTGGTTTCAGAAATCCTAGTAAGGAAATATTCTCGGAATCGGACGAAATCAACGCCCAAGATCTTATTTTTCCGGGAGCTTCCAGAACAGGAGAGAGACCAAGGGGAGCACAGGGGCCCAGACCACAGCGGCGCGGCCAAGGGCCTGGGCGCGCCCCCTATGGTTTGGCCCCACCAGGGCTCCACCGACATCGATTCTTCGCCTATAAGAAGCCCCCTGACCTAAATCTTCGATACGAATAAGCCACGGTACGAGAAACCTTCCAGAGCCGCCGCCATCGCAAAGCCAAGATCGGGACAGGAGTCTCTGTTCACGCCGCCGGGACGGGGAAGTGCCCCGGAAGGCTTTCCATCGACACCACCGCCATCTTCATCACCGCTGTTGTCTCCCATGAGGAGGGAGTAGTTCTCCATCGAGGCTAAGGGCTGTACCGGTAGCTATGTGGTTAATCTCTCTCCTATGTACTTCAATACAATGATCTCATGAGCTACCTTACATGATTGAGATTCATATGAGCTTTGTATCGCTACTAGTCTATGTGCTACTCATGTGATGTTATTAAAGTAGTCTATTCCTCCTACATGGTGTAATGGTGACAGTGTGTGCATCGTGTGGTTCTTGTCGTAGATTATGATCATAATATCTTGTAGGTTATGGAGTTGATTATCGCTATGATATTATTGATGTGATCTATTCCCCCTTCATAGTGTAATGGTGACAGTGTGTATGCTATGTTAGTACTCGGTTTATTTTGCAAAGATCTATTATGCTCTAAGGTTACTTAAATATGAATGCCGAATGTTGTGGCGCTTGTTAACTCCGGCTTGAGGGAGCTCTTGTAGCCCTACACAATGAATGGTGTTTGTCATCCAACAAAGAGTGTATGTAGCACAAATGAGAGAAGTTATTATTTATTATGCGATCAATGTTGAGAGTGTCCACTAGTGAAAGTATGATCCCTAGGCCTTGTTTCCAATACTGCAAACACCGTTTACTTACTGTTCTACTGCATGTTTACTTGCTGCCATATTTTATTCAGATTGCTATTACCACTCATATACATCCATACTACTTGTATTTCACTATCTCTTTGCCGAACTAGTGCACCTATACATCTGACAAGTGTATTAGGTGTGTTGGGGACACAAGAGACTTCTTGTATCGTGATTGCAGGGTTGCTTGAGAGGGATATCTTTGACCTCTTCCTCCCTGAGTTCGATAAACCTTGGGTGATCCACTTAAGGGAAAACTTGCTGCTGTTCTACAAACCTCTGCTCTTGGAGGCCCAACACTGTCTACAGGAAAAGAAGCGTGAGTAGACATCAAGCTATTTTCTGGCGCCGTTGCCGGGGAGGAAAGGTAAAAGGCACTCATACTTCGGTCCCAGGTAACTAAGTTATTTTCTGTTGCCGTTGTAAGTGCTCGAAGCTATTTCCTTTAGATCCTGCAATTGCATCTTTTGATTTCTTGTTTACACTAGTTAGGCATAATGGAAAGCAACAGTGAGCTTTTTATTCTATTTCCTGAGTTAAGACATGGATTGTTTGCTGCGAAAATTAAAAAACCTATGGAATCTTATTTGCATGCTAGTAACAATGATATTAGTATGAACGCTTTGAACACCATTGTTGCTAATGATATGGAAAATTCTAAGCTTGGGGAAGCTGGTTTTGATGAGCATGACATTTTTAGTCCCCCAAGCATTGAGGAGAAAATTTTCTTTGATGATACTTTGCCTCCTATTTATGATGATTACAATGATAGTGGTCTTTTGGTGCCGCCTACTATGGAGAGTAAATTTTATTATGATTATACTATGCCTCCTACACTTGATGAGAATAATAATGATAGCTACTTTGTTGAATTTTCTCCCACTACAACTAATAAAATTGATTATGCTTATGTGGAGAGTAATAATTTTATGCATGTGGCTCATGACAAGAATGTTTTATGTGATAGTTATATTGTTGAGTTTGTTCATGATGCTACTGAAAGTTATTATGAGAGAGGTGGTTATATGCATCTTAATAATATTAAGTTTCCCCTCTTTATGTTGAGAATCTTGAAATTGCGCTTGTGTTGCCTTCCTATGCTTGTCACTTTGTTCTTCATGAATTTATTTGTGTACAAGATTCCTTTTCATAGGAAGTGGGTTAGGCTTAAATGTGTTTTAAATTTGCTTTTTGATGTTCTCTTTTGCTTCAACTCTTCTTTCTTGCGAGAGTATCATTAAAATTGCTGAGCCCATCTTAATGGCTATAAAGAAAGAACTTCTTGAGAGATAACCCATGTGTTTATTTTACTACAGCACTTTTGTTTTATATTTGAGTCTTGGAAGTTGTTTACCACTGTAGCAACCTCTCCTTATCATGTTTTTGTGCCAAGTAAAGTCTCTATGGTAAAGTTGATGCTAGATTTGGATTACTGCGCAGAAACAGATTTGCTGTCTGTCACGAATTTGCGCAGAAGTCTCTGTAGGTAACTCAGAAAAATCTGAAAATTTACGTGTGTGATCCTCAGATATGTATGCAACTTTCATTAGTTTTGAGTTTTTCCGTTTGAGCAAGTTAAGTGCCCCTGCAAAATTCGTCTTTACGGACTATTCTGTTTTGACAGATTCTGTCTTTTATTTCGCATTGCCGCTTTTGCTATGTTGAATGAGTTTCTTTGTTCCATTAACTTTCAGAAGCTTTGTGCAATGTCCAGAAGTGTTAAGAATGATCGTGTCACCTCTGAACATGTGAATTTTTATTATGCACTAACCCTCTAATGAGTTTGCTTGAAGTTTGGTGTGGAGGAAGTTTTCAAGGGTCAATAGAAGAGGATGATATACTATGATCAAGAAGAGTGAAAGGTCTAAGCTTGGGGATGCCCGTGGTTCATCCCTGCATATTTTAAGAAGACTCAAGCATCTAAGCTTGGGATGCCCAAGGCATCCCCTTCTTCATCGACAACTTATCAGGTCACTTCTAGTGAAACTATATTTTTATTCCGTCACATCTTATGTACTTTACTTGGAGCGTCTGTGTGCTTTTATTTTCGTTTTGTTATTTTCATTCTCTGAATAAATTCATGCTCATGTGTGGGAGAGAGACACGCTCCGCTGTTGCGTATGAACACATGTGTTCTTAGCTTTACTTTTAATGTTCATGGTGAAGGTTGAAAACTGCTTCGTTCATTGTTATATGGTTGGAAACAGGAAATGCTTCGTGTGGTAAATGGTATAATGTCTTGATACTTGGCAATTGTTGTGCTCATATAGATCATGTTTAAGCTCTTGCACCATATACTTTGCACCTATTAATGAAGAACTACATAGAGCTTGTTAAAATTTGGTTTGCATGATTGGTCTCTCTAAGGTCTAGATATTTTCTGGTAAAAGTGTTTGAGCAACAAGGAAGACAGTGTAGAGTCTTATAATGCTTGCAATATGTTCTTATGTAAATTTTGTTGTACCGGTGTATACTTGTGTTTGCTTCAAACAACCTTGCTAGCCAAAGCCTTGTACTGAGAGGAAATGCTTCTCGTGCATCCAAACACCTTGAGCCAAAACCCATGCCATTTGTGTCCACCATATCTACCTACTATGTGGTATTTTTCTGCCATTCCAAGTAAATACTTCATGTGCTACCTTTAAACAATTCAAAAGCTATTATCTCTTATTTGTGTCAATGTTTTATAGCTCATGAGGAAGTATGTGGTGTTTTATCTTTCAATCTTGTCATTTACTTTTGACAGACTTTCACAATGGACTAGTGGCTCATCCGCTTATCCAATAATTTTGCAAAAAGAGCTGGCAATGGGGTTCCCAGCCCCAATTAATTAACTTGCATTAATAATTCTCTTCACATGTTTTGCTCTGATTTATCAGTAAGCAACTTAAATTTGCAAATAGACACTCCTCCATGGTATGTGAATGTTGGAAGGCACCCGAGGATTCGGTTAGCCATGGCTTGTGTAAGCAAAAGGTTGGAAGGAGTGTCATCTAATAAATAAAACTAAATTACATGTGTAAACAAAAGAGAAGAGGGATGATCTACCTTGCTGGTAGAGATAACGTCCTTCATGGGAGCCGCTCTTGAAAGTCTGGTTGATAAGGTAGTTAGAGTACCCATTACCATTCGTTGACAACAACAAACACCTCTCAAAATTTTACTTTTATGCTCTCTATATGATTTCAAAACTTGAAAAGCTCTAGCACATGATTTAATCCCTGCTTCCCTCTGCGAAGGGCCTATATTTTACTTTATGTTGAGTCAGTTTACCTACTTCCTTCCATCTTAGAAGCAAACACTTGTGTCAACTGTGCATTGATTCTTACATACTTGCTTATTTGCATTCATCATATTACTCTGTGTTGACAATTATCCATGAGATATGCATGTTGAAAGTTGAAAGCAACTGCTGAAACTTATATCTTCCTTTGTGTTGCTTCGATGCCTTTACTTTGAATTTATTGCTTTATGAGTTAACTCTTATGCAAGACTTTTTGATGCTTGTCTTGAAAGTACTATTCATGAAAAGTTTTGCTATATGTCATCTATTTGTCAAACTATAGATCATTGCTTTGAATCACTCCATTCATGTCATATGCTTTACAATAATGTTGATCAAGATTATGATGGTAGCATGTCACTTCAGAAATTATTTGTTGTTATCGTTTACCTACTCGAGGGCGAGTAGGAACTAAGCTTGGGGATGCTTGATACGTCTCAAACGTATCTATAATTTCTGATGTTCCATGCTTGTTTTATGACAATACCTACATGTTTTGTTCACACTTTATATCGTTTTGATGCATTTTCCGGAACTAACCTATTGACGAGATGCCGAAGTGCCAGTTCCTATTTCTGCTGTTTTTGGTTTCAGAAATCCTAGTAAGGAAATATTCTCGGAATCGGACGAAATCAACGCCCAAGATCTTATTTTTCCCGGGAGCTTCGAACACCGGAGAGAGACCAGGGGAGCCAGGGGGCCCAGACCACGGGCGGCGCGGCCAAGGGCCTGGGCGCCCCTATGGTGTGGCCCCACCAGGGCTCCACCGACATCGATTCTTCGCCTATAAGAAGCCCCGACCTAAATCTTCGATACGAATAAGCCACGGTGAGAAACCAGAGCCACCGCCATCGCGAAGCCAAGATCTGGGGACATGAGTCTCTGTTCCGGCAGCCGCCGGGGACGGGGAAGTGCCCCGGAAGGCTTCTCCATCGACACCACCGCCATCTTCATCACCGTCTCCCATGAGGAGGGAGTAGTTCTCCATCGAGGCTAAGGGCTGTACCGGTAGCTATGTGGTTAATCTCTCTCCTATGTACTTCAATACAATGATCTCATGAGCTTCCTTACATGATTGAGATTCATATGAGCTTTGTATCGCTACTAGTCTATGTACTACTCATGTGATGTTATTAAAGTAGTATATTCCTCCTACATGGTGTAATGGTGACAGTGTGTGCATCGTGTGGTTCTTGTCGTAGATTATGATCATAATCTCTTGTAGGTTATGGAGTTGATTATCGCTATGATAGTATTGATGTGATCTATTCCCCCTTCATAGTGTAATGGTGACAGTGTGTATGCTATGTTAGTACTCGGTTTATTTTGCAAAGATCTATTATGCTCTAAGGTTACTTAAATATGAATGCCGAATGTTGTGGCGCTTGTTAACTCCGGCTTGAGGGAGCTCTTGTAGCCCTACACAATGAATGGTGTTTGTCATCCAACAAAGAGTGTATGTAGCACAAATGAGAGAAGTTATTATTTATTATGCGATCAATGTTGAGAGTGTCCACTAGTGAAAGTATTATCCCTAGGCCTTGTTTCCAATACTGCAAACACCGTTTACTTACTGTTCTACTGCATGTTTACTTGCTGCCATATTTTATTCAGATTGCTATTACCACTCATATACATCCATACTACTTGTATTTCACTATCTCTTCGCCGAACTAGTGCACCTATACATCTGACAAGTGTATTAGGTGTGTTGGGGACACAAGAGACTTCTTGTATCGTGATTGCAGGGTTGCTTGAGAGGGATATCTTTGACCTCTTCCTCCCTGAGTTCGATAAACCTTGGGTGATCCACTTAAGGGAAAACTTGCTGCTATTCTACAAACCTCTGCTCTTGGAGGCCCAACACTGTCTACAGGAAAAGAAGCGTGAGTAGACATCATGGACCCCTCCGGAACCTTCTAGAACCTTCCAGTCAACCACCGGAAAAATCCTGAACTTTTTCGAAACCCAGAAATCAACTTCCCTTATATGAATCTTATTCTCCGGACCATTCCGGACCTCCTCGTGACATCCTGGATCACATCCGAGACTCCAAACAAACTTCATCTCCATACCATATTCAAATCTACTTATGCGACATCGAACCTTAAGCGCGTCACCCTACGGTTCGCGAACTATGCAGACATGGTCGAGACTCCTCTCCGAGCAATAACCAATAGCGGGATCTGGAGATCCATAATGGCTCCCACATATTCAACGATGACTTAGTGATCGATTGAACCATTTACATACGATGCCGATTCCCTTTGTCTCGCGATATTTTACTTGTCCGAGGTTCGATCATCGGTATCTCCATACCTTGTTCAACCTCGTTACCGACAAGTACTCTTTACTCGTATCGTGGTATGTGATCTCTTATGAACCATTGATATGCTTGCAAGCTAATCAGATGACATTCCACCGAGAGGGCCCAGAGTATATCAATCCGTCATCAGGATGGACAAATCCCACTATTGATCCATATGCCTCAACTCACACTTTCCAAATACTTAATCCCATCTTTATAACCATCCATTTACGCAATGGCGTTTGATGTAATCAAAGTACCCTTCCGGTGTATGTGATTTACATGATCTCATGGTCGAAGGACTAAGGCAACTATGTATCGAAAGCTTATAGCAAATTGAACTTAATGACTTGATCTTATGCTACGCTCATTTGGGTGTGTGTCCATTATATCATTCAACTAATGACATAACCTTGTTATTAATAACATCAAATGTTCATGATCACGAAACCATGATCATCTATTAATCAACAAGCTAGTTATACAAGAGGCTTACTAGGGACTCCTTGTTGTTTACATAACACACATGTATCAATGTTTTGGTTAATATAATTATAGCATGGTATGCAAACATTTATCATAAACACAAAGATATTATAATAACCACTTTATTATTGCCTCTTGGGCATATTTCCAACACGGCGTCCTACACCCTTCTCCTCCGTCGACTGAACGCAGCGGGATGGCGGTGGCCGGTGGATCTCCGGTGGCCGGCGGCGGATGTTGGCTGCGGTGTGGTCGGATCTAGGCCCGAGGTTCGGATCACGATCCATCACGGCTACGTCTCGTCAATGGCACGAGGAGGCTTCGCTGGGTCTTCTTCGCGGCTTGAGGACGTTCGGGTCTTCGGCCCGGGCATGGTGGTGGTGGCTGACTTCATCCACCGAAGGCAGTCGGCCAGGCTGGCTGTGTTGGATTTTTGATCCCACTTTCAGCGCCGGCAGCGAGACGGGGAGGCATAGTAGCCGGTGAAAACCGAGCCGACTCCGGTCATGGCGGGCGATGGCGGCGTCTGCGCCGTTATCTTGTTGAAGGCATCGTCAAGCAACTATCGCTAACCTACTCGTTCCGGCGGCGAGATGGAGGAGCTTGGAAGCCGGCGATGGTGTCGCCGGTGGAGGGTTGGAGTGGCCAGCCCAGGATGGTCGCCGACATAGGGGTCCGACCTGAATAAAGGCGGAGGTCCTAGGGCCTCTCTTGCGTGAAGAGGAGGACCTACCGGAGGCCTGGACTCGTGATCTGGCCGGAGTGTTGAGTTCCGGAAGGCTCCGCCGTGAATGTAACAGTGCTTTTGCCTGGAGTTTGTTGGATCGGAGGTATTCGGTCGTGCGCACCCATGTTTTTATTCCGACCGATTGGTTCTGGAGGGAGCGGCGCGAAGCTCTTTTTCTTTGTTGACATCAAGTGACTATGAATCCATGATGAAAGTCGGAAGAAGAGAATTTCATGAAGGCCGGAGGGGAGGACTAGCTAAGGGAGGTTCAAGTCTCTGCGTTGTTGAGGGACTTGCTTGGTGTTCCGGGCTTCACAGCAGCGGTATGAAAGTGGGGGCGACAACACATGTGAAGTGCAGAGTCTTACCTTTCAGGGTGAAAACCCAAGGTCTGGCCTTAATTGGTTGTGTCTGGCAATGTCCTTGGTGGAGGCATTGTTTTGAGAGCGGGGACTATCTTCAGGGTGAAAACCTAAGATCTTTGATCGAGCGACGACGGTGTTTGAGCACTCTTCACTTCTTGGAGGCGTCGTTTTTGGAGAGTCTGTAATTCAGGTGTTATCTTGGCGGTGGATGTATTGCTGTTGTTAGACCCGAGATACTGTAGCGGGACTTTTGTTTCTTAGTTTTCTTTTCTTGTTTTTGGCTGTGTGCATCCGTAGTGCCATTAGGGTGATGTGTTGTTGCAGAGGCTGGGTGTAATTGGGTATCCTTTTGATATTAATATATTCCCTTTATCAAAAAAATTAGCATTCTGCTAAGTTATTCTTTTGGGCGTGTCTAGGCTTCAGGCGACTCAGTTCGCTTGATGTCATGTGACAAATCTCAGTTTCAACCTAGTTGAAACTTATAAATTTGTACTAATTAGGGGCGAACGCGGGCGGGCGCCACACGCTTTCTCCTCTCTCCCGTTCCTCGAGTATCTATTTGTATTTTGTACACGGTATTGTGGCTCTCATTCTTTCTGTAAATCCTGCAATTGTTATCCATTTGTCTTCCTCGTGGAGTCAATTGGTCCTGTTATTGATATGTTTCTAAATGTTTTTTATCTGATTCTCCTGTGCCGTGATGGTTTTTCTTGTTGGGTTTCCCTTATAAACTAGACACGTCGGCGTAGTGTTTGTATCGATTTTCATCCAGTTTTCCTTATAAACTGGACAATTTCTCTTATTTAATGAAAAGGCACTCCAAAAAAAAAACTTAAAGGGTTTGATTTCATACCACCAAGCTATAACTTCAATTATCATGGAGAAAAGTTGTCTGCCTGGCGATCGCGAATCATTTCAAATTAATCATCTTAGAGACTCTTTGGTTCGCAGAAATCAAAATACATAAGATTCAGATGTCCTGGCATTTCAAATCCGACAAACCTTACAACATTTATGGAATACTAACATAGGTCACACGAACAAAGAATATTTTCATTGACTTCGACTCGATGCAAATTTGTCTTTTATATTGCACGTAAGGATCATAGAAAAAACTAATACAATCTCCAAAACTCTACAAGGAAAAAAAGAATGAATAGATCCTCTAAAATGCCTATGAAAATCCTTTGAATCAAATATGCCCTTGATCAGCTTAGCATCTCTTCAATTAAAAAAAGTCGGATTGTAATATAGACCTTATTGAATGGTATAGAGTTTGAACAACGAATCTTTCCTGACATGAATCTCATTTCAGAACGACCAGGACGCTATTGTCACACGCATGTTTTTCAGAGGAGCAATCTCGCCAGGCCAACTTTCTTTGCAAGAACCAGAAAACTCATACAGAAATTAGTGAAACCCACCCAACAAAACTTATACTTACACGATTACACTCCACCTGGGAAAAGAACACATTGGGGAGAACAAGATGTATACACATACACACGCACACCAACCAACCAACCAATGTGTCAAAAGAACTCAGAACAATCATATGGGTTATATATCATATCATGGTGCTGCCGCCAAGCTTCCATCCTTCTTCCTTTCCTCATCGTCGTATATTCTACACCTACATGATGAAGTAAGCTCGGATCACCTCGATTATAGGCGCGCGGCATAGCGGACACTTCCCACCACTCCGGACCAGCTCGTTCGCACACTTGGAGCACGTACACATGTGTCCGCATCTGCAAAACATCATCATGGTTAGCACCACTTCTGAGAAAATAATCATCGAGGTTTTCAACAGCTTTCACAGACTCATCATAAGAGTAGATACAACTGACAAACCTGTACAAAAGAGAGTCGATTGGAGTATCACAGCATACGCAGCAGGTGCCTTTCCTCACATTAATCCATTTTGATCCATCATCTATGGTTTCTCTGCTTTCCGCTGAGAACGCCAAGTAAGCCATTTAAGGTACAGTCGTACAAGTACAAGAGCACTATTAGCATCCAAACGTAAATGGTACACCAAAGTTAAATTTAACAACGGAGATGTTTCACCCAGGAGGCTACATCTTGCTCTCTAAGTTAGCACAGGAACCACCATAGAAAAAAAAAGTAGAATGCTGAGCTACTAACCTCGCTCCCCAATGAACCGGTTCAAGGCTGCGGAGACCTCCTGCCTTACAGAACGCTGCAGCTCAAGCTGCATATCCATGCAGGCTTCAAGCATTCGTTGCATGTGGCCCATGCCTTGCTGGAGTCTGGCCATGTCAGCCCTTAGGTCGGTGATAGCCTCCCATTCCTGGACAACAATAAATATGAGCCTTCAGCTATTTAGCCAACAAAACATACAAGCCGCAGTGAAATACCCTAGGAAAATATCTCATTAAAACATAAACAGAAGGGTGAATGTGACAGCCTATAAAGTCACAGTGAATCCAACTACAACATCAACATCAAAGCCTTTTTCCTAACCAAGTTGGGGTAGACTAGATATGAAACCCAATAGAAATATAAGGCAACCAAAACAAGGAGAAGGAAGAAAAGGAGTAAAGTTAGGTTTTGGCACATGGATCGCTGATCTCCATGTAGTCCTATCAAGAGCCAAGACTTTAGGTACATTCCAATCCCTCAAGTCTCTTTCTACCGCCTCCGCCCAAATCAACTTTGGTCGCCCTCTACCCCATCTAGTCTCCTCTGTGCTCTTTAGAATTTCGTTGTTATCTGGAACTTCTGGATATGCCCAAACCACCTTAGTCGGTGTTGGACTAGCTTCTTGTCGATCAGTGCCACCCCTAGCCTCTCGCAAATTACCTTGTTCCTAATCCGTTCCTTTCTTGTATGGCCTCACATCCATCGTAGCATGTGCATCTCCGCGACACTCATTTGTTGGATGTGTTGTCTTTTAGTGGGCCAACATTCTGCCCCATATAGCATCGCCGGTCTAACTGCCGTCCTATAGAACATTCTGCCCCATATAGAATCGCCGGTCTAACTGCCGTCATATAGAAATTACCTTCTAACTTTTGTGGGACCTTCTTGTCACATAGGATACCATATGCTTGCCGACACTTCATCCACCCTGCCTTGATCCTGTAGCAAACATCCTCATCGATATCACCATTGCTTTGCAACATTGATCCCAAGTATCAGAAGGTGTCCCTCTTAGGTACTAGTTGTCCTTGTAAACTGACATCTCGGTCTTTGCCACCAACACCACTAAAGTCGCATCACATGTACTTAGTCTTGGTCCTACTAAGTCTAAACCCCCTTTGACTCCAATGTCTGCCTCGATATACGTCAGCCCTGGTTTTATCTACTAGCACCACATCATCAACAAAGAGCATACACCAAGGAATATCTCCTTTTATATCCTTGGTCACATCATCCATCACCAAGGAAAACATGTATGGGCTCAAGGCTGACCCTTGATGTAGTCCTATTGTGATTGGGAAGGTATCGGTCTCACTAGAACCTGCACGAACACTAGTCACAACACGGTTGTACATATCTTTGACGAGGGTAATGTACTCTGTTGGGATTTTGTGTTTCTCAAGTGCCCACCACATGACCGTCATTGATATCTTGTCATGCGCCTTCTCCAAGTCGATGAAGACCATATGTAGGTCCTTTTGACCCCTATATCTCTCCATTAGTTGGCGAAGTAAGAAAATCGCCTCTATAGTCGATCTCCCAAGCATAAAAATTGGTTCTCAGTGACATTCGTCACTCTCCTCAAGCGATGCTCGATGATTCTCTCAAAGCTTCATAGTATGGCTCATAGGCTTAATCCCCCGGCAGTTATTACAACTTTGAATATCTCCTTTACTCTTAAAGATAGGTACTAATATGCTTTTTCTCCACTCTTCGGGCATACTATTTCCACGTCTCCAAGGACTCTCCATACCTCAATTGGGACATCATCAGGGTCATGGGC
The DNA here is from genome assembly GCA_030979885.1 of Lolium multiflorum. Classification (NCBI taxonomy): domain Eukaryota; kingdom Viridiplantae; phylum Streptophyta; class Magnoliopsida; order Poales; family Poaceae; genus Lolium; species Lolium multiflorum. The sequence goes on along the minus strand of CM061751.1, from coordinate 226,729,981 downwards.
CTTTCCTCCATTCATCCTTTTGAGGGCACCTTTAACCTCAAGCTCTTGGATAAGAACATAAAAAGGAAGGGTTGAATGTGGCAACTTAATAAGTTAATGTAAAAAAGCATAAAAGAAGCAGTTTAGTAACTCACGGTCCAAACTAATGCAAAAAACAAAAGGACTAAAAAGTACCGAAACTGGGTGAGAAATGCTCACAATATCAGAACGGTGTATGTTCTGCCTGATCCAATTGTTATGATGCAACTCCGAATGCCAAAGCGGTTGACGAGGAGGCATAGGTGGAGGTGGGATAGCTAAACGAGGCCTGACATTAGTAGCATCACGAAGTTCCTGTTCCTCCTCGTCATCTCCATGCTGTTGCTCTTGTCCTTGCAACACCGGAGGGTCAAGGGCTGCCGCCCCATGCGTTCCTTCCAGATGCAAAGAGAGGGGACCACGACCTTGCCGTTCAACGTATGAACGGATAAGTCGGTCTAGGTTCTCACGGAAAGCACTATCGAGAAGAGTAGAAACACTCCGCCTGTGGAATGAACAGCGTTTCAGCATTTGGCTACATACTGGAATAAATTGTTTGTGTGCAACGAAGAAACTGAAACCTGCTATGAAGCTCCCTTAGCTCCGTGCTGTACACGTTATCGTCGTCACCGGGGGTGAATGTGTTAGCTCTTCTGATAAGCGAAGATTCCGGGTCAGCTGGTTGGTCTGAATTATCATCGTGCCAATTATGTGCAGTGTCATTGGACTCATTATCCTCATGCCACACTTCGTTTACTTGTGGAAAATGGTCATCGCTCTGCCACTCTTCTGCAGGATCGTTGTCCTCGTTCCACTCTTCACGCGGTTCTTGAAGATGATGATTATTGCTATGCAGCTCTTCAAGCACTTGAGGAAGATGGTTAACAGCAAGCTGCTCTTCAGCAAGACTAGTTGACTCGTCACTTGTTTCCAGAAGAGACGCATTTTGGTGATCTCCAACCTCTGTCCTCTCATCAGACGAACTGTTGTCATGCCAATTTCTTCCGGATACCTCCCCTGTAGCAATAGCATGGGAAAAATGTTCCCAGTCTCGTCCTCTATCCACCTCAAGATCTTCCTGCCAACTCTCCTCCTGACTATGAGGTTCCGACAAGCCTTCAGTAATACTTCCATAATCTGATGCTGTTGCTGTACCTTGAATTATCTGAAGATCAACATTCTCGCTTGCCTGTTGATGTGTGTCCTGGGTATCTTCAGAAGCAGGACGTGTTGATTCAGAATGGTCGTTGGTAGCAGTTTGAGCTGAAGATGAACCCGACAGGCTGGCTGCTTGACCTCGTACCATATTATCCAATCTGAAATGGAAAGAACCCTTCTCTATTATTAAAACATTCGGGAAGTACATTATAACTGCAATGGCTTCCTAGTAAGATGTCCGTGCTATGGTACAGAATTATGAAAATAAGGTAGGAACATGCTTTTATCAAGTTATATATATTGAATTAATTTACTCTGATACTTACATTTACAAAGTTGCAATATACAATTATCAGGACAGAGCTATTATTACGTGCAAGGCACATTGGTCACAATTCTCTAGTAAGGTTGCAATCTTTCACTTGACGGAGAATAATTACACACCTCGGTCAGATTAAAATTTTGGAAAAAAACTATGCTTACCCATGGAACAGGGAGAAGGTTACGTTTTGTGAGTAAATTTGGTCTGCAAGTGCAACTTAACATTATAAACAGTGGACCTTATCATTCATTGGAACACGATATAATTTTTTGAGCTGGGTAACATGACATAATCACCATTAATCCAACCGCTATATGTTGATTGAGACTGTATGAACCACATGCATTGCAAATGATCGAATTGTAGCAATATCAGCGTCGATACTAACTACCAAGAATCATGGGCTCCCGGCCTATAAGATGAACCTGCTCCAACCAAAGGACCAGAATCTACTGACAATGACCCATTAGCCCAATAATCGCTTTGATTCCAAGAAAATGAAAAGGCTATCTGTATTCATGACGCATAAGCATAAGCATACCGCAAACCCGATATAGGATGTCGTTGCTGCAGTAAAAACATTACGCAGGTAAATTATAACTGCAAGTCTGCAACTACTTCTAGTAAGGCTGCAAGCTTTCACTTGTGAGAGAATAATTACACGCTTAGTTAAGATTAAGATCTTCAAAAAAACTATGCTACTGATGAAACAGGAGAAAATCTAAAAATGTGTGAGTGAAGTTAATAACGGTGATCTGCAAGTGCAACCTGACTAACATCGCAAACTCTAACTGCTCAGTTATTGGAACCTTTATCATTCGTTTGAACGTCATATAATTCATCATCACTCCAACCATTATATGTTGATTGAGAGAATATCATCATGTAGTGCAAATGAAGAAGAAGCTGTAGCTAATATCAGCATCAGTACTAACTACTACTAGAACAAATCATGGGCTCTTGTATAAGATAAGATGGACCTCCTCCAACCAAAGGAAGAGAATCTCCTGACAATGACCCACCCCATTAGTCCAATAATCGCTCTGGCATAAATTGATTGAATTCCTAGTTATTATCGATCCATTAAGTGAGGATAAGTAGAGAAACAAACCTGAGACCCGAGACAGGGTGGCGCTGCCGCAGCTGGCCGAGCTCCCTTGCGGCTACCGACGGCAGTCTACTGGCCTCCTCTGGCAGGCCGCCATTCCGCAGGAACCTCCCCCGGAGCAGCGCCTAATAAGATAAAAAAAATTATGATCAGCCATCATCGGTTACTTATCTCAAGCTGGCTGGCTAATGGAACCGTGGGTTGCGAGGGGGCACGCACGTGGATCCGGTTGCGGTGGGGGAAGCCGGAGACGGGGCGGCGCAGGGCCAGGCGCTGGAGCTCGGCGTGGCGGTCGGCAGCGAGGCGCATGACGAGCTCGAGGCGTGCCTGGCGGCCGCGGATCCGGAGGCCGGCTGCTGACGGCGGCGGCTGGTGGTCGTCTCCGCCTTCGCGGGCGGCCATGTGGACCCAGTCCCGCACGAGGCGCACACGCTGGCGCTCGATCTCGCCCAGCCACCAGCCGGCGTCGGCGGCGGTGCGCAAGGCCTCTCCCGATGGGGAGGCGGCGTCGGCGTCGGCGTCGGGGGAGCCCTCCCGGCTGGATCCGTCCCAATCGCTGTCGGTCAGGAGCGGGCGGCCGGAGGGAGAGTCGCCCATGGCCAGCCGTGGCGAGGCATGGGATGGTTGGCGGGGACACGTCGCTGGATGTGGAGTCGAAGCAAGTCAAGGGATTGAATAGAGGATTCAGGCAGGGTTTTCCTTCCCATCTCCTTATTATTTTCTCTCTTTTTTCCTATAGAAAAACATTTGAAGAAATGGAAATTTGGAGGGAAACTAAAATATTGCAACATCCATTTACTCTGCCTCTCTACATTGACATGTTCTCTTTATTTACTTACTTATTAACAATAATGTTATTATTTTTTCTCACAGACATCTTCCCAAACAAGATTGAACCAGCTAGCCAAATACACTTCATTATTTGCTGCTAGGAGGCATCTTCAATGATGGGAAGAGGAGAACTAGCTAGATGACTCCTTTGATGACATCAATGAGCAGTCCATCTCTATGTTGCGCATGACGAGGATACGCCTCGTCACACCGGCAGCATGCTCCTTATATGTGGTGGCGGTCGTGACTTGCAATGTCGTGCTATTTCATGATCAAGAACACTACACTTCATTATTTTCTCTCTTTTTCCTATATATAGAAAAAACATTTGAAGAAATGGAAATGTGGAGGGAAACTAAAATATTGCAACATGCATTTACTCTGCTGCCTCTCTACATTGACATGTTCTCTTTATTTACTTACTTATTAACAATAATAATGTTATAACATCTTTCCAAACAAGATTGAACCAGCTAGCCAAACACAGTTCATTATTTGCTAGGATGGGAAGAGGAGAACTAGCTAGATGACTCATTTGATGACATCGATGAGCAGTCTGTCACTATGTGACAGTCTTTGAAGACCCAAAGCAACCAAGCCCACCAAGATTTAGATCTCAACCTTCTTCTAGAAAAATTCTCTTCCTCTAGATCACACGGGAAAATCTCCAAACCCCTAATAATTTTCACCACCAGCCTCTCTCGAGCTACCTCAAGCATGGCTGTAGGCACTTCTATGTCGCCCTCAACTGCGGTTGCGGGCACCTCTCTGAGGACCACGGTCGTGGGAGCACCGGCAGCCACATACCATCTGAGTGGGCACCTCTTCGCCGGACCATACAGTCCGCCCTCAAGCACACATCACTTCAACAGTGTAAGTGGGCCATGACGGTTTTAAACGCCGAGGCACTTGTCTAAACGCCACGCTCGCACTTAGGCGACACTTATAAGTCACCAGGAATAATTGCGTCGGAGACGCTTTTTTCGTTCGGCACACATGATCAGCCATGCTTTCTATTGCCATGGAAGCCGTGCTATGTGTCATGGTACATTAATAGACGGCTTGAAATATAGTTCCGTGTGAGGGTAAGGTGCAGCACAATAATTTTATCTTGTTTTTTAGAGATAATTTTGTGTGTTTCGTACATCTTTCGGGCGCACTACTTAATCACAATCAATGATAATAAATCATTAGTCTAGTAAACTCATATCAAAATTTCCATCTTAATTAAGATATAAAATTCCAATTTATTTTATTATATTTGAGATATAAGATTACATTACATCCCTTTTTGATCTCAAACACAAGCACACACACATAGGGTGGCTCGGGTGGGGAAGGGGGGCAGCGTCCAGCGACAAGGGGTGCACACACAAACGGCTTGTGTGGCGAATCTTGAAACATCAATCACGCGTGCTGTGATCGGGACAATGAGACCGGGGCTCCGTTCCGATGGCTTCACATGTCCTCTGGGCTTGCCATTGGATGGCATGCTGATTTTAAGGAGACATGGATAGCCAAAATAAAAAAAAAACATTCGACAACTCTTACTTACTCGTATATATTTATTTGCTTACTCTCTTATAGTGGGGACACATTTTTTCAAACAATATCGATCGGTAGTTTAGCCACACATTTCATCACTCCTCGAAAAATAATCTTCTCATTAAGAAATTTGAAAAACATGTACTCCCTCCCGTTCCACAATATCGAACCAGTACATTTTTTATAGTTTGACATTGGGTGTACAGAAGAACCTAGAAGATTTCTCACGCGTTGCTATTAAGACGTTACTTTGCAAGATACATTTGTGCTGCTGGTTGGTAAGACGTCTTCTTGTCGGAAAAACAAAAGGAAAAGGACCACCATACACAATTTCATCATCTGCAAGGAAGTCTCCTCATGTACGGCAAAGGTCTGACCTTTTATCCACAACTTTGCAAAATTCAAATACATTTTGGTGTAGCCAAGCAAGTAATCTATGTTGCCGAAGTCGATACCGAACAGAGGCCAGCTTTATTTTAGGACAGTAAACTTGAGTAGTTTTTTTTCGAAATGGGGGTGTACCCCGACTTCTGCATCATGATGATGCACACGGTATTTTATTAAAGAAGGTTCAAAATCTGTATTGTTTACAACTCAAGCATCGCCAATAATTGATACAAAAATCAACCAGCGACAAAAACATGACATACTATGACTACATATCAACATAGCCTCCTAGTATAACGTCAGCCAGCCTGGCACAAGATATTCTGAGCGACCATCTGGAGCCATGGACATCCAGAAACCATGGCATCATGTTGTCTCTCCCGCGAAAGGAAGGACCAAAGTTGGACCCAATGTGCCACCATATGAATAACTTGTAAGAAATAAAAAGAATTATTTTTGTTAAAAATAATATCATTTCTGACCCTCCATATAGACCAACATAAGGCAGAAACCCCAATCCAGATAAAAGCTTTAGATTGTCTATCTACTTCACTTAACCAATTACCAAACATATTAGTAATATTGGATGGAGGCGGAAGATCATAAGTGAAATTAACCGTACGCCAAAGAAGTTTAGCTAAAGGACACTCAATAAAAAGATGTTGGATAGTCTCCTGGTCCCGCAAAAAACACATCTCGTACATCCATTTCAGTTTCGTTTTGCTGAATTATCTTTAGTTAAAAAAACCTTGTTACTCAAAAACCACATGAAAATCTTTATCTTTAGGGAAACTTTAACCTTCCAGAGATACTTTCTTAAAAAAAGGATATAGGCACTCATAAGATCCTCATACATAGACTTAATTGTAAACAACTCAGTGGATGTCAGATCCCAAGTGAAAATATCATTATCTTCATTTAAGTTTACTCTCATCAATTTTCGACATAATGGTAACCATGAGGTCCACTTGTTACCACTCAACACCCTACGGAAAGTAATATTCAGAGGAGTTTGAGCTAACACATGGGCTACAGCTACATTCTTGTGATGTACAATATTATACAAAGACGGATACTGATGAGCTAACGAAGTTTTTTCCTGACCAGGTATCTTCCAAAAAACGGGTACTCCTACCTTTCCCACTTTGAAGTAACCTCTAGAAAAAAACTCCCTCTTGACCTCCATCAATCCCTTCTAGAAAGGAGAGTCGGTAGGTTTAGCCTGCACCTCAGATAAGGTCTTCTGTCTTAGGTATTTATTATGTAGCAACTCTTGACACACCCCGTCTTCACTCAAAAGTTTAAAGAGCCATTTACTCAATAAACATTTTAAAAAAAAATTCGAGTACCTCAATACCTAAGCCTCCTTGATCTTTTGGTCGGTAGACAATGTTCCATTTTGTGAGTCGATATTTTCTTTTATTTTCATCAGATAGCCAAAAGAACCTAGATCTATAGAAGTCCAGACGTTTCCTTACCCCAACAGGTATTTGTAGAAAGAACAACATAAACATAGGTAAGCTAGTTAACACTGAATTGATAAGGACTAACCTATCACCATAGGATAGTAATTTCCCTTTCTAGCATCCCAATTTACTCTCAAATCGGGTCTCTACCGGATACCAATCAGAATTTCTAAGTTTTCTGTAATGAATAGGAATACCCAAGTATCTAAAGGGAAGTAATCCAGCATCACATCCAAAGATCTGTCTGTACTGGTCCTCCTCATCCCTGGCCTTTCCAAAACAGAAAATCTCACTTTTATGAAAATTAATCTTAAGTCCTAATAGCTCTTCAAACAGACAAAGAATTAGTTTTATATTAACTGCTTTCTGGGTCATGTTCCAAAAAAGAATTGTATCATCGGCATACTGTAGTATAGAAAGACCACCCCTCAACAAGATGGGGAATAAGGCCTCCTACTTAACCATCCTCTTTTGCTCGCTCAATTAAAATGGCAAGCATGTCAACTACAATATTAAAAAACATTGGACACAAATGGTCCCCTTGCCGCAATCCTTTTTTTGTCTGCAAATAATGACCAATATCATCATTCACCTTAACACCTACACTCCCTCCTTGAACAAACTGCTGAACTATTTGAAGGGATTCGTAGCATATAAAATAAAAAATTCCTACCGCAAGAACGAATAACAAGCCAAGATCTAATCTAGTAGATGGTAGCAACGAGGTGAAGATCAACATACCCTCGAAGATCGCTAAGCGTTAACGAGATAAATCTCGTGGTGGATGTAGTCGATCACTTGCCGCTTTCAAAAGCGCGTAGAAGATCTTGACGGTGCCACAAACGGGCAGCACCTCCGCACTCGGTCACACGTACGGTGTTGATGACGACGTCCTTCTCCCCGTTCCAGCGGGCAGCGGATGTAGTAGATCCTCCTCGGAATCCCGCCAGCACGACGGCGTGGTGACGGTGGTGGTGGAGATCTCCGGCAGGGCTTCGCCGTAAGCGATGCGGGAGAAGAAGGAGGAGGGAGTAGCTAGGGTTTGGGAGAGGGGGCTGCTTGGGCGCCGGCCTAGGAGCCCTTTGGTGGTGCGGCCAAGGTGTAGGCAGCCCTCCCTCTCCCCTCATTATATAGGTGGAACCCTCTAGGGTTTGCCCAAAATCCGAATAAGAGTCCAACTCAAAAACTTCCATATTGGTGAAACCTAGGGGAAGTGGGACTCCTCCCTTTCCTTCCCCTATGGCCGGCCATGGTGGTGGAGTCCACCATGGACTCCACCTTCCCCTTTGGTCGGCCTAGGGTTGGTGGAGTCCATCCGGGACTCCACCTTCCATGGTGATTTCTTCCGGAAGGTTCTAGAACATTCTAGCGCCTTCCATAAATACACCGGATCATTTCCAAACTTGGAAAGTGACTTCCTATATGAATCTTATACTCCGGACCATTCTGGAACTCCTCGTGATGTCCTGGATCCCATCCGAGACTCCGAACAACATTCGAACTCCATTCCATATTCCATATGAACGATCAGAGATGGTAAATGATACGTCTCAAACGTATCTATAATTTCTTATGTTCCATGCTACTTTTATGACAATACTTGAATGTTTTATACATACTTTACATCATTATTGTACATTTTCCGGCACTAACCTATTAACAAGATGCCGAAGTGCCAGTTGTTGTTTTCTGCTGTTTTTGGTTTCAGAAATCCTACAAAGGAAATATTCTCGAATTGGACGAAATCAACGCCCAGGGTCCTATTTTTGCACGAAGCTTCCGAAGACCGAGGATAGGAAGTGGGGCCACGGGGCGCCGCCACACTAGGGCGGCGCGGCCCAGGCCCTGGCCGCGCGGCCCTAGCGTGTGGGGCCCCCGTGACCCCTCCGACTCCGCCCTTTCGCCTACTTAAAGCCTTCGTCGTGAAACCCTCTGCCGAGAGCCACGATACGGAAAACCTTCCGGAGACGCCACCGCCAATCCCATCTCGGGGGATTCAGGAGATCGCCTCGGCACCCTGCCGGAGGGAATCATCACCGGGAGGGGCTCTACATCATCATGCCCGCCTCCGGATTGATGCGTGAGTAGTTCATCCTTGGACTATGGGTCCATAGCAGTAGCTAGATGGTTGTCTTCTCCGCTTGTGCTATCATTGTTTAGATCTTGTGAGCTGCCTAACATGATCAATATCATCTATTTGTAATGCTACATGTTGTGTTTGGTGGGATCCGATGAATCTAGAATATTATGTCAAGTTGATTATCAATCTATCATATATGTGTTGTTTATGTTCTTGCATGCTCTCCGTTGCTAGTAGAGGCTCTGGCCAAGTTGATACTTGTAACTCCAAGAGGGAGTATTTATGCTCGATAGTGGGTTCATGCCTCCATTTAATCTGGGACAGTGACAGAAAGTTCTAAGGTTGTGGATGTGCTGTTGCTACTAGGGATAAAACATCGATGCTTTGTCTAAGGATATTTGTGTTGATTACATTACGCACCATACTTAATGCAATTATATGTTGTTTACAACTTAATACTGGAGGGGTGCGGATGCTAACTGAAGGTGGATTATTTAGGCATAGATGCATGGATAGCGGTCTATGTACTTTTTCGTAATGCCCTGATTAAATCTCATAGTAATCATCATTGATATGTGTTGAATCTTTATTTGTCAATTGCCCACCTGTAATTTGTTCACCCAGCATGTTAGTTATCTTATTGGAGAGACACCACTAGTGAACTGTGGACCCTGGTCCATTCTTTTACATCTGAATACAATCTACTGCAATCATTGTTCTTACTGTTCTTTGCAAACAAACACCATCTTCCACTCGATACGTTTAATCCCTTGTTTTCAGCAAGCCGGTGAGATTGACAACCTCACTGTTACGTTGGGGCAAAGTATCTTGATTGTGTTGTGCAGGTTCCACGTTGGCGCCGGTTTCACTGGTGTTGCGCCGCACTACACTCCTCCACCAACAACCTTCACGTGCTTCTTGGCTCCTACTGGTTCGATAACCTTGGTTTCATACCGAGAGAAACTTGCTTCTATACGCATCATACCTTCCACTTGGGGTTCCCAACGGACGTGTGCTTCACGCGTATCAAGCTAAATTTCTGGCGCCGTTGCCGGGGAGATCAAGACACGCTGCAAGGGGAGTCTCCCACATCCAATCTCTTTACTTTGTTTTTGTCTTGCTTTATTTTATTTACTGTCTTTTTTGTTTCATATTAAAAACACAAAAAATTAGTTACTTTACTTTCTGTTTTATTTACTAGCTCTATATCGAAAACACAAAAAAATTAGTTACTTTACTTTCTGTCTTGTTTACCTGTTCTATATCAAAACACAAAAAAATTAGTTACTTGCAATTACTTTATTTACCTTTTGTTTATTTCACCATGCTTCATCCTAAGTTTACTCTGAAAAAATACCGGTAGGACAAGGGTCTATCATTGGAAGAGATAATATAGAAGAATTTTTCACCCATGTTAGTATGGATGAAGATTTTGAAGATATACCATTATTAAAAGTTGCTCCTACTTATGAAAGTGCTTCTGCCTGTTTAGTACACATGTTGGAAACTAGATTTGTTAATCTCAATCCCATAATACAACATATGTTTCTTACACTTTCTGATATGGAGATGGGAGAAAAGAGAGATTTTGTTTTAAAAGTCCTTGTTAGAGAATTTAAAGATATAGCTAAAGAAGCTAGAAAAGTTTTTATCAAGCATAAGAGGCTTGGTTTGTTCCCTGATTTTAAAAGAACACTTGAAAAGATGGACATGGATAGAATAAGGTACACTAGTAATGTTAATGATGGTAAGGAAATTAAAGCACCGATACCTAGTAAGCTCCTAGGGATGCATGAAGCTTTAGAAAATAACTACGCTTGGCTTGTTCCTGAAAATTTGTTTGATGAGAATAGTAAGCCTAGGAGCAATGAAAGAGGAGTTACTTATATAGACCAGATACAATGCATTGTTGAGAAAACTCCCAACTCCTCAGGTAATGATGTTGATGTTTCATCTCTTGATGTTACTTGATTTGCACTTTCTGCGCCTAGCTGAAAGGCGTTAAAGAAAAGCACTTCTTGGGAGATAACCCATGTTTCATTTTATTTAATGTATTGTTGAGTCTTGGAAGTTGTTTACTACTTTAGCAACCTCTCCTTATCATGTTTTTGTGCCAAGTAAAGTCTCTATGGTAAAATTGATGCTAGATTTGGATTTCCGCGCAGAAACAGAATTGCTATCTGTCACGAATTCGCGCAGAACTCTCTGTAAAAAAATCAAAAAAATCTGCCAATTTACGTGCGTGATCCCCAGATATGTACGCAACTTTCATTAGTTTTGAGTTTTTCCGTTTGAGCAAGTTAAGTGCCCCTGCAAAATTCGTCTTTACGGACTGTTCTGTTTTGAGAGATTCTGCCTTTTATTTCGCATTGCCGCTTTTGCTATGTTGAATGAGTTTTTTTGTTCCATTAACTTTCAGAGGCTTTGTGCAATGTCCAGAAGTGTTAAGAATGAATATGTCACCTCTGAATGTAGGAATTTTTGATTATGCACTAACCCTCTAATGAGTTTGCTTGAAGTTTGGTGTGGAGGAAGTTTTCAAGGGTCAAGAGAAGAGGATGATACATTATGATCAAGAAGAGTGAAAGGTCTAAGCTTGGGGATGCCCCGGTGGTTCATCCCTGCATATTTTAAGAAGACTCAAGCATCTAAGCTTGGGGATGCCCAAGGCATCCCCTTCTTCATCGACAACTTATCAGGTCACTTCTAGTGAAACTATATTTTTATTCCGTCACATCATATGTTCTTTACTTGGAGCGTCTTTTGCTTTTATTTTTGTTCTGGTTTGAATAAAGTTGGATCACACCATCCTTATATTGGAGATATTACGCTCCACTTTTTCATATGGAACACTTGTGCTCTTAATTGTGTTTTAATGTTCATGGCGAAGGCTGAAATTGCTTCGTTGATTGCTATTTGGTTGGAATCAGAAAATGCTTCATATGGTTTGGAATAACTTGAAATTTGGCAATTGTTTGAGCTCTCATAGATCATGTTTAAGCTCTTGCATCATGTAGTTTAATCTATTAATGGAGAACTACCATAGAGCTTGTTAAATTTGGTTTGCATGATTGCTCTCTCTAAGTCTAGATATTTTCTGGTAAAGTGTTTGAACAACAAGGAAGACAATGTAGAGTCTTATAATGCTTGCAATATGTTCTTGTGTAAGTTTTGTTGTACCTGTTCATACTTGTGTTTGCTTCAAACAACCTTGCTAGCCCAAACCTTGTACTGAGAGGAAATGCTTCTCGTGCATCCAAACACCTTGAGCCAAAACCCATGCCATTTGTGTCCACCATATCTACCTACTATGTGGTATTTTTCTGCCATTCCAAAGTAAATTACTTGAGTGCTACCTTTAAAATTTCATTCCTTTATCTTCGCAATATATAGCTCATGGGACAAATAGCTTAAAAACTATTGTGGTGATGAATATGTAGGTATGTGTCTTAGTTCTTATAAGTTGCTTGTTGAGCGGTAACCATGTTTCTGGGGACGCCATCAACTTTTTACCTTTGTTGGATATCATGTGAGATGCTATGCATGTTCGTCTTGTCTGAAGTAAGTGCGATTTCATGATCAAATGGTTTGAGTATGCATGTGTTAGAGAAGAACATTGGGCCGCTAACTAAAGCCATGTATCATGGTGGAAGTTTCAGTTTGGACATACAACCTCAATCTCTTATGAGAATATTACTGTTGTTGAATGCTTAAGCATTAAAAGAGGAGTCCATTATCTGTTGTCTATGTTGTCCCGGTATGGATGTCTAAGTTGAGAATAATCAAAAGCGAGAAATCCAATGCGTGTTTTCTCCTTAGACCTTTGTACAGGCGGCATAGAGGTACCCCTTTGTGACACTTGGTTGAAACATATGTCATGCAATGATAATCCGTGTTATCCGAGCTGATTAGGACAAGGTGCGAGCACTATTAGTACTCTATGCATGAGACTTGCAACTTGTAGGAAGTATTATGCATAGCACATATGAATTATTACTACCGTTGACAAAATTGTTTCTATGTTTTCAAAATAAAAGCTCTAGCACAAAAATAGTAATCCATGCTTCCCTCTGCGAAGGGCCATTCTTTTACTTTATGTTGAGTCAGTTTACCCACTTCTTTCTATCTTAGAAGCAAACACTTGTGTTAACTGTGTGCATTGATTCTTACATGTTTACTTATTGCACTTGTTATACTACTCTATGTTGACAAATATCCATGAGATATACATGTTACAAGTTGAAAGCAATTGCTGAAACTTAATCATCCTTTGTGTTGCTTCAATGCATTCTACTTTGAATTTATTGCTTATGAGTTAGCTCTTATGCAAGTCTTGTTGATGCTTGTCTTGAAAGTACTATTCATGAAAAGTTTTGCTATATGTTTTATTTGTTTAGTCATTATCTTTTGTTAGCAATCTTTTGCTTCAGATCACTCCATCCATCTCATATGCTTTACAATAATGTTGATCAAGGTTATGTTGGTAGCATGTCACTTTAGAAATTATTTGTGTTACCGTTTACCTACTCGAGGGCGAGTAGGAACTAAGCTTGGGGATGCTTGATACGTCTCAAACATATCAATAATTTCTTATGTTCCATGCTACTTTTATGACAATACTTGAATGTTTTATACATACTTTACATCATTATTATACATTTTCCGGCACTAACCTATTAACAAGATGCCGAAGTGCCAGTTGCTGTTTTGCTGTTTTTGGTTTCAGAAATCCTACAAAGGAAATATTCTCGGAATTGGACGAAATCAACGAGGGTCCTATTTTCCACGAAGCATCCAGAAGACCGAGGGAGATAGGAAGTGGGGCCACGGGGCGCCGCCACACTAGGGCGGCGCGGCCCAGGCCCTGGCCGCGCGGCCCTAGCGTGTGGAGCCCCCGTGACCCCTCCGACTCCGCCCGCCTACTTAAAGCCTTCGTCGCGAAACCCTCACGAGAGCCACGACGGAAAACCTTCCAGAGACGCCGCCGCCGCCAATCCCATCTCGGGGGATTCAGGAGATCTCCTCCGGCACCCTGCCGGAGAGGGGAATCATCACCGGAGGGGCTCTACATCATCATGCCCGTCTTCGTATTCATGCGTGAGTAGTTCATCCTTGGACTATGGGTCCATAGCAGTAGCTAGATGGTTGTCTTCTCCACTTGTGCTATCATTGTTTATATCTTGTGAGCTGCCTAACATGATCAAGATCATCTATTTGTAATGCTACATGTTGTCTTTGGTGGGATCCGATGAATCTAGAATATTATGTCAAGTTGATTATCAATCTATCATATATGTGTTGTTTATGTTCTTGCATGCTCTCCGTTGCTAGTAGAGGCTCTGGCCAAGTTGATACTTGTAACTCCAAGAGGGAGTATTTATGCTCGATAGTGTGATAAGGGGTGGCCCGATCTTCTCAGTAAGCAACGGTGGTGATGATGATCACGGGGTGATGGCAGCGGAGAAACACGACGATGTAGTGGATGATAACTTGTATGACGCAATGAGATCTCTCGATTGGTCCCTGTCGCCAATGCAACAGCTCTCAACCCTGCAAGATATTCGCAACTCCACACACTTGCGCATGTAGCCGCCGACCACGAAGCGGTAAGTTGCAACCGTCTAATTCCCAATGGAACAGCAGATCACACAAGACTTAAACAAGATCTACACAATATCAAGCAATATGGTGTAGGGAATTCAATAGTTTTGCAGAGCAAACAACTAAGAACTAGGGTTTATCTTAAACATGGTCTAAAGCAGCTAGGGGTCGTCCAAGGCACTTATATAGGCGTCCGGGACGAGTTCTGGTCGAAAGATACAAGTAAAACCGACCTAGAATAGATCTGGTCGAGACAGACTCGGACTGGTTCGGTCTGGAATCCGGTCGACCGGGCTGTGGACCGGCGGTCCGGTCTGTGGTCCGGTCAACCGGGCGGCAACCGGAAAGTTGCGAAGTTTCCGGTTTCTGCCCGGTACGATGCGCTCCCTCCGGTTGGCGGCCGGTCGACCGGGCCAGGGACCGGGCGGCCCGGCGTGGGGGCCGGTCTGACCGGGCGCTGGACCGGCCTGGACTTCTTCTTCTCCTCTCGCGCATTCCTCCCGCTCCTCCCTCGCGCGTCCATGAGATATCTTCATGTCCAGCTCCTTGTCCAGCTTCACGTCCATCTTCACGTCCAGCTGCTCCTCTCCTCCTCGTGCGATGCTTGTCTCCTCTTCATACCTGATGATACATAAGTAATAGGACTTAGGTAGTATAAAGTTCTCATCAATCAAGGTATCGTTTAAGAACAAGTTCACCTGTTGTTTAAGTAGCTTCGCACGAGCTCGTGTCATTGGTCCAATCCTGACTTCATTGGACTTGAGCTTCACAGCAGGTTCATCTTCAGTTGGTAATGACGGAGGTAGTAGTGAGGTAGGGATGTCCTCATCATCTCCCCCCTTCAAAAGGCGTCGACCCCGACGCTCCAAGGTCTTCTCCGTCATATGGTGTCAAATCAGCAACATTGAAAGAATTACTGACACCAAACTCATCCTCTGGAAGATCTATCGAGTATGCATTATCATTGATCTTGGCAAGCACTTTGTAAGGACCAGCACCACGAGGCTTCAACTTAGACTTCCTCAGCTTCGGGAACCTATCCTTGCGAAAATGTACCCAGACCAAATCACCAGGCTTGAACAACATCTCCTTACGCTTCTTATTCATCCTTGCAGCATTGCTCTTGCCTTTCTTCTCAATCAACTCTTTAGTCTTCACATGAATCTTTTTCACAAAATCTGCCCTCTTGGATGCCTCCATATTGACTCTCTCATGTATAGGCAAAGGCAACAAATCAAGTGGAGTAATGGGTTTGAAACCATACACCACCTCAAAGGGACACAGCTCTGTGGTAGAATGTACCGCCCTGTTGTAAGCAAACTCCACATGCGGCAAACACTCTTCCCACTCCTTCAGGTTCTTCTTGATCATGGATCTCAACAGTTGTGACAATGTTCTATTCACCACTTCAGTTTGACCATCAGTTTGGGGATGACAAGTAGTGCTGAAAAGCAGCTTTGTCCCCAGCTTCCTCCAAAGCGTCTTCCAGAAGTAGCTCATAAACTTCACGTCACGATTAGAAACAATAGTCTTTGGGACTCCATGTAGACGTACAATCTCCCTGAAAAACAGGTTAGCAATATGCGACGCATCGTCGCTCTTGTGGCAGGCAATAAAGTGGGACATCTTAGAGAATCTATCCACTACCACAAATATAGAATCATGGCCTCTCTTAGTACGCGGCAAACCCAACACAAAATCCATACTAATATCCTCCCATGGTGTAGTAGGTGCCGGTAAAGGAGTATACAAACCGTGAGGCTTCAGCTTGGACTTGGACTTGTTGCAAGTAATGCATCTCCTCACATATCTATCCACGTCCCGCCTCATCTTTGGCCAATAAAAATGATCAGCTAGCATGAGTAGCGTCTTCTCACGCCCAAAGTGACCCATCAAACCTCCAGCATGTGATTCCTGCAATAAGAGCAAACGCACAGACGATTCTGGAACACATAGTTTGTGTAGGATAACGTAGCATAGAAAACAAAAAATTTCCTACGGCGAACACGCAATAAGCCAAGATGCAATCTAGAAGACGGTAGCAACGAGGGGATTGTCGAGACTCACCCTTGAAGAGATTCCAAAGCCTACAAGAGGAGGCTCTTGTTGCTGCGGTAGACGTTCACTTGCCGCTTGCAAAAGCGCGTAGAAGATCTTGATCACGATCGGTTCCGGCGCCACGAACGGGCAGCACCTCCGTACTCGGTCACACGTTCGGTTGTTGATGAAGACGACGTCCACCTCCCCGTTCCAGCGGGCAGCGGAAGTAGTAGCTCCTCTTGAATCCGACAGCACGACGGCGTGGTGTCGGTGGCGGTGGAGAAATCCGGCGGAGCTTCGCTAAGCGTGCGGGATATGGTGGAGGAGCGGGGCGCTAGGGTTTGGGGAGAGGGGGTGGCCGGCCACTATGGGGGGCGGCCAAGCTTGAGGCTTTGGTGTGGCCGGCCCCCTCCCCTTGGCCCTCTATATATAGGTGGAAGCCCCAAGTGTTGGACTACAAGTCTTCGAATAAGACCCGAACCCAAAACCTTCCATATGGTGGGAAACCTTCCCTCCCACTAGAGGTGGGAATTCCACCTTCCATAGGGGGGGTGGCCGGCCCCCTAAGGGGGAGTCCACTTGGGACTCCTCCCCCACTAGGGTTGGCCGGCCATGGAGGTGGAGTCCCATGTGGACTCCACCTTCCTTGGTGGTTTCTTCCGGACTTTTCTAGAACCTTCTAGAACCTTCCATAGAACCTTCCGCATCATTTTATTCACATAAAATGACATCCTATATATATGAATCTTATTCTCCGGACCATTCCGGAACTCCTCGTGATGTCCGGGATCACATCCGGGACTCCGAACAAATATTCGAACTCCATTCCATATTCAAGTTCTACCATTTCAACATCCAACTTTAAGTGTGTCACCCTACGGTTCGTGAACTATGTGGACATGGTTGAGTACTCACTCCGACCAATAACCAATAGCGGGATCTGGAGATCCATAATGGCTCCCACATATTCAACGATGACTTTAGTGATCGAATGAACCATTCACATACAATACCAATTCCCTTTGTCTCGCGATATTTTACTTGTCCGAGGTTTGATCTTCGGTATCACTCTATACCTTGTTCAACCTCGTCTCCTGACAAGTACTCTTTACTCGTACCGTGGTATGTGGTCTCTTATGAACTTATTCATATGCTTGCAAGACATTAGACGACATTCCACCGAGAGGGCCCAGAGTATATCTATCCGTCATCGGGATGGACAAATCCCACTGTTGATCCATATGCCTCAACTCATACTTTCCGGATACTTAATCCCACCTTTATAACCACCCATTTACGCAGTGGCGTTTGGTGTAATCAAAGTACCTTTCCGGTATAAGTGATTTACATGATCTCATGGTCATAAGGACTAGGTAACTATGTATCGAAAGCTTATAGCAAATAACTTAATGACGAGATCTTATGCTACGCTTAATTGGGTGTGTCCATTACATCATTCATATAATGATATAACCTTGTTATTAATAACATCCAATGTTCATGATTATGAAACTAATCATCCATTAATCAACAAGCTAGTTTAAGAGGCATACTAGGGACTTCTTTGTTGTCTATATATCACACATGTACTAATGTTTCGGTTAATACAATTATAGCATGATATATAAACATTTATCATAAACATAAAGATATAAATAATAACCACTTTATTATTGCCTCTAGGGCATATCTCCTTCAGTCTCCCACTTGCACTAGAGTCAATAATCTAGTTTACATTTGTAAAGATATAATACCTTGGCCTTCTGGTGCTTTATCATGTATTGCTCACGGGAGAGGTTTTAGTCAACGGATCTGACATGCTCAGAAACGTATGTATTTTGTAATTCATTTGCGTCTCAACGCATCACTCATTTCCAAATGAGTCGGTATTAAATATGTTTGGTCTTCTGGTGGAACCTTAATTCCGCGGTCTGAAATATGTCACTAATATTGTCACACACAATATAGCTTCAAAGTTCTGACTCTGTCGAAACTACACCAAGTTCTCAAAGAACCTCTTGACTTAACATCCTTTGTCATTGTCAAAACAATGACATACTCTGCCTTCTTTTGTAGAATCCGTCACAATATTTAGAACTCTTCTAAATCTAGCATAGACAACTTCTAGCTCATTGTGCTACCTTTTAAACAACACTTAGTCTAATTTGAGATTGAAATTATATTTTATATGTGACAAAACCAATATCGGTGTAACACCTTACAGCGATTTGTTTGTCATTTCCTCATACAAAACTATATATATATATCCTTAGTTCTTCTAAAGTACTCAAGGATATTCTTACTGTCGTCCAATGATCATCATATGAATCATTCTGGTATATGCTCATAACGCTTTATAGCACATGACATCTGATTGTGTACATATTATTCGTGATCTATAATCACTCATGTGTTTTTACTCATTGAGTGTCAGATACACTCAAGTCTTGTTAAAACTTCACATGACAAGAACATTTTCTTAATATTTCTATATTGAACTACTTCAATATCCATCATATGTACTTTGACTTAAACTTATTTATGTGTTTCAATCTATCTTCATAGATCTTGACACTAAATTTGTTTCAGTCCATATCCTTTCATTGAAGTTATTTCTCAATGAAACCTTTTAATCAAGTATATAATTACATCATTTATAACCAACTATATGTCACCTACATAAAGTATTATAAATGTGTCTTAGCGCTCCCACTTAATTTCTTGCAAATGCAAGCCTCTTCATCGTCTCTGATGAAATCAAAAACTCTTTGACTATTTCATCTGGTGAAGATTCTAACTCCGTGATACTTACTTCATCCAATTGAAGTTCGTATACCTATCTAGTATTCCACGGACCAGCAAAACTCTTGGTTGTATCTTGTATACACCTTTAATACACACTTCTGTTAAGTAGTGTATTTTGCCATCCTACTAGCATATCTCATAAAAGAAATATGTAGTGATTACTAGAATAATCCACATAGACTATAAGCATTGCTACGGAAGATCTAATCTTATCGTAGTCAACTCTTTGAACTTTGTCGTAAACAATTTTTCGACAAGTCGAGCTTCTTTAAGGATATTCCATCCAAGTCCATCAATTTTATAGATCCATTTACTTTCAAAAAGTATTTATCTATCTTGGATTTCATGGCATATAGCCATTTTAACGGAGTCAGGGCCCATCATAACTTCTTTGTTTGTAGTTGGTTTATCATTGTTCAAAATCAATCCTTTGTTCACAAATCATTTATTTGATCACAAAGTAAACCATACCTACAAGGTTCAATATGTATTTCGATCTCCATGGCTAAAACACTTTGTAGTCATGGGAGCCATGATCGTCGTGGCCGCTTCCGAAACAAATTCCGATGCTGCGCTACTCTGATCATTATGCTCAGGTTCATAAACCTTATCAAATTATATTGTCCTCCCACTCAAATACTTCACTAGAAACAATTTCTCGGAAATAAGAAACATTGACAAACACTTTTGTCTTTGTCTCGTGGGAAGAATTCCCAATTAAATCTCTGGGATAACCAACAAAGACATTCATCCGATTTTGGTTGTAAACTCTTAGACCAAAATTTAAAGAAAGACTATTAGGGTTTATACCCATGCCATAACTCGTATGGTGTCATTTCAACGGATCATGATGATGCTCTATTCAGTGTAAAAGCGGTAGTCTCTAAAGCATAATCCACAAAAATATAATGGCGTCATAATATTTTATCTCATCATTAATCCAACAAGGTTTGGATACATATCTCGGATACTATATCTTCATTATGATACTCCAAGA
Source organism: Lolium multiflorum (assembly GCA_030979885.1). Lineage (NCBI taxonomy): Eukaryota > Viridiplantae > Streptophyta > Magnoliopsida > Poales > Poaceae > Lolium > Lolium multiflorum. The sequence continues at coordinate 226,709,623 of CM061751.1, read as the reverse complement.
AATGTGAGTTGTAGAACAATTTCATAACTCTCTTAGATGTTCGCTAAAAATCGTAATTCAAATATTTCTACCATGATCCAATCATAGATATTTGACTTTTCTATTACGATGATTTCCACTTCATGCTGAAATTTATTTGAATCTATTCAAATGTTTCAAACTTCTTTCTTATTGAATATATCCACATATATACTCAATTCATTGTTGGAAGTTTTCATGAAGTAGAAGAATCTCCCGCACACAACTATGCCCAGTGAACTACATACATCATCATGTATATTTCCACTAAGTTAGTTGCCCGTTTCAACTCTTGGCCTATGAACGGTATTTTAGTCATTCTCTTTAGAAAAGATTTGCAAACGCCAAACGATTCAAAAATCAAATGACTCCAAAAATCCATTTGCATGGAGTTCCTTCATGCGTTCCTTTCTAACATGACCTAAATGGCGGTTCCACAAATAAGTGGAATTCAAATCATTTGCCTTATGGCATTTTAGCGTCAGTGTTATGTATGTGTGTTTCACCATTAAGATTTATAATAACTTATCCATCATACATGGAGTAATGTCATAATTTGAACAACTCATTGTTTTTATTTGACCAGAGCAAAATAACAATTATTAAGTTCTTTATTATAAATTCTAAGGGCTAGATAGAATGCCAACGATGAACATAATAACACTTTATTTTTGTTCCAGACGTGCATTCCTATCATATTCCTTGTCAGTCACTTAGGCCATTGTATTCTTGTATTGTGTTGTTTTGTATGACACTTCATACCAACCAATATAGCACTAATACCCAAGAATTTCATTGTGTGACTAAACTAGGAATACATCCATAACATGTATATCATTTATATACACCTGAGCTAGACTTTCTAGTCTTTTCTTTCTTTCTGCCAAAATATCTTTTGCAGTTTCTCTTTTAGCTTTCCTCATTATTCAGAAAAACACTTCAACATCAATAACTTCTAGGTTTGTTGGTCAAATACCAATAACCTTGAGGTTTTTACTTTGAAGTTGATCATCATATGACAAGTGTTCTAGATTTCACTTATTAGTAACTATGATGAACAATTTCACTCATAATTTTATCCATCAATTCATGACAACTTTTTGAGACCATGTCTGTACATGCTAGGCTCATAAAGTTTAACCTTAGTATTTGTATGTGCAAATCTGGCTTGCATCCATTGTAAGCACACGTAGAATCTATAACACCCGATCATCACGTGATGCTTCGATACGACGAGTCTTAGCAACGGTGCATACTAAGGATGATAACTTCATGGATATGCGAATATCGTTAGTGCTCCAATAGTTGGAGGATTGTGACGCCTGGCGTCTTCAACCTTCATACATTCCCATAAAACTTATGAGTTTATGTAGTCTCACCAAATTATATTCTATCATCTTGCAATAAGGTCTTAGATATCACATATATCTCATACCTTGATTATTTCTGAAAACTAAATTTTCAGCTCCTTACTTTTCAAACAGATTTGAACTTCAAGTTTCACGGAGACAAGATAACTTTAGGTACTAATTGAAACCATAGCTCTCTGAATCAACAAAGTGAGTTTCACTAAAAGTTTGCAATAGGACTTAATCAATTCTTGATTCTTTAACAATACGGTACTAATCCGTAAAGTTTCTTATCAGATTTTAACAGTATTTCTATCTCAATAACAAGACTAGCGCATAGTAGTAAACGGATGCCAATACTACAAAATTAATTCAAAATACTACTCAGACTATGTTTATGATAATTAGTTCATGTTTTAATCTAATTACTAATGAACTCCCACTTAATACAACATCCCTCATAGTTGTTAAGTGGTACACGATCCAAATCCACTACATCAAAACCGATCATCACGTGAGATGATGTAGCTTCAATGGTGAACATCAACATGTTGATCATATCATCCATATGACTCGTGTTCAACCTTTCGGTTTCCGTTGTCCCGAGGCCATGTCTGTACATGCTAGGCTCGTCAAGCAAACCCAAGTATTCCGCGTGTGCAACATGGCTTACACCCGTTGTATGTCGAGTTTATCACACCCGATCATCACGAGATGCTTCAAAACGTCGAACAATGCAACGGTGCATACGAGGGAAGAACACTTTATTATCTTGATATTAATGTGAGGGATCATCTTATAATGCTACCGTCGCGATCTAAGCAAAATAAGATGCATAAAGGATTAACATCACATGCAATTCATATGTGATATGATATGGCCCTTTAGTCTTTGCGCCTTTGATCTTCATCTTCAAAGCACGGACATGATCTCCATCATCAACGGGCATGATCTCCATCATCGTCGGCGTAGCGTCAAGGTCCATGGCGCCGTCTTCATGGTTGTTCACCTCATGTAGCAACTATTACAACTACTTTGAAAAACTACTCAACATGAAATTTAAAGACAACCATAAGGCTCCTGCCGGTTGCCACAATACAATAATGATCATCTCATACATATTCATCATCACATAATGGCCATATCACATCACCAAACCCTGCAAAAACAAGTTAGACGTCTCTAATTTGGTTTGCATATTTTACGTGGTTTAGGGTTTTCGAGTAAGATCTAATCTACCTACGAACATGAACCACAACGGTGATACTAGTGTTGTCAATAGAAGAGTAAATTGAATCTTCACTATAGTAGGAGAGACAGACACCCGCAAAGCCACTTATGCAATACAAGTTGCATGTCGAGCGTGGAGCAAATCTCATGAACGCGGTCATGTAAAGTTAGCCCGAGCCGCTTCATCCCACTATGCCACAAAGATGCAAAGTACTCAACTAAAGATAACAAGAGCATCAACGCCCACAAACCATTGTGTTCTACTCGTGCAACCATCTATGCATAGACACGGCTCTGATACCACTGTAGGATAACGTAGCATAGAAAACAAAAATTTTCCTACGGCGAACACGCAATCCAAGCCAAGATGCAATCTAGAAGACGGTAGCAACGAGGGGATTGTCGAGACTCACCCTTGAAGAGATTCCAAAGCCTACAAGAGGAGGCTCTTGTTGCTGCGGTAGACGTTCACTTGCCGCTTGCAAAAGCGCGTAGAAGATCTTGATCACGATCGGTTCCGGCGCCACGAACGGGCAGCACCTCCGTACTCGGTCACACGTTCGGTTGTTGATGAAGACGACGTCCACCTCCCCGTTCCAGCGGGCAGCGGAAGTAGTAGCTCCTCTTGAATCCGACAGCACGACGGCGTGGTGTCGGTGGCGGTGGAGAAATCCGGCGGAGCTTCGCTAAGCGTGCGGGATATGGTGGAGGAGCGGGGCGCTAGGGTTTGGGGAGAGGGGGTGGCCGGCCACTATGGGGGGCGGCCAAGCTTGAGGCTTTGGTGTGGCCGGCCCCCTCCCCTTGGCCCTCTATATATAGGTGGAAGCCCCAAGTGTTGGACTACAAGTCTTCGAATAAGACCCGAACCCAAAACCTTCCATATGGTGGGAAACCTTCCCTCCCACTAGAGGTGGGAATTCCACCTTCCATAGGGGGGGTGGCCGGCCCCCTAAGGGGGAGTCCACTTGGGACTCCTCCCCCACTAGGGTTGGCCGGCCATGGAGGTGGAGTCCCATGTGGACTCCACCTTCCTTGGTGGTTTCTTCCGGACTTTTCTAGAACCTTCTAGAACCTTCCATAGAACCTTCCGCATCATTTTATTCACATAAAATGACATCCTATATATGAATCTTATTCTCCGGACCATTCCGGAACTCCTCGTGATGTCCGGGATCACATCCGGGACTCCGAACAAATATTCGAACTCCATTCCATATTCAAGTTCTACCATTTCAACATCCAACTTTAAGTGTGTCACCCTACGGTTCGTGAACTATGTGGACATGGTTGAGTACTCACTCCGACCAATAACCAATAGCGGGATCTGGAGATCCATAATGGCTCCCACATATTCAACGATGACTTTAGTGATCGAATGAACCATTCACATACAATACCAATTCCCTTTGTCTCGCGATATTTTACTTGTCCGAGGTTTGATCTTCGGTATCACTCTATACCTTGTTCAACCTCGTCTCCTGACAAGTACTCTTTACTCGTACCGTGGTATGTGGTCTCTTATGAACTTATTCATATGCTTGCAAGACATTAGACGACATTCCACCGAGAGGGCCCAGAGTATATCTATCCGTCATCGGGATGGACAAATCCCACTGTTGATCCATATGCCTCAACTCATACTTTCCGGATACTTAATCCCACCTTTATAACCACCCATTTACGCAGTGGCGTTTGGTGTAATCAAAGTACCTTTCCGGTATAAGTGATTTACATGATCTCATGGTCATAAGGACTAGGTAACTATGTATCGAAAGCTTATAGCAAATAACTTAATGACGAGATCTTATGCTACGCTTAATTGGGTGTGTCCATTACATCATTCATATAATGATATAACCTTGTTATTAATAACATCCAATGTTCATGATTATGAAACTAATCATCCATTAATCAACAAGCTAGTTTAAGAGGCATACTAGGGACTTCTTTGTTGTCTATATATCACACATGTACTAATGTTTCGGTTAATACAATTATAGCATGATATATAAACATTTATCATAAACATAAAGATATAAATAATAACCACTTTATTATTGCCTCTAGGGCATATCTCCTTCAGTTTGTTAGCCCTAAACAAGAACCCATCATGTATGTGATATTTTTCCCATGCTTTACCAAGAGCACATAAGCGATATGGTTCAGCAAAATCATGATCAGTAGCATACAAATCACATAGTATCTCTAAACCAGGAATTTTAACATCAAGTTGAGTTAATAGCATGTTCTTCCTAGATAGAGCATCAGCAACAATATTATCTTTTCCCTTCTTATGCTTAATAATATATGGAAAAGACTCAATGAACTCAACCCACTTAGCTAGACGCTTATGCAAAGTAGATTGGGCTTTCAGGTATTTTAAAGCTTCATGATCAGAATGTATGATAAATTCTTTTGGCCACAAGTAATGTTGCCAAACCTCAAGAACTCTAATTAAAGCATACAATTCTTTATCATATATAGGATAGTTCAACTTAGCACCAGAAAGTTTCTCAGAAAAATATGCAATTGGGCGACCCTCTTGCATCAACACACCACCAATTCCAATACCACTAGCATCACATTCAATCTCAAATTGCTTATTGAAATCAGGAAGTGCAAGCAACGGTGCAGAAGTTAACAATCTCTTAAGTTCATCAAAAGCATGATCTTGGGCTGCGCCCCACTCAAAAACAACACCCTTTTTAGTCAAATCATTCAAAGGTGCAGCAATAGTACTAAAGTTGGGCACAAATCTGCGATAAAACCCAGCTAGACCATGGAAACTTCTTACTTGACTCACATTCATGGGAGTAGGCCAATTTTGAATAGCTTCAATTTTAGACACATCTACTTCTACTCCATGCTTAGAGACAACATAACCCAGAAATATGACCTTATCTTTGCAAAATGTGCACTTCTCAAGATTACCATAGAGTTGATTATCACGCAACACTTGCAAAACATGTCGAATATGTATAATATGATCAGATTCATTGCGGCTGTAGATTAATATGTCATCAAAATACACAACCACAAATTTGCCAATAAAATCACGCAAAACATGGTTCATCAGTCTCATGAAAGTGCTAGGTGCATTAGTTAAACCAAAAGGCATTACTAACCACTCATATAAACCAAATTTTGTTTTAAAGGCTGTTTTCCACTCATCCCCTTCTTTCATCCTAATTTGATGATAGCCACTACGCAAATCAATTTTAGAGAACACAGCAGCACCACTCAATTCATCTAACATATCCTCTAAACGGGGAATAGGATGACGATATCGAATAGTAATGTTGTTTATAGCTCTACAATCTACGCACATACGCCAAGTACCATCTTTCTTAGGAACTAGAATAACAGGAACAACACAAGGACTAAGGCTTATGCGGATATAACCTTTGTCGAGTAGCGCTTGTACTTGCTTCTGTATCTCCTTCGTCTCTTCGGGATTAGTGCGATATGGCGCCCTATTGGGCAGCGATGCTCCGGGAATCAAGTCAATTTGATGCTCAATACCTCGCAATGGTGGTAGTCCTGCGGGTACCTCCTCCGGAAACACGTCGCCGAATTCCTGCAAAACATTAGAAACACCAAGAGGAAGAGGGGTCATGTCGTTAGAAACCAAAACCGTACCCCTGTACAAAAGCACAAGAGGCATGGCCGTAGGATCCTCACTAAATTCTCTCATGTCTTCTTTGGTGGCTAATGAAACTAAGGAATTCACTCTCTCACTTTTCGTTATATCACTCACGACATTACAATTCTCTCGCCTATCTAGAGGTGCATCCTCCAAATTGACTTCAATCTTCTGACGAGACTCATTGACAATTTGTTGTGGTGACATAGGCTGTAAGTTAATTTTCTTGCCCTTGTACTCCAAGTGATATGTATTGGCTCGGCCATTGTGTTGCACAGAACGGTCATAGAGCCAAGGCCGACCCAATAGTAGGTGACAAACCGTCATAGGAACCACATCAAAGTCAATGCAATCCTTATACGGTCCAATCGCAAACTCAACACGCACCATGTGGTTTACCTTCATCTCACCATTGTCGCTCAACCACTGAATATAATATGGATGCGGGTGCGGTAGGTACTTCAACTTCAGCTTGGTACATAACTCCTTGCTTGCTAAATTGCGGCAACTGCCGCCATCAATAATGACCTTGCAAGCCTTGTCAGGTCCAACTAAAGCTTTGGTTTGGAACAAATTGCAGCGCTGATACGTCCAAAACGTATCTACTTTCCCGAACACTTTTGCTATTGTTTTGCCTCTAATTTGTGTATTTTGGATGCAACTAACACGGACTAACGCTGTTTTCAGCAGAACTGTTCTGGTGTCTCGTTTTTGTGCAGAAATCCAACTTTCAGGAAAAACCTCGGAATTTATACAGAAGGCCCTATTTTCCCAGAAGACTCACGGAGCCAGAAGGGCAAGTCAGGTGGAGGCCCGAGGGCCCCACACCATAGGGCGGCGCGGCCCAGGAGGGGGGCGCGCGGCCCTAGTGTGTGGCGGCCTCGGCTGGCCCCCGACGCCCTCCTTCGGACTACTTATCGCCCTCGACCTAAAAACGCACGGAGAGAAGTCGAAGTCGCCAGAAACCCTCCAGAACGCCGCCACATCGCGAAACTCCGTCTCGGGAGTGATCCGCGTAGATGTACATGTCCGTTGGGAACCCCAAGAGGAAGGTATGATGCGCACAGTGGCAAGTTTTCCCTCAGAAAGAAACCAAGGTTTATCGAACCAGGAGGAGCCAAGAAGCACGTTGAAGGTTGATGGTCGCGAAATGTGATGCGGCGCAACACCAGGGATTCCGGCGCCAACGCGGAACCTGCACAACACAACCCAAGTACTTTGCCCCAACGAAACAGTGAGGTTGTCAATCTCACCGGCTTGCTTGTAACAAAGGATTAAACGTATCGAGTGGAAGATGTTTGCAAAGAAAACAGTAAAACACAATTGCAGTAGATTGTATGCTATGTAAAGAATAGGACCGGGGTCCACAGTTCACTAGAGGTGTCTCTCCCATAAGATAAAGCATGTTGGGTGAACAAATTACAGTCGGGCAATTGACAAATAGAGAAAGGCATAACAATGCATATACATGATATGATAAATATAGTGAGATTAAATCCGGGCATTACGACAAAGTACATAGACCGCCATCCAACTGCATCTATGCCTAAAAAGTCCACCTTCAGGTTATCATCCGAACCCCATTCAGTATTAAGTTGCTAAGCAACAGACAATTGCATTAAGTATGGTGCGTAATGTAATCAACAACTACATCCTTAGACATAGCATCAATGTTTTATCCCTAGTGGCAACAGCACATCACAACCTTAGAACCTACTGTCACGATCCCAGATTCAATGAAGGCATGAACCCACTATCGAGCATAAATACCCCCTCTTGGAGTTAAGAGCAAAAACTTGGCCAGAGCCTCTACTAATAACGGAGAGCATGCAAGATCATAAACAACACATAAACAATAGATTGATAATCACCATAATCATAGTACTCTCTATCCATCGGATCCCGACAAACACAACATATAGAATTACAGATAGATAATCTTGATCATGTTAGGCAGCTCACAAGATCCAACAATGAAGCACAACAAGGAGAAGACGACCATCTAGCTACTGCTATGGACCCATGGTCCAGGGGTGAACTACTCACTCATCACTCCGGAGGCGACCATGGCGGTGTAGAGTCCTCCGGCAGGGTGCCGGAGGCGATCTCCTGAATCCCCCGAGATGGGATTCGCGGCGGCGGCGTCTCTGGAAGGTTTTCCGTATCGTGGCTCTCGGTACTGGGGGTTTCGCGACGGAGGCTTTAAGTAGGCGGAAGGTCAACGCGGGGGCCACACGAGGGCCCAGGGGGTAGGTCGGCGCGGCCAAGGCCTGGGCGCGCCGGCCTCCCCTCTGGCCCTCGTGGCCCCACTTCGTTATCTCTTCGGTCTTCGGAAGCTTCGTGCAAAAATAGGACCCTGGGCGAAAGTTTCGTCCAATTCCGAGAATATTTCCTTACTAGGATTTCTGAAACCAAAAACAGCAGAAAACAGCAACTGGCTCTTCGGCATCTTGTTAATAGGTTAGTTCCGAAAATGCATAAATATGACATATAATGTGCATAAAACATGTAGGTATCATCAATAAAGTAGCATGGAACATAAGAAATTATCGATACGTTGGAGACGTATCAGGGAGCCAGAAGTCTCCGTTCTGGCACTCCGCCGGGACGGGGAATTGGAGGAGATCATCGCCGCCATCACCACCAACGCCTCTCCATCGACCAGCCATGTTTCCCCCATCCATGTGTGAGTAATTCCCCCGCTGTAGGCTGAAGGGGATGGTAGGGATTGGATGAGATTGATCATGTAATAGTCACAAGATTGTTAGGGCATGGTGCCTAGTATCCGTAGATGTTACTTTTATGATATTGTTGCAAATTGTTATGCTTAATGCTTGTCACTAGGGCCCGAGTGCCATGATCTCAGATCTGAACATGTTATTGTTTCATCATGATATGCATTGTTTATTGATCTTACCTGCAAGTTGTATACACATGTCGCTGTCCGGAACCAATGGCCCCGAAGTGACAGAAATTGGGACAACCGGAGGGGATGGTAGTGATGTGAGGATCACATGTGTTCACGGAGTGTTAATGCTTTTCTCCGGTACTCTATTAAAAGGAGTACCTTAATTTCCAGTAGTTTCCCTAGAGGCCCGGCTGCCACCGTAGGACAAAAGATGTTGTGCAAGTTTCTCATTGCGAGCACGTACGACTATATATGGAACACATGCCTATTGATTGATTAGTACTTGGATACCGCTTTATTATTACCTGCAAATGCCCTATCATGATTGTTATATGAATTCTCTCATCCATGCAACGCCCGTTCATCCGTCCCTGTGCCTACAGTATTTTAATCCTGCTGTTTACTATAATCACTACTGCTGTCTTTATTTCACCGCTGCTGTTATTTCACTATTCCTACTGCTATAAAACTGTTGCTACTGATAAACTCTTGCGAGCAAGTCTGTTTCCAGGTGCAGCTGAATTGACAACTCCACTATTAAGGCTTACAAGTATTCTTTGTCTCCCCTTGTGTCGAATCAATAAATTGGGTAATACTTCCCTCGAAGACTGTTGCGATCCCCTATACTTGTGGGTCATCAAGACTATTTTCTGGCGCCGTTGCCGGGGAGCATAGCTTTATTTGCAAGTTCACTTGGATTGATATTGTTCGCTGCAAATTCTCCATCATGGGTAAACCTCGCGATACTAAAGTCGCCATATTACCATCCACTACAAGAAAAGGTACAACTCTGAGTACCTCCGCTGCTCTTGATTCACCATCTGTGATAAGTCAACTTGTTTCACCACCACAAACTTCACGTGTTGGTACTTCTGCTGAATCTGAAAATTCCTCTGATAATTTTGATGATGCTTCTACTGTGCTTGATAATACTGGTTCATTAGGTCCTTTTCTAGATGCTACAATTGCTAGGTCTAGACAAATTGAAATTACTGAAACTCCTAATGAAAATACTGTTACACCTGTTAATTCACCTGAGATTGATGATCTTGATGAAGATTATGTAGAACTTGATGATGATTTTATTGATAAATGCAATGCTACTACTAGTACAAGTAACCTCAAAAAGCTTATTGCACAACATGCTGTTAGATATAAACCGTCTCCTGATCCTAAATTTGCCACATCTCCTATAAACATTAAAGATAAAGATTATGACTTTTCTCTTGATTTATCTCATATATCTATTGTTGAGAAAACACCCTTTTGTGGTACTGAAAAAGAGAGTGCTGTAGAACATATGAATGAGCTTTCCACTTTAAGTAGCTTGTTTTCTGATGATGTTAAGATGCGTACTTATTTTGTTGCTAAGATTTTCCCATTCTCATTAAAGGATGATGCTAAGATTTGGTATAATAATTTGCCTCCTGATTCTATTAATAGTCCAAGTTGTTTGCTTGATGTTTTCTTTCGGAAATACTTTCCCGCTAGTGCTCAACATATGGCTCTGCAGAGAATTTATAGTTTTGATCAAGAAGATGGAGAGAAATTGCCTGAAGCTTGGGCAAGATTTTGCTCTCTTATTAGAGCTCGGCCTGGACATGATTTGGAAAAGCATGATTTACTTGATATATTTTATAGTGGACTAACCATTGAGTCTAGGGCATACCTGGATAGTTGTGCTGATTGTGTTTTCAGGAAGAGAACTCCGGACGAAGCTGAAGAATTATTGGCTAAGATAAGCAAAAATCATGATGATTGGTCTACACCTGAACCAACCCCGACACCTATATTGAAGAAGAGGGGTATGATTGAATTAAATGATGAAGATATGAGGGAAGCCAAGAAATCTCTTATGGAGAAGGGTATTAAATCTGAAGATGTGAAGAATTTACCTCCTATAGAAGACCTATGTAAGATAATTCCCCCTTCATCTACAATCGAGGTACATTCTCTTCAACGCTTTGATAGAGGAGATATTCCATATTCAAAACCTCCTGATCAATGTTTAGATGAATTTGATAATTATATTGTTAAGCAAAATAATTTTAATATGAGAGTAGAGAATCATCTAATGGAAAATTCTCAAGCTATTGGTAAATTGCATGATATTGTGGAGAGAACCTCCAATGATGTTAAGATGCTTGTTAAACATTTTGATATGATTCAAACTCAAATTGATCAACTTACTAAAGTGCAAAATGACTTGTTAAAAAATAATCATGAAGAGAAACAAGTTTATGAAGTAACAACTAGAGGCGGTGTTTCTACCCAGGATCCTCTATATCCTGAAGGGCACCCCAAAAGAATTGAACAAGATTCTCAACGAACTAAAGAAATTAGTAGTCCTTCTAAGAAAAAGAAGAAGAAACATAAAACTGTTGTAGAATCCTCTGAACCTGTTAGTGATCCTAATAGTATTTCTATTTCTGATGCTGAAACTGAAAGTGGTAATGAACATGATGAAGATAATGATAAGAATGATACTCCTGATAAAGAAGAAATTGAAAAAGAACCTGAAAAGCATGATAAAAATAAAAAGTACACTAAAGAAGATTTTATTACAAAGAAACATGGTAATGAAAGAGAACCTTGGGTTCAAAAGCAAATGCCTTTTCCTGCTAAGAAACTAAAATCAAAGGAGGAGGAACATTATAATAAATTTTGTGATTGGATGAAACCTTTATTTTTGCAAATCCCTTTGACTGATGCTATTAAATTGCCTCCTTATTCAAAGTATATGAAAGATATTGTCTCTAACAAAAGGAAAATTCCTAATGAGGAGATTTCCACTATGCTCGCTAATTACTCCTTTAATGGTAAGGTTCCAAAGAAGCTTGGAGACCCAGGTATACCGACTATTCCTTGTTCCATCAAGAATAATTATGTTAGAACTGCTCTATGTGATTTGGGAGCAGGTGTTAGTGTAATGCCTTTTTCTCTTTACAAGAGACTTGATTTAGATAAGTTAATACCAACTGATATATCTTTGCAAATGGCTGATAAATCTACTGCTATTCCTGTTGGTGTATGTGAAAATGTTCCTGTTCAAGTTACTCAGCATTGCTTGATATTAACTGATTTTGTTGTGTTGGAAATGCCTGAAGATGATAATATGTCCATTATTCTTGGAAGACCCTTTCTTAATACTGCAGGGGCTGTTATTGATTGCAATAAAGGCAAAGTTACTTTCAATGTTGATGACAAGGAGCATACTGTCTATTTTCCAAAGAGGATTGATAAAGTATATGGAGTTAATACAATTTTTAATGTGAAAACTATCAAAGTGGGATCCATTGATTGTCCTATATATGAGCCTAAAGAAGAATATCAAACTCTTGTGATTGGATCCATATCAATTCAATATAAGGTAACATGATTGATTTGAGGTTTATTTCTTCTTATGTCATATAAAATTTATTTGGTAGCAAGACTTGATCAACCTTGTTAACAAATATATTTTAATGCATAAGAGAGCTAAACAACATTTCTTTCTTTCTTTCTCCCTCCATTTGTTTTACTTGCTGTAGCACTTTTTGTTTTGCAATATGCTTTAGTTGTTTAAGATTTTGGAAATCATTTTCCTGCGCAGTAATAATTAATTTAACACCCAGAAATGTGCATTTTTCTTCTCAAAAATTTACAAAAATTATACTGGTAGTCATATTTTTCGAAGAGGCACCTGGGAGCACCTGGGGCTGACCAGTGGGGCACCCCAGGGTGGCACCCCACAGGCCGGCGCGGCCAGCAAGGGGGGCGCGCCACCCTGGTGTGTGGGCCCCTCCTTGCCCCACTTCATCATCTCTTTCACTCAGTGCACTCTCTCTCCCGAAAAAACTCGTACTCACTTTCTCTCACTCGCGTTTCTGCTCAAGAACTCGCGATTTCTCGATCTCTTTGCTCAGCCCAGATTTCTGTCTGAAATTTGGCACATTTGCTCCCTGGTATGTGACTCCTTTGATTGTCCAATTAGAATTTTGTTTGGTTGAGTATATCTTGAATATTTTGCTGCTGTAGGTAACATGTTTAGTGAGCTTGCATGCTTGTTCTAAGTGGTAGAAACTAGTTTTGATGCATGTGTAGTACTCTAGCAAGTTCCTATAGTAGTTCCCCTCAATTATATACCTTGAAATCAAATTTTATAATGATTGTTGAAAAATTTCAGAAAAGGAAAATGAACAACTACAACTTTGGAGAGGTGTTCGAAGGAGAGACGACGAGCACGGGGAGGCCCTCAAGGGCATCCACTCGGATTAGACGATCCTATAATGAGGACGTGATTGCACCAAGCTTCGATGAGGGCAATGGAGACCCTAATGCTTCATCTTTTCCATGCTATGAATTTTTGAGCAATGCAGGGTTATTGGATGATTTCTTGACTCTCATCGGAAAGGCGGGTTTAACCACCTATATGGAGGATGAGAGGAAGCAATACTACATGCTCACTAAAATCTTTGTGGAGAGCTTCAAGTTCAACAACAAGCACTTCAACCCGACGGTTGCATTCAAGATCTATGGTACTCCTGTCACTATGAAGTTGAAGGATTTTTGTGCTGCATTGGGTATTGCCCCTGCAGGTACAGCGAAGAAGATTGAGGACAACCCCAGGGTTTTGCTGGAGCTCTATCGAGAAATTACAAATGATGATTGCCGCACCATTCAGCGTGGCAAGATAAGAAACATTCAACTCCCCGCCATTAAGTATTTTGCTTATTACCTTGCTACTAGCATTCTTGGTAGGGAGAACACTAGTAATATTTCTAGTTACCATCTTGCTTTCTTAATTGCTGCACTCACTGGGGAGACACCTTATCATCTTGGTTCTGTGATTGCTCGCCGTTTGTCTAACAAGGGGCCTATTTATGGGGGAATAATTGCATCGCGTATTTTGGCACGCCTAGATCTCCCTCTTGACCCTAATGATGTAGAAATACCACCTGTTAAGTTAGATATTGCTGCTATGAAGAGTCACCAATTTGTTACAGTTGACTCTAGTATGGATAATATTGTTTATAGAATGTTATTTGCTGACGGGGATGAGAGGGATTATGCTAGTATCCCCTAATCCAGATCACATGGACCATGCACTTCATCTTGTGATGGCATCACACCGACTCACGTCAAGCAACGACGCCGCACCTTGCTTGTTAGCCTGACACCGACTTCATTTTAGATATCATGTAGTACATGTCAAGTACCAAATCACTGAGAACCAACCTGTGGTTGGATGGTTAGGAGGGCAGTGGCACCCCCAGATTTAACGCTTTGGTGTCTCAAAAATGGAGGAATATTCTTCTGTGGGATGCGGCGTTCCCGATGACATTGTGGTGCTAGTGGTGACTTCGTCAATCTCAATACCCGTCGGAACAGTTTCTTGGATGCAGTTTCCTGAAGGTGCTCGAAGGGGTAGTGTGTGTGCTTGAGTGATGAGTGTATGTATGTACGTGTGAGCGTCTATGATTGTACTGTGTGTTGCAAAAAATAGTATTAATTTTGTCTTGTTCATACTAAGACTAGCAAAGCGTTCCCTGCTCTATAAACTCTCAAGAAACACCCCTATAATATCTATCTAGTTCGTCCTAATGTTAGAACAGTAATTGCATGCTATGTAATTCATCTATTTTTGTTAGGAAACCTACATGTTTGTTTGCTTTTCTTATTCTCAGGTGACAGGTTGTGTGCTGGGACCATAGCCGCCGTCTGTTTTGTTCGTTGCAAAATGTTGTTTTATATTCCGCCATTCTGTGCTCTTCTGTGTTCACAAGGTTTTACATTATAATTTCCATCTGTTTTGTTGTAAACAATGACGGTAAATGCCAATTACTATTTCCTTTCTGCTATCCTTTTGCCATCCTGTAGTACATGTGTGAACTCATTGCTCTGGTACATTTAAATTCTTCATTGTTTTTTTTCTTCAAGAGCTGCAACCCTAACTCTTTGCTGTAAATCATGTGCAGTATCATACAATGTCATTTTTTGTCATCACTGAGACAACTCTGATGCTCGATCGACCGATCCGAGTTGATCAATCGACCGATCTAATTAACATGTTTGAACAAACGATCGAATAATTCATAGTATTTATTGAATGATACTCCCTCCGTGCCAAAAATAAGGCGTCTAAGGATTAGTTAAAAGTCAATGTTTTTAAAGTTTGACCAAGTTTACACACAAAAATATAAATATTTACAATACTAAATCATTATCAATAGAGTCACCCTAAAGTATAATTTCTTAATATGTCAATTTGATATTGTAGATGTAAATATTTTTTAAAATATTTGGTCAAAGTTTGTAAGGTTTGACTTTTGACCAATCCTTAGACGCCTTACATTTTGGGACGGAGGGAGTATATCGTAAAAGGTGCCCGTTTTACACCATCTTTTTTAACAAAACACGGTACAATATAAATGCTCACTAAATGCATACTCGCTCCTACGAACGCACAAATGCACATGCAATCTCTATGAACACCTTCGAGATACTTTGTCTGAGAAACTGATTTGTCGAGAACACACGTCGAAACGTGGCCCCAACTGAACAGATATTTCTCTTTATTAATGAAACACCCACGCATGAAACATGTTTTTTTAGGGAGAATGTCACTGCGCTCCAAAACATGTGGTTGATTCTTGTCACTAACCTCTTAAAAGCTGCAGGGTATGAAAGCTTTGTTTTTTTAAGGATTTTTAGTTGCATAAGTGTTGAGATTTGTATGTCCTACGAATTTTAAAGGGAAAATGCATGCACGTGCAAAAATTAGGAAAAGAAACCTAGAGTCATATAGATTGTCACTGTATGTTTGCGAATGAAAGAAAAGTTAGAAAATTTAAAGTAGCACGGCAAGAGGAGCCTAATCAATGGGTCTCTTTTGGCCTTTTTCTTTTTTGCCGATTGTGTCGATCTAACCGGGATTGCCGGACACGCGTTGATGAACTACGGCAGAGGAGAAAGGACGGATCACCTGCCGATCTTTTACAGAACTATGCCAGAAAGGATATAAAGATTGACCGGTACAAAAACCATCTCCATCAATCTACGCTCGTTAAGGAGAGGGTTCCTTAGAGAATAAAAAGGGGAGCGAACGAAAAAGATGTGTGGCTGGACCGATCTATGCTTGTCTTACCGATTAGAATTAGGAAAGGGATGCTGATTTTGCTACCTAGTGCTACGGATTGGATTTTGGTCGTGACCTAACTAATCCTGATAAGAACTCCTCATGGAGCCGGTCACGCTGACCTTACTTTTTATGTTCGGGGTGAGTTGTATACACGTTTGACGTACCATCACCAACCACCGCGGCCTATTTTAAATTTAATAGTAAAGATAGTTTATATGACAAGATTATGGGGGGATTGTTAGTAGTAATCTTATCAATGTGGTTGGCTAGTAAAGGAGCTAGCTTAGTCATGAAGTATCCAAGGTATGTAGAGAGAACTGTAGAATGGGGAATGTTCTAGAGTAAGATATTTACGAGTAGTATGAAATATCTAGAGTTTGTAGAGTATTCTAGAAGTATGGTATAGGGTTTGGATTCTGGCACATGGCAACAATCTAAAGGGTCATGTACAAAAGTTTAAATAGAGTATCACCCGTCCCATGTAAGTAAGCTTTGTACCACTGAGATATCCAATAAAGCTTCCTAGTAGTAGTAGCCCTGTGTGTAAGTGTATGTGAGGCACAAGCTTCCTAGTATTATAAGCCCTGTGTGTGAAGCACATCAAGACAGAGAGCTCGAGGAGTGGCATGGGCAAATGCGCAGGATCCTGCCATCTGCCACGCGCATTGAGAGCGGGGCGGAGCTGGATCTATGGGACTTCTCTGTCGATGCTTTTTTAGACGGACGAATCAGTATATAGACACATTCTAGTTGACCAAGACATGCTTGAACCTTCTATGGTAACAGACCAAAACGTGTAGGGGGGAGGGGGTCTGGTTACCTCGACGGCGGCTTCGTGTAGTCATACTCGGCATCCTTGCGGGTCACGTCGACGACGGCGGGGGTGCTGCGGTTGCGGTGGGCGTCGGCGTCGAGGAAGCAGATCTGGGGCGGTCGATGATGGGTTCGGGGAAGCAGATCTGAAACGAGGGAGTCGGTGAAGCAGATCCGGTGCAGTGCACGGCGTCGTTGGTGAAGCGGATCAGGTACGGCAGACGAGGGAGTCGGTGAACTCAGATAGTGCAGTGCACGGCGGCGTTGGTGAAGCGGATCTGGTGCTGCGGATGAAGCAGTCGGTGAAGCAGATCCGATGCAGTACACGGCGGCGTTGGTGAAGCGGATCTGGTGCTGCGGACGAGGGAGTCGGTGGCCTCAGGTAGGTGAGGTGGTATGCCGGCTAAGTACGGCTGGGATATTCCGGTGCGGTGGTCCGGCAGGTGAGAGATGATGGGCCTGGAGTATTGCGACAGATTTTTTGCGGAAATGGGGAAGACGAATGGAAGGCGGTAGACTATATATATCAGAGGGGATGTGTAAATTACGAACGAGACCCCAACCAACGCCGGCTTCACTTGTCTGCCTTTGCGTCATTGCTAATAGGGTCGAAAGGGAATTCGAAATATGTGTATGGAGGCGGGAGTTTTGGCGCTCAACTCGTATTTTGAATCTCCCTGGTGTATAAGCAGTACAGTATACTAGATATTGAATCATAGACCAGGGAAGACAAGTACAGTAGTACAAAAATACTGTAATGTCTACATTGCATGATGCTGATCTACCTTGCGTTAGTGTTTGTACTTTGTAGTGGTAGCTAAGTGGTGCAAAGAAGACATATTTGTAATTTCTACAACTAAGATATGTCTATATACATCCGTATTAGACAAAACTAAGACACCTCCTTTTAGACGAAGGTAATATTAATTTTGAATCTCTTTGTACTAATGTTGATGATTTTTAATAGATCTTCAGAGTTTCGTAGAAAAAAACTAGGCTCCTCTCGAGAAACAAATAAGCATACAATTAATTAAGTACGTGGGCGGTTATTATTATTTTAACAGGGAAACTGCATTCGTGCCCTATGGCCCGTCATCTTCAAAACCGTCCAAATGCATGCATCTAGCGACGGGCGGTTTGCAGGCCCTGGCGTGGCGGTTAACATTCGTCTTCCTCATTTCGTCTTCTCCCTGACACTCTCGCCTGTGCCCCTCTCTCGCTACCCTCCATGGAAGCGTTCTACCAAGGACACACTTTCCTCGCTCATGGAACAACCACCATTACGGCGAACTATACCAATATGGCGTCTAAGGTGGAGGAACACATCAACAAAATCGAGTTGATACTGGAGAAAGAAGACTCGTACAAAATTGTTGGCCTAGACGTAGAGTACACCTATGGGCCTGAACAGAAGGCTGCCCTCATACAGTTGTGCATGGGCACAGACTGCCTCCTGTACCAGATTTCCTCGGCCGACCAGCCCTGCCCCAAACTCGCTGACTTTCTTGGCAGGCCTGACATAACATTTGCAGGTGTTGACATCGGCAACGACATTACCAGGCTTGGGCGTTGCAACCTCTCAGTGGCGAACTTCGTGGACATCCAGAAAAGGTGGAAGCCTGCCGATTCCACTAGTAACAATAAGGATTCGTTGGCTGACTATGCTGCGGCCATTATAGACAGCCAGTACAAATCTATCATGAAAAAACTTACGAAAGAGGAACACAAGCTGTGGAAGCAGGTGCCCTTGTCCATGAAGCATATCCTGTATGCAAGCATCGACGCATACGCGACATATGAGGTATACAGGCGAATAGTGAACTTTGAGAAGGGTCAACAAAAATTGGCGGAATTCCAGGACAGCGGGAGTAAGAAGAAGAAGAAGAAGAAGAAGAAGAAGAAGAAGAGCAACATGGTACAGGCTGTGGAAGCTGAAGAGGAAGACCACTGAAAAGGATAGCCTAGTGTTAAAAGTAGTACAGTACTAGTATGTATACGATCGTGTGTGTATGCACCCAGTGATAAGTAGTACTGTACTCCAGCTCCCTCAGAGCGACGGCCCGCAAAGCCTCCTGGTCGCGCGCCGATGCGAGTTGCAAGGGCGTGCCACCTGACCTATACCTGGTCAGGAAGGTGTGGATGATGCCTCGCTTAGTTTCCTGCAGGGCACACACGTACACGTTAAATACGAGCCTCGATCGGCTCTCAGGTTGTCCTGTGAATCGGCTCATGGAGCCGATCCACCCATGATTCGTCCGAGGTGGCCGAATATATGGTGGTCCTGCTTGATCATGATAAAGCGTATGAGATCCACGACGATCTGGGGTTTTCACCGCATAATCGGATCATCCTACTCACGATTGGGCCTCGCGCTCACGCACGGTAAACGTAAGCCAGCCCTAGACAAGGCCTAAAAACCAACACTAGGTTGATCCTCGGAACGTCCTGTCTAGGGGCAGCAAACTACACCCTGCATGCCGCTGGATCCTCCAACCCTTTGTAAGGCCTAACTATTGCAGATATTAAACTAATCCCTGATGAATCAAGGAGCGACCGTAACGGATCAGATCTACTAAATAACGATCAAGCGGGGTGCCGCCCCTGCACCCATGATGAGGTACAGGGACGGCTAGATGCGCGAGGGTTGCACTACGACAGCATATGATACTAGGAACAATGCTAACCCTAACACATCTATGATAACTACGTTGCTCGCCATCAAAAAGGCTTCAGTACGAGCAACGCATGAACAACTAGGCAGGCTCGTGCTGCCTAGATCGCGAGATGCGATCTAGGCAGCATGGTGCTTACCGGAGGAACCCTCGAGACGAAGGAGTTGGCGATGCGCCGAGATTGGTTTGTGTTGAACGTTGGTTGTTGTTTATTCCATAAACCCTAGGTACATATTTATAGTCCAGGGGACTTTCTAATGTGGGCGTGCACTAAACCGTGCACGAGACAAACTCTAATTTCTAAACTAAGATACACGGGCTAGCTAGCCCAAACTTGGTAAATAAGGCCGATTCACACATCCCTCCACGCATATATCCTCAAGTCCATCTTGATCGCGGCCCACCTCTGGCTTGGTCAGATTCTGGTGATAACACATGCCCCCTGGTTTTGGAAATGACATTTCCAAAATCATTATGCTTTTCTCTCGTAGGGTCATGTCG
Organism: Lolium multiflorum; assembly: GCA_030979885.1. Taxonomy (NCBI): domain Eukaryota; kingdom Viridiplantae; phylum Streptophyta; class Magnoliopsida; order Poales; family Poaceae; genus Lolium; species Lolium multiflorum. The sequence goes on along the minus strand of CM061751.1, from coordinate 226,689,369 downwards.
TGGCAGAGCAGAACCGTCGCAGAGTCCTTCATCATGACAACTTGCCTTCTCAACTTCTCCGCACGATTTGACAGTTTTGGCACCACTTCCTCGGAAACTGCTGTGGCATTGAATTTCTATTATGTCCCCTTTTATTTAACTGCTACGAACAGTTCTCCTCTGCATCTTCTTCGCATTAGCATCTCAAAAAGCCCTCCTGCGCCACGATGTCTTCTTCTTCCTCTGCTCCATCGGATCTTTCCAGCCAGTCCTCCACATCCCGCGAGCCGACGCCGGAGTACAACCCAGCAGAAGTCCACGCGGCCAACATCCGCCGCGCCATTGCGGCCGGGGAGGAGTCAGACCATGACTTCTCCATCTGGTCAGAGGACGACAGGTCCCTGACTGACGGGGAGAGCGATCTCCGCTTCCTTGCCGATAAGGAAGCGGTGGAAGAAAGCGAGGATGATCACTTCCCCTGGGATGGGGCCACCTCCGAGGAGGTGAAGGAGGAGGAAGAGGAGGACGACGACGACGACAGCTCCCCCGACGAGCCGCCGGCCAAGCGCCATTGCCCCTGGCCGGGAAATCTGAGTGACTTCGACAGCGACGACGACGACGACGAGGAGGACGAGGACAATGAAGGTCCTGCCGGCGGCCGCTGGAGCAGCGACGACGAGCCGGCCGGGAGCAGCGCCGACAGCGGCGATGACGGCGACGACGAGGGCAGCAACGGCCCGTAGATAGGGCCCTTAGCATAGGATCCGTAGAAGTAGGCGGGGCAATGTATCCCCTTTCGAGGGCAATCAGCTCTACTATGTAAGAAATCTTTCTTATTAATGAAGAACTTTTCCCCAATTTGATTTGCCGATTTCCTCTCCCACTGACCTTGCCGATTCGTCCCCTTTGCCAATGCATAATGAGCCGATAGCACCGTATCGGTCCTTCAAGATTCGCCCTTCCCTTCTCCAACCGATGATTTTCTAAATTTGGCAGAAAATGCAGTATCTTCAGGGAAACCTTTGAACTTTCCCAACCAAACCTAATAATGTTCTTCAATAATCATCATTTGTGAAGAAGGTTGCAATGAAGGACCAGCCGATGGTATCCCAATCGGCTTTTAAACAGAGCAAAAACAGAGCATCCACCAGGCCTGCTGCCCCCCGAGTCTTGGCCAAGGCAAAAACTTAGCCGAATTAGCCTGGGCTTGATCATGCAGAGCCAGCCGATTTGCACGTAAATCGGCTTGCAGAGAGCCTTCAAGGTGGGCTGCCCCCCGAGTTTCCTCAGTGCGCCTCTTCGTCCTTGCAGGTCAGATCGGCTCCCTTCCTTTGGTGGATCTGATGCGACCCACCCTTAACCTGATCTGGACACCCAAGCTGCCCTTAGCATTGTTCTTGAAGAGAAGATCTGAGCTGTTAAACTACTCTCTTGAGGAGTTCTTTCATTGGGGCTTCTCTTCGTAATTCACTAGGGCTGACCTTCTGGTTAACAATTGTATCTCTTGAGTCGATGGCCATGCATCGGCTGCTTCTCAATTCTAAAGTCGATGTCCTTGCATCGGCTGTAAAATGTTTAAAAATTTTAGGAATCTTAGGCCGATTTGTGTACCGGCCCCCATACTTAGTATTATCTCATATCCTCATGTTTTATCCATCTAGGTGCCCCCCGAGCCGATTCTGTCAAGAGAATTGATGGTATCGGCTTTTCAGGTAGTCCCTGTTGGGTCAAACGTTGATCCTAGGCAAAGCAGATGGTGAGGATAATTTTGGCCGATCGCTGGAATCGGCCTCCACGTTGCTTGCTCGGTGAAGGTTTTGTAATATCCCTTCAACAGTTTCGGAGGGCCGATCGCAAGGATCAGCCTCGCCACGTTGCTTATTGACGTAGTCTTGCTACTCGTCCATGTCGGTGGATAAAACCAGCCCGATCTCCGATCTAATTACGTTGGTGCGCTTGCTGTTGTCCACCTCAGGTGCATCGTGTGATCGTGAATCTCTACACTTCGCCGGACGAACGAGCACCATGTTTGTACCAGCCGATGTTTCATCATCGGCTTTCCTTTGCTTGGGTCGCCACTCTTTTCTTTGCGGCAGTCCCTCCTCATCCAGGGTCCTCTGGACTTTCGCAGCCAAATCAGGTCGTGCCTTCCTCAGCGTATGCAAGTATAACCTTTCGGCTTCCTCCAGACCGCGCAATCGCTGAACCCTGCGTTTTTGTGAATGGCTGAGACCGTCAGGGCACCACCTTGGACGGTGGCACCTATCTTCTTCATCTTCCCCCTCGTCTTCCGAATCCTCGAGATCTTCCAACAGAGGGGTCTCAGCACGTCTGTTTTGCGGTGGGAGAGGTCCTAAGCGCTCGAACACAGACACGTTGGCTGCCTCCTTCTTTTTCTGGTTGCATTCTGGGCAGTTGCCGATTGTTGGTAATCGGGCAGTCCCAATGCCTGTCCGTATCGTCCTGCTCCCTGGCGTGGCGCTCCTGCCGCTCCTCATCGTGATTATGCCGACGATGTCTTCTGTCGTTTCTAGCCATACGGCCTCTTTCATCATCGTCGCCGTGTTGCCGGCGTTGATCATACCGACTCACGTACTTATTGAGGAGGTGATCAGAGAGGGGTCGTTGATATCTTATGTTCTTCACTTCCCCCTCTGTGACGTAGCGCTTGCCATCTTGACGGAGCCGATCGCATGGAGCGGCCCCCTCAGTGTCCTTGCTCTGAGAGCAGCTGTCGTCATCCCCGTCCTTCTCAGAGCGGTGTCCAAGCTCTACCATGCTGATGTTAGCTGAGAAATCAGGCTGGCACCCTCCAAGGTGGGTAAGCTCCACCATGTTGACGGCGGGGAAGGGGTGTGTGTCGACCTTCATGGCATACTGGTTAAAAATTAGTCGCCCATTTTCTATTGCCACTTGGATCTGCTGACGCCACACCCTGCAGTCGTTAGTGGTGTGGGTGAACGTGTTATGCCACTTGCAGTATGGCTTTCCGTTCAGCTCTTGCACCGTAGGGAACTTGTGGCCTTCGGGTATCTTTATGTGCTTCTCCGCGAGTAAGAGATCGAAAATCTGCTCGGTTTTCGTCACGTCGAAGTCGAACCCTCTTGGAGGCCCTGGTGGCTTTACCCATTTGCAGGTTACTGGGCCTGCAGCTCGAGTCCACTCAGCTACTGCGACCTCTCGTTCTCCCGTAGGACCTTCATCTTCGCCTGCGTCAACCATGGTAACCACGCGCTTGAATTTATCTTGGTAGACATCCGGGTGGCGTTGTTCATACGCTGACAACTTCTGCACCATGTGTGCTAATGAAGGATAGTCCGCCTGGGAGGCCACTTCCTTGATCGATGATGATAGACCCACCACCGCCAATTCGACTGCTTCTTTTTCGCTTACGTGAACCGAATAGCATCGGTTCCTAACAGTCCTGAAGCGCTGGATGTATTCTGACACTGTTTCTCCGCGCTTCTGTCGTACTTGTGCTAGATCGGCAATGCCAGCCTCGGAAGCCTCTGAGTGATATTGCTCATGGAACCGTTCTTCCAGCTGCTTCCAGGTCTGGATTGAGTTCGGTGGCAGCGACGTGTACCAGCCGAAAGCCGATCCTGTGAGGGACTGTGAGAAGTACCTCACGCGCAGCTCGTCTGACGCTGAGATCATGCCCAGCTGTGCCAAATATCGGCTCACATGCTCGATGGAGCTGGAGCCATCTGATCCGCTGAACTTTGTGAAGTCCGGGAGCCGATATTTGGGTGGTAGCGGGATCAATTCGTACTCGTTGGGGTACGGCTTGGTATAGCCGATCGCCTTTCTTTTCGGCATCATGCCGAACTGATCTTTCAGGATCGTACAAATTTGATCCGCGGTGATGGCTGCAGGTGCCGAACCCTGAAGATTCGTCGGAGTGGCGTACTTAACCAGCCATGCCTGTTTCTCTGGTTCTGAGCCAACTGCAGGAGCTGGGCTCGGGAGTTTTGTCGGGGTGGCGTATTTAGCTAGCCACGTTTGCTTCTCAGGGTCTGCCTCCGACGTTCCTCCTGTTGCCCCAGAAGTCCCTGCTATAGCAACCTGGTTCGAGGGTGCCCAGGTGCTGCAGTCTGGCACGTATGCGCACGCGTACCCGTGCGGGATCTCCTTGGGCGCGTCCTGTAGAAATTGGTAGTCACTGGGGTCACCACCAATCTTGTAGACGACATAGGCCGATGAGTTCGGCGCTTCGGGCGCTGCCAACGCGAACGGCAGCGGTGGACGGGACTGGAGTAGCAACTCCCCTTGGTGAGTCCCTAGGGCTGGTCCTGACGGAGAGTACTGATGGCTCATGATCTCCTGGATCACGCGCAGCGCGACGCGCTCCAACGTATTTACCAGGCTCTCAGAATGGCGGTGTAGCGAATGAGCCACCATGAAGTTTATCTCCTGACGCAGCGACCTGGTGCGTTCCTCTGACGGGGTGGACAGGTCCACTCCATCAAGCGCGCCTTCAGGTGTGAACCCCTTCCATCTGATGCCGTGGGAGCGGGTCCTGTGGAAAGAGCCGATTAGGTCGGCTTCGAGGGCAGACTTGACCTCGTCGTACTTCTTCTTGAGCTCGCCAGTGAGCTCCTCGTAGGTGACCGGAGTTTCTTCCGCCATCTCTGATGTGGATGGCGAGGTGGTTGTCGTTGAAGATCGTCCCACCGGGCGTGCCAGAATGTGTTGACGTCAGAAACCCACCGGCGGGCAGTGACTGGTCAACGCCGTAGAGCCGGGAACGACTAGGGCTGCGGCTGGCCCCTCCCTCAGAGCGACGGCCCGCAAAGCCTCCTGGTCGCGCGCCGATGCGAGTTGCAAGGGCGTGCCACCTGACCTATACCTGGTCAGGAAGGTGTGGATGATGCCTCGCTTAGTTTCCTGCAGGGCACACACGTACACGTTAAATACGAGCCTCGATCGGCTCTCGGGTTGTCCTGTGAATCGGCTCATGGAGCCGATCCACCCATGATTCGTCCGAGGTGGCCGAATATATGGTGGTCCTGCTTGATCATGATAAAGCGTATGAGATCCACGACGATCTGGGGTTTTCACCGCATAATCGGATCATCCTACTCACGATTGGGCCTCGCGCTCACGCACGGTAAACGTAAGCCAGCCCTAGACAAGGCCTAAAAACCAACACTAGGTTGATCCTCGGAACGTCCTGTCTAGGGGCAGCAAACTACACCCTGCATGCCGCTGGATCCTCCAACCCTTTGTAAGGCCTAACTATTGCAGATATTAAACTAATCCTTGATGAATCAAGGAGCGACCGTAACGGATCAGATCTACTAAATAACGATCAAGCGGGGTGCCGCCCCTGCACCCATGATGAGGTACCGGCTAGATGCGCGAGGGTTGCACTACGACAGCATATGATACTAGGAACAATGCTAACCCTAACACATCTATGATAACTACGTTGCTCGCCATCAAAAAGGCTTCAGTACGAGCAACGCATGAACAACTAGGCAGGCTCGTGCTGCCTAGAGATCGCGAGATGCGATCTAGGCAGCATGGTGCTTACCGGAGGAACCCTCGAGACGAAGGAGTTGGCGATGCGCCGAGATTGGTTTGTGTTGAACGTTGGTTGTTGTTTATTCCATAAACCCTAGGTACATATTTATAGTCCAGGGGACTTTCTAATGTGGGCGTGCACTAAACCGTGCACGAGACAAACTCTAATTTCTAAACTAAGATACACGGGCTAGCTAGCCCAAACTTGGTACAATTCACACATCCCTCCACGCATATATCCTCAAGTCCATCTTGATCGCGGCCCACCTCTGGCTTGGTCAGATTCTGGTGATAACAGTAGTACAGTACTAGTATGTATACGATCGTGTGTGTATGCACCCAGTGATAAGTAGTTCTGTACATCCAGCTATATTTTATCTTGCAAGTAGTTTTAAAAGTAGTACAGTACTACTGTAGTATGTACGATCGTGTGTGTATGCTCCCAGTGTCATGAGTACATAACTGATGATAATAATACTAATATGTATGGTAGATCTTTTTTTATCTTGCATACTCCCTACGATCCATAATAAGTGTGCCGTTTCACTCTAACAGCATCCACTGTGTTGTCCACAACAGCTATCCTCGTCCACAAGCAATAAGTGTAGTCCATGCCCATATATATAGTGGACACGTACAAGCTTTTGGTTGCCCATAAGTAAATAGTAATTATTTTACTCTGTGCTCTGTCTTGCATGTGTGTACTTCTAACAAATATGTGCGTCCCAGCGTGTGCCAAAGTTAACCTTATACTGAGTATATTGTACTATAGTATTACTCCCTCCGATCCACATTACTTGATGCTAAAATGGAAGTATCTATAGTTACAATATGTCTAGATACATCTACATTAGAGTCAAGTAATGTAGTTGCTGTTTCAGTAATCTTGTGGTTCCCATAGGTGGTGCCTTAAATGACAAAAGTCATGGCCATATCTAAACCATGATTAAGCCGAACCTCTGCCCCAAGACATGACATCTCTTCTAGTAGAATGCTCTCCGTCCATAATAAAATAATCAATGGATGGGACTGGATACCTTTGTTGGGAAGGTATCGTCACCTGCCGAGTAGGGTGTATGTAGGCATCCTATCACGTCAGGACAGCTATCCAGTAGTAATATCCATCTCCCAGTGACCCAGTCTATGTGTGTGTCTTGTCTTGTCGATCCATGGACATGGCACCTATCGAGGTACTCCACTGCTGATGATTTTGTAGAGTACGTATATTTATATGAGCACGATGCTTTGTACAAAGTTGTCCCGGTCACCTCAAGGTTGCATTAGCAGGACGAAAAACAGTTACTCCCTTTCTTGTTCTTTTTCTTTTGTTGTCACATATTTGAAACCAATAAGTTCAAGTTATGTTCCTGATGATGTTACCCAACAATAGAAGCGAAACTGAAATAATAGTACTCACACAGTGTTAGTACTAGTACTTTACTAGAGGTTACATCCGCATTAGCACTATACTAGTACGTATCATCATATAGAGGAGTACTTATTTTGAGGATTAATTGTTCTCCTTCTCGATGCGAATGTAGAAACGCAGCAGCTTGGAAGGTCCACCAAGCACCTGGTACAGCGGCGGTACCGAGAGGAACGACGTGAGTTCATCAAACGCGACGTCGCCCGGCAAGGCGCAGCTCGACGCCTCCAATGACACATTCACGGTGTCCGCCCTGCTCCTCGAGTGCGCCAACGAGCACGACGCCGGCCCATTCGCCCACATCTTTGCCGTGTACAGAGGCCACACGCACGCGGCCGCCCTAACGCACACGGTAGACACGATGGTGGTCGAAGTCGAACCGAGCACGCCGATGATCAGGACGAACACGGCGCCGTCCTCCCCTTCGGCGATGATCCGCAGGCACGGCGAACCCGGCACCGGCACCAGCACCTCGAACACTTTGGTCGTGTTGTACGGCGGGAGCTTGTGCACTTGGATCGAGTGGGCCGCTGCGAAGTGGGCGACGAGCGCTGTTGGCGGGGCGGCGAAGTCGCAGCCGGGCTCCGTGCAAGCGCAAGGGGCGTGCGGGCATGCAATCTTGTGGTCGTGGACCTGGTGGTAGGCCACCAAGCTCCCGCAGCTGCTGTGGGGGCACTCAACCGTCGCCGCTGATACGACGGCGTCCATTGCCGGGTCGTGCTCGAATCCGCCGCGGGGTTCCACGCACCTATGGCACCGGTTCCCGGGAAGCTCGCTGAGGCAGCGGCCGCAGGCCAAATGATTACCCTTGCACTGCACAAATCAAAGTTCGTGGATTGCCATTTTTGCAGTAGTGAACCCACAAAAGAAACATCAATGGAGTGTGGGAGGGAAAGGGATCGACCTTGAAGACGGGGGGCTTGAGGGGCTGGGAGCAGAAAATGCAGTGAAGCACGGTGGAGTCCATCTTCAGGGTAACGGTGACAGTTTCCAGCATTGCGAGCGCGCGAGGAGTATGGCCTATCGATGGCCTCTCTTATCTCCTAGCCTCGAGGCTGGAGTACTCTATTTAAGGGGATGGGAAGGGATTTTGCTTAAGACGAGGAAAACCCAATATAGTACCTCCATCTCAAAGCTTAGCTTATATTATTTTTAGAAAGTCAAATTATGTCAAAATTGACTAAGCATTTACCGAAAATCATGGTAGTTAAAAAATGTGTATCTCCACCATCATACTATTTGAGACTATATTTGTGATGGTAATAGGCACAACTACATACACAAAAATTGACATCATCTGATTATTAGTTATTTGGACTGCGGGATGAACTTTTTGGAACTGTGCATTAAGCACCGGTAACCACTTAGGGCTTCTTTGATTCATAGGATTGACATAGGAATTATGTTGGATTTGATTCCTATGGGAAAATTTCAATCCTACACCTTTCCTATTTCTACACTCTCCACATTCCTTTGAATCAAAGCAGCAGTGCTTCTTTGTTTTTTATAGTAAGTGAAAGGACATCTAAAAAACAGGAGAAATGATCTGGAAGTGCACATAGTTTTATATAAATCAGATGGAGGGGTTACAATTACATATAGTTGGAGTATTCACTTCCGATTCACAAAAAAAGGAGTATTCACTTCCACGCTGCATTATTATTAAGTATAAGTACTACTACAAACAGTTCAGCACAAATATGAAACGAAGAATCCATAAAAAAATAGCAGCCGTACGAACAATCAAGTACTTTTCAGCGAAATTTATCATTCCTCATGACAAATTGACAGTTTTTTCAACTACGCAAAGTAGCAGTAGCTACATCTGCTTGCATATGCGAATGTAGAAACGCAGCTCCTTGGACGATCCAGCACCAACGAGGTATGGCCCCGGCACAACGAGGAACGACGTGAGCTCCTCAAACACGACAGCGCCCGGCGACGCGCTGCCAGAAGCATCGGCAGACATCTTCACGACATCCCGCCTGCAGTCCGATTTCGAGGACGGCGGCGGGCCGTGCGCCCAGATCTTCACCCTGTAGAGCGGCCACACGGATGTGGCCGAACTGACGCATACCAAAGACAAGACAATGGCCGGGCCGAGCGCGTCGATGTACAGGACGAACACGGAGCCGTCATCCCCTTCGACGACGAGCAGCCTGCACGGCGAGCACGGGTGCGTCATGGTCACCCGGAACTCTATGGACTTGCCATACTCTAACCTGTGCACCTGAATCGAGTGGGCCTCTGCGAGGTGAACGAGGAGCGCTGACGGTGGGGCGGCGAAGTCGCAGCCCTGCTCCGTGCAGTTGCACCGGCCGTGCGGGCACGCGATCTGGTGGCTTAGGGACTCGTGGTAGCTGACGATGACCCCGCAGCCGTCGTGGGAGCACATGACCTGCGCCGTTCCAGCGATGTTGTACGCGATGGCCTCCAAATTCGTAGCGTTTATTTCCATAGTGCCGTCCATCGCCGCCAGTTGGTTGAATCCGGAGCCGCGCTACTCTTCTTCTGGCGCCGTTTACTTGGAACCTCGCCGACGGTGGCAGGCGGCAGGCCTCATACCACGCTGCAACTCCGATCAATATTAATTGATGGTAAAATGGATGTATCTACAACTATAATGTGTATAGATGCATCTATATTACCATCAAATAATATGAATCGGAGGGAGTACAAGGAATGACAGTTTAGCACAAGTGACACCAGCAAATAAAAATCAATGGACTCTCAGAGGAAAAGGGGGCGACCTTGTTGAACTTGGGGCAAATCAATGGAGTCTGACAGACAAATGATGCGATATCTAAAGCCGGTTAGAGAGAGAGAGAGAGAGAGAGAGAGAGTGTGTGGGGGGAGTTTGTTCACTTCTTCTTGGTTTAAAACGAGGATTCGTACAAGGTAATAGAGCCCCCTTTAGTACCGGTTCCATAGCCTTTAGTACCGGTTTTGGAACCGGTACTAATTATCCACTAAAGCCTCCTACCTTTAGTACCGGTTCCTTACGAACCGGTACTAAAGGTGCCCCATGTTGGCATCAAATTCTATTTCGTTTAAATTTTTTTATCCATTTTTTTCTAATTATTTTTCACTCCCTTTTTTTCACAATTTCTAATATTTCCGTTAGTCTCTAACTACACTTAATCTCTAGTCAATTACTTACCCTTGGTCAAACTTCCCGGTCGGTCACCCATCCTCACACTACTCCAACACTAGCACGCTTAACTTCCGGGTTCCTTTCCGTCCCACTTCCAAGTGCTTCGCGCGCATGTTGTTGATAGTACTATCATATCAATCCTATTAACATGTTGGTCAATGTCACACTTCTTTATTATTTGTATTGCAAATAATTTTTTTAATAAACAAAAGTAATGATGTAATAATAATGTTGAATAAATAAATAAAATTAACTTTTTAATTTGTATTATTTTTATTTATTTTTAAAATTTTTAATATTATTTTTGCCAAACCTTAAACCTGAAAAATTGAAAATCTTATAATTTGCTAAATGTAATAGTAATATTCTGGGATTCAAAAAATCTTATAATTATTAATTTTAATTTTTTAAAAATAAAGAAAATATAAAATTCTAAATTTTTGGGAAAAACCTAAAATCTTCCTGCTTTCATATTTTCATTTGGAATTTTGAGAATCTAAAAATTGGCTAACCGGGTAAACCCTGGTGAAATCGGATGTAACTTTTTCCCAGGATTTTTTTTCGACGTCGTATGCAAAAGTTATTGCGGTTTTACCATTTTTCAAAACTTTTTTGCAAAAAAAGTGAAAATTCAAATTTGTTAATTTTCCCTAATAGTAGGTTGCATAACATACAAGAATCTGAAAACATTTTATTTTTTGAATTTTGTATCATTTTCTTTTCTATTTTACAGTGTGAAAAAAGGCGATCCACGGGGGGGGGTGGAGCTGCGTGGGGAGCAGAAACCTTTAGTACCGGTTCGTGACACGAACCGGTACTAAAGGCTACCCTTTAGTACCGGTTCGTGACACGAACCGGTACTAAAGGTTTTTCAGCTGACGCGAACCCTTTAGTACCGGTTCGTGTCACGAACCGGTATTAAAGGTCCTTACGAACCGTACTAAAGGTGCGTACAAGGTACTAATGCACCCTTTAGTACCGGTTCGTAAGGGAACCGGTATTTATGACTTAGATGGATGCCCATTTTTCTACTAGTGAAAGAGCCCGCATGCTCGGCTGGGTAGACAGCCAGGAGTGACCCCAACATGGTCGTGCCACAAGGATTCATGTCAAATGAAAAGGGAAGCATGTATCTTTGAATCTTGTCAAATCCTAGGTTTGACCAAGATAATTTAAACAAGTTTAAAACATGAAAATGAAAATGGAAGCATGTATCCTTCTTAGTCACTCTAAAATGAAGTTTTTGGGAGGTTTTTGAAATTTCCATGTTTGAAACCCAAAACCACTTCTCTTCATGCTTGACTTCATAAGACGAAGATTAGGGGTTAGGGGGTAGATACATGATTTGTATGGTTTGATATGTCTAGACCTTGTTTATCAATTTTAATGCTTACTATATGACATAAGAAGACTATGTGATTTTGTTTTTCATTTTTCTATTTTTTTATTTTTCTGCCCATTTGAATCTTGGTCAAATCCTAGGTTTGACCAAGATTTAGACAAGTTTAACACGTAAATGAGTTAACTTGGATTTCCTACCCTTGAATCCATAGGAAACTTTGTTCTAATGCACTATAAATCAACCGAGTTTTTACACCAACAGGTCTGTCACTTACGTGTGGTGCCCACGCTTGAGGTCCCACACTTCAGTGAGCACAAGTCACGTGCAATAGGTACGCAAACTCCCAGCCATCTTCTTTGTCAAGAGAAGACGCATCAGGATGCGTATTGGAAGTCTGTGGGTCCTTCTGGATCCTTCGGTTGTCCCTCTCACACAAAAAACAAATCTCTCTCATTCTCGGCCTCGCTCGACTCGCTCGCTCGCTCGCACCTCCTGCTCACTGACAAACCCTGCACAAAAGTCAACATCATCACCCGAAAAGGGAGACACCATAATGCTCTCCTTCTTCTCTCCTTCCGAGTGATCCCTCTTCCTCCGAGTTTCACTCGACGGGCAAAACACCATGTGCTGCATAGTAATAATAAAAAGGTAGTAGAAAAATCGATATACGAATCTATAATTAAATAGGTTAAACTCGGGTTTTGCCCAGTTCTACAGATCAAGGGTTCAAAAAAATCCAACTACGGGGTTCGAACAACACGATTCTAATCCAAGAATTTTTTCGACCTCATCCAAATGGCCTCAAATTATAGGGTTAGCATCTAGTGCAGTTTGTGTGAAAATGTATGCACTATGTGTGCTATAACTTGTATGTCTTTCAAATTTGAACCAAATTTGAATAAGTTTGAAATATTTGAAAAGGGGCTTTTGGGAGGTTTTTGAAATTTCCATGTTTGAAACCCAAAACCACTTCTCTTCATGCTTGACTTCATAAGACGGAGTTTAGGGGTTAGGGGGTATAGATACATGATTTGTCTGGTTTGAATATGTCTAGACCTTGTTTATCAACTTTAATGCTTACTATATAACATAAGAAAACTATTTGCTTTGGTTTTTCTTTTTGCTGATTTTTTCAATTTTGATGCCCATTTGAATCTTGGTCAAATCCTAGGTTTGACCATGGTTTAAACAAGTTTAAAACATGAATATGTAAAAATAAGCATCTATCCTTCTTAGTCACCCCAAAATGTAGCTCTTGGGAGGGTTTTTGAAATTTCCATGTTTGAAACAAAAAAACCACTTCTCTTCATGCATGCTTGACTTCATAAGACAGAGTTTAGGGTTAGGGGTGTAGTTATATACATGATTTTCTAGTTTGAATATGTCTAGACCTGTTTATCAACTTTAATGCTAACTATAGACATAAGAAGACTATGTGCTTTGGTTTTTCATTTTTCTGTTTTTTTTGAATTTTATGCCCATATATTTGAATCTTGGTAAAATCCTAGGTTCAACCAAGATTTAAACAAGTTTAAAACATGAAAATTAAAAGGTAAGCATGTATCCTTCTTAGTCACTCTAAAATGAAGCTTTTGGGATGTTCTTGAAATTTCCATGTTTGAAACCCAAAACGACTTCTCTTCATGCTAGACTTCATAAGATCGACGGGGGTAGATACATGATTTGTCTGGTTTGGATATACCTAGACCTCGTTTATCAACTCGAATGCTTATGATATGACATATATAAGAAGACTATGTGCTTTTGTTTTTCATTTTTCTGATTTTTTTGAATTTTGTGCCCACCCATTTGTATCTTGGTCAAATCCTAGGTTTGATAATGATTTAAACAAGTTTAAAATATGAAAATGCAAATGTAAGCATGGATCCTTCTTGGTCACTCTAAAATGAAGCTTTTGGGAGGTTTTTGAAATTTCCATGTTTGAAACCCAAAACCACTTCTCTTCACATGCTTGACTTCATAAGACACAGTTAATTAATTTAGGGGTTAGGGGGTTGTTATCACCGGATTTTGGCCAAATCAGGAGATGGGCCGTAAGTGAAGATGGGCTTGAAGAATATACACGTGGAGCATCTTTGAAGCGGCCTTGCGCGAGGAGTTTGGGCTTAATTGCCCATGTATCTGTAATATAGTAGATCGCATCGTAGTTTAGATTAAAAGATAGAGTTTAACTCGTGCACGGTTAGGTGCACGTCCAAATTAGAAAGTCCCTTGGACTATAAATATGTATCTAGGGTTATCGGAAAAGGAGGACAATCACGTTCACAACAAACACAAATCAGGCGCATCGCCACCCCTTCTTTCGAGGGTTTCTCCCGGGTAAGCATCATGCTGCCTAGATCGCATCTTGCGATCTAGGCAGCACAACGTTTATTCGTTTACCTTGTGTTGCTCGTGCTGAAGCGTTGTTGATGGCGAGTAGCACTATTTATCGTAGATGTTTTGGGGCTTGCATAGATGCTTTTCTTGCGCATATCTGCTTAGCTGTGCCGTCCCTCAATATCTAGCTGCCCTTACACCTATCCAGGTGTAAGGGCAGCATCTTGCTTGTTCGTTACTTAGTAGATCCGATCTGTTATAGTTGCTCCTTGTTCTTCAAGGATTAGTTTAATATCCGTATGGTTAGGCCTTGCAAACGGGTTGAACGATCCGGTAGTGCGTTAGGTATGGTTTGTTAGCCCTAAGAGGGATGTTCCGGGAATTAACGTAATGTTGGTTTTTAGGCCTCTTTTAGGGTTAGTTTTCCATTATCTTCGTGTCTATTAGGCTCAACTACGCGTAGGATGTTCCGATCATACGGTGAAAACCCTAAACTGTCGTAGATTGGTTTAGCTTTGTTGTGATCAAGCAGGATCCCCATGTCATTGAAAATCCAACATGAACCATGGGGCGATCGGCTCTTTGAGCCGATCCACAGGGCAACCTGAGAGCCGATAGGGCTCGTATTTAATGTTTACGTGTCTGCCATGCAGGGAACTAATCGAAGCAATCCACACCTTCCTGGCCAGGTATAGGTCAGGTGGCACGCCCTTGCATCCGCCAGGTCGTGTGCCGGAGCATTGCGGGACGACGTCGAGGGACCAGGGCCCGCTGCCGCCTTGGAAGCCTCCCGGCTCTTCGTGTTGCTTAACCACTGCTCGCCGGTGGGCTTTGGCAGGCAACACATTCTGGCACGCCCGGTGGGACATCGGGACAATCTTCCGCAGCAACCATGTCGTCATCTGCGTCTCAGGCGGCGGAACCAGTCAAGTATGAGGATCTGCCTCCTGAGCATAAGAAGAGATATGATGAGCTCAAGGCCATCCTGGAAGCCGATCTCATCGGCGCTTTTGAGAAAACCCGTTCGCACGGGATCAAGTTCAAAGGGTTCCAACCCGAAGGCGCGCTAGATGGACTAGATCTATCTCTCCCTTCGGACGAACGTACCAGAGCCCTGCGACAGGAAGTCAACTATGCCGTTGCTCACTCTCTTCATCGGCATGCTGAGAGCCTGGTGAATACTCTGGAGCGTGTCGCGCTCAATGTGGTGCAAGAAGTCACGAAGCACAAGTACTCTCCGTCAGGTCCTGCTCTAGGAACTCACCAAGGGGAGGTACCGCTCTACACAAGGCCACCACTGCAACACACGTTTGCAGCTCCACAACAACAAGGTTCACCGGCGTACGTCGTCTACAAGGTTGGAGGTGATCCAGGCGACTACCAATTCCTGTATGAGCCGCCCAAGGAAATTCCACATGGATACGTGTGCACATACGTGCCGGACTGCAACGACTGGATGACCCAGGTTACAGCAGGAAGGACTGCCACGGCAGGAGGAGTCGCTGGAGCAGGAAGCAGTTTGGAGCAGATGCTGAGAAACAGGCGTGGCTAACTAAATATGCCACCAGTACAAGTCATGAACGATCAGCTTCTGCAGCTCCTACGGTGGATGAGATCACCGCCATCATGAGAGACAAGTTCGGCATCCTGCCGAAGAAGAGGATGATCGGCTATTCCAAGCCGTATCCCAACGACTACGACCTGATCCCGCTGCCACCTAAGTATCGGCTCCCTGACTTCACAAAATTTAGTGGATCAGAAGGAACCAGCTCGATCGAGCACGTGAGCCGATACTTGGCACAGTTGGGCATGGTCTCAGCTTCAGACGAGCTACGTGTGAGGTTCTTCTCGCAGTCTCTCACGGGTCCAGCCTTTGGGTGGTACACCTCGTTGCTACCAGACTCGGTTCGGACGTGGAAGCAGCTGGAAGAGCAGTTCCATGTACAATACCATTCAGAAACTACGGAAGCTAGCCTTGCCGATCTGACCCAAGTTCGGCAGAGAAGAGGAGAGACGGTATCTGAGTACATCCAGAGGTTCAGGACCGTCAGGAACCGATGTTATTCGGTTCGCCTATCTGAGAAGGAAGCAGTCGAGCTGGCGGTAGCAGGATTATCAACGCCGCTCAAAGATGTGACCTTCCAAGCAGAGTACAATTCACTGGCGCACATGGTTCAGAAGTTGACAGCATATGAACAGCGCCATCCAGAATTGTACCAGGACAAGTACAAGCGCGTCGCCCTGATCGAGACAGACGAAGATGAAGATTCTGCAGGAGATCAGGAGGTCGCTGTAGATGAGTGTACTCGGGGGCAAAACCCGTGTCCTGCAAGTGGGTGAAGCAACCAGGGCCTGTGAGAGGGTTCGACTTCGATTTGAGCAAAACGGAGCAGATTTTTGATTTGCTGCTGAAGGAGAAACAACTGAAGTTACCCGAAGGCCACAAAATCCCCACACCACAAGAGATGAACGGCAAGCCATACTGCAAATGGCATCACACGTTCACCCATACCACCAACGACTGCAAAGTCCTGCGTGGACAGATTCAGATGGCGATAGAACAAGGCCGATTGCTCTTCGGTCAGTTTGCCATGAGGGTTGACACGCAGCCGTTTCCGGAAGTCAACATGGTCGATCTCAGTCACTGCATAGGACGCGAGCCAGGTTTCTCGTTTGATATCAATATGGCAGGGCTTGCAGATCGCCATGGCGATGATAAGCCAGAGAGTAGTCGCTCTCGTGGCAAAGATAAAAAGGAGGCCGATCCACGCGACCGGCCCCAGCATGATGACAGACGGTATTTGACTGAGGAAGAGGTGATCAGCGTGCGGTATCAACGACCACTTTCCGCGCACCTCCTTAACAAATATGAACAGCAATACGACCGACGTCGGCGCTACGACGTAGATGATGACAGATATCGTCGGTCTGATGCAGACAACAGGAAATACCGTCGATACGAAGGGTATGAGCGTCACGCCAGAGGGAGATCAAGGGAGCAAGAGGACGTGGACAGACATTGGAATTGTCCTTTCTTCAAACACTGCTGGGACTCAGGAATGAGCCGATTGCCTACAATCGAGAACTGCCCAGAATGTAAGCAGAAGAGGAAGGGAACAAATGAAGTTTCAGTGTTCAAGCGTCTAGGACCTCTCCCACCTCAGAACAAACGAGCTGAGTCATCCCAAGATGAAGACTTCGAGGAGTCAGAAGAAGAAGATAGATATCACCGACCAAGGTGGTGTCCTGATGGACTCAGCCACTCCCAAAAGCGCAGAGTGCAACGGCTAAAAACTTGGAAGAAGCCGAGGCGCAGTACCTGTACACGTTGAGGAAAGCACGGCCTGATCTGGCCGTGAAAATTCAGCAAACACTGGAGACAGAAGCTCGCCCACCGAAGAAAGTGTGGCGACCCAAGCAGACGAAAGCCGATGCAGGGACATCGGCTGATACAAACATGGTGTTCGTTCTCCCGTCAGAGTTTTGTGCTCCAAAAGACGAGGAAGTATCAGTGGCACAGTTTGATTGCGGGCCACGGCCAGTTATCTTTGAGAAGCCACGAGAAAGGAGCTATAGGCATCTGAAGGCCCTGTACCTGAAGGGTTATATCAACGGGCAGCCTATCAGCAAGATGCTGGTTGACACGGGAGCAGCAGTCAACATAATGCCGTACTCCATGTTACGACGTTTGGGACGTTCTACTGAAGATCTGATCAAGACCAACGTCACGCTAAGCGATTTCAACGGCCAACCGTCAGAAGCCAAGGGTGTTCTGAACGTGGACTTAACTGTCGGCCGAAAGACCATCCCTACATCCTTCTTCATCGTCGACAGCAAGAGCACTTATGCTGTTCTGCTAGGAAGGGATTGGATCCATGCTAACTGTTGCATTCCGTCCACAATGCATCAGTGCATCATACAATGGGATGGAGATGAAGTGGAGGTTGTTCATGCAGATGATTCGATCGATATCTCTTTGGCTGCCATGAACATCTGGGAAGCAAATGACCAAGAGCCGCTCTCTGGAATCAATCTGGACGGCTGTGAGCGCATCGAAGCTACAAAAAATGGGGTGAGGCTGGTCTTATCCACTGGCCTGACAGAGTAGCAAGATCCAAGTCTATGGACGTACGTGGCGAGGCCGATCCCTGCGATCGGCCCCAAAAAATAAGAAACAAGGATCTCACTTCAAACATGCCACGTTGTCATAGCAGGGAGCCAAGAAGTTGTAAACCCACGTTCAACATTGCAATGGAAAAGGAGGCCGATTCTAGCAATCGGCCACAATTAGCCTCAACCTACCTTCTGCCTGTGTTCATCATTGATTTGGCAGGCAATGGAAAGCTGAGATATGGGTTTACAGCAGCTGATGGACTAGAAGAGATCGACATTGGTCCTGGGGATAAGCCATGGCCAACATTTATCAGCAAATAGTCGGATCAACAACTGCAAGGGAAGCCGATTCCAGCAATCGGCTAAAATTATTCGCACCACACATATTCACTGATGTGCTATTTAGCATGGTGAGTTGCGAAACAAGCTTGAATTGGCTGAAAAGCCGATATCTTCAATCACTTGAAGGATTCGGCTCGGGGGGCATACACACGGAGAAGGTACAAGAAGTATGTACCCAGGGGAAGCCGATTCATGAAATCGATCGGCTAATAAAAAATCGAAAATACAAAAATTTTCAGCACAGCCGATGCACGGCCATCGACTCGAGAGGTACAAGCATTGCTGATGAAGAGGTTCTACTGGAAGAACGCCTCGATGGAGTTGTGTGGTGACTCAAATCCTCTCTTCAAGGACCTCCAACTCCTACGAAGATCGGTTGTGGAGAGCGTCGAAACTTCATCGCACCCCCACAGGATGCATCATTAGATGATGGGCCGATCGAGCAGCAAGACGCGAGAATGGAGCTAGGAGGAGCGGAGGGCCATTACATTTGAGGCTTCTTAGTCCAAGGGAGCTGCTGATCCTTCCAAGCTCTTCTAGTGCGTTGGCTCTTTGGGCGTAAGCTTCCTTGCCACGTTTGCATCTTTTGATTTAAGGAGCTGATTTTGTTGGAATCGGCTGATTCTACACTACAACTTGGTAGCCAAGAGTGGCCCATTTGGCTGGTCCACTTTTTTCCTCGCCTTGACTGAGGCTCGGGGGGCAGCTGCCCCTGAAGATCCTTTGCGCTGGGGAGCCGATTTTGGTTAAAATCGGCTAGCTCTGCACCACAATTGTCATAAAACAGTGGTGAAGTGTTGCAGAAGGAAACCGCCGGAGTTGGTAGGAGGAGTTTGAAGAGGGAGCCATTATCATTGATAGGCTCTGGACCAGTTTATTGCTGCAAAGGAACAGAACATCACAAGGGAAGTTGTGAGCAAATGTCACCTGTTATGCAGAAGTGTCAGCTTCAACGTCAAGGTTGTCAGCTATGGTCCTAGAAGCTTTCCTGGAGGCGTTAATTCAGGAATTTTGCCGTCAGGTCAAACATCACGATCGGATGATTTTGAAGTCCAAAGATTTAGGGGTCTCAAGGCTGTGTGCTGGACCTGTTCGATTGGAAGTTTGGATCTGAATTTCAAGGATTGCAAGTTACCATCTGAGGGGATGACTAGATTGACCTGTCTTGCAATTCATTATAAAAAACTGATGCATTGCCATCGGCTCATTGAGCATCGACCAAGGTGACAATCGGCAAAATCAAGATAGGGGAGAATCGGCTAAATCAATATGGAAGAAATCGACAAAGTCAAATTGGGGGAATTTCTTCATTGATAATCAGATTTCTTACATGGAAGGAGCTGATTGCTCTCAAAAGAAATTGCTAGGGGATACATTGCCCCATCTACTACTCCTAGCTCTATCCTATCTAGGGGCCGCTGCTGCCCTCATCGTCGTCTTCGCCGCTATCGGCGCTGCTCCCGGCCGGCTCGTCGTCGCTGCTGTAGCGACCGCCGGCAGGACCCTCATTGTCCTCGTCTTCCTCATCAGCATCGTCGTCGTCGCTGTCGAAGTCGCTGAGGTTGCCCGGCCAAGGACAGAGGCGCTTGGCCGGCGGCTCGTCGGAGGAGGTGTCGTCCTCCTCCTCCTCTTCCTCCTTCACCTCCTCGGAGGAGGTGAAATCGCCCCAGGAGAGGCGATCGTCGTCGCTCTCCTCCTCCGATTCCCTGCCGGCGAGGAGGCGGAGGTCGCTTTCCCCGTCCGTCAAGGATTGGTCATCCTCGGACCAGACGGAGAAGTCGTGGCTCGACTCGTCCCCGTCGGCTATGGCGCGGCGGATGTTGGCCGCGTGGGCCTCCTGCGGATCCCACTCCGGCGTCGGCTCGCGGAAGGGGGAGGACTGGGTGGAAAGACCCGATGAGGAGGAGGAAGAAGAAGACATGGTGGCAGAAAGGGTTTTTGGCTGGCGGCTGGTTTGGAGCAAGGGGATGAAGAGGGAACTGTTCGAAGTGGTAAATGGAAATTTAATGTTAAGCAGTTTTCGAGGACATGGTGCCAAAACCGTCAAATCGTGCAGAGAAGTTGAGAAGGCAAGGCGTCATGATGAAGAATACTGCGACGGTTCTGCTCTGCCACGACATGACCCCTCGAAGGAAAAACAGAGTGGTTTTGAAATTATCATTACCAAAACCAGGGGGGCATGTGTTATCACCGGATTTTGGCCAAATCAGGAGATGGGCCGTAAGTGAAGATGGGCTTGAAGAATATACACGTGGAGCATCTTTGAAGCGGCCTTGCGCGAAGAGTTTGGGCTTAATTGCCCGTGTATCTGTAATATAGTAGATCGCATCGTAGTTTAGATTAAAAGATAGAGTTTAACTCGTGCACGGTTAGGTGCACGTCCAAATTAGAAAGTCCCTTGGACTATAAATATGTATCTAGGGTTATCGGAAAAGGAGGACAATCACGTTCACAACAAACACAAATCAGGCGCATCGCCACCCCTTCTTTCGAGGGTTTCTCCCGGGTAAGCATCATGCTGCCTAGATCGCATCTTGCAATCTAGGCAGCACAACGTTTATTCGTTTACCTTGTGTTGCTCGTGCTGAAGCGTTGTTGATGGCGAGTAGCACTATTTATCGTAGATGTTTTGGGGCTTGCATAGATGCTTTTCTTGCGCATATCTGCTTAGCTGTGCCGTCCCTCAATATCTAGCTGCCCTTACACCTATCCAGGTGTAAGGGCAGCATCTTGCTTGTTCGTCACTTAGTAGATCCGATCTGTTATAGTTGCTCCTTGTTCTTCAAGGATTAGTTTAATATCCGTATGGTTAGGCCTTGCAAACGGGTTGAACGATCCGGTAGTGCGTTAGGTATGGTTTGTTAGCCCTAAGAGGGATGTTCCGGGAATTAACGTAATGTTGGTTTTTAGGCCTCTTTTAGGGTTAGTTTTCCATTATCTTCCGTGTCTATTAGGCTCAACTACGCGTAGGATGTTCCGATCATACGGTGAAAACCCTAAACTGTCGTAGATTGGTTTAGCTTTGTTGTGATCAAGCAGGATCCCCATGTCATTGAAAATCCAACATGAACCATGGGGCGATCGGCTCTTTGAGCCGATCCACAGGGCAACCTGAGAGCCGATAGGGCTCGTATTTAATGTTTACGTGTCTGCCATGCAGGGAACTAATCGAAGCAATCCACACCTTCCTGGCCAGGTATAGGTCAGGTGGCACGCCCTTGCAGCCGCCAGGTCGTGTGCCGGAGCATTTGCGGGACGACGTCGAGGGACCAGGGCCCGCTGCCGCCTTGGAAGCCTCCCGACTCTTCGTGTTGCTTAACCACTGCTCGCCGGTGGGCTTTGGCAGGCAACAGGGGTATAGATACATGATTTGTGTGGTTTGAATATGTATGGACCTTGTTTATCAACTTCAATGCTTACTATATGACATAAGAAAACTATTTGCTTTGTTTTTTCTTTTTTCTGATTTTTTTTTCAATTTTGATGCCCATTTGAATCTTGTCAAATCCTAGGTTTGACGACCAAGATAATTTAAACAAGTTTAAAACATGAAAATGAAAAGGGAAGCATGGATCCTTCTTAGTCACTCTAAAATGAAGCTTTTGGGAGGTTTTTGAAATTTCCATGTTTGAAACCCAAAACCACTTCTCTTCACATGCTTGACTTCATAAGACAGAGTTTAGGGGTTAGGGGTATAGCTACATGATTTGTATGGTTTGAATATGTCTAGACCTTGTTTATCAACTTTAATGCTTACTATATGACATAAGAAAACTATTTGCTTTGGTTTTTCTTTTTGCTGATTTTTTTTCAATTTTGATGCCCATTTGAATCTTGTCTAATCCTAGGTTTGACCAAGATAATTTAAACAAGTTTAAAACATGAAAATGAAAAGGGAAGCATGTATCCTTCTTAGTCACTCTAAACTCGGGTTTTGCCCAGTTCTACAGATCAAGGGTTCAAAAAATCCAACTACGGGGTTCGAACAACACGATTCTAATCCAAGAATTTTTTCGACCTCATCCAAATGGCCTCAAGCTATAGGGTTAGCATCTAGTGCAGTTTGTGTGAAAATGTATGCACTATGTGTGCTATAACTTGTATGTCTTTCAAATTTGAACCAAATTTGAATAAGTTTGAAATATTTGAAAAGGGGCTTTTGGGAGGATTTTGAAATTTCCATGTTTGAAACCCAAAACCACTTCTCTTCATGCTTGACTTCATAAGACGGAGTTTAGGGGTTAGGGGGTAGATACATGATTTGTATGGTTTGATATGTCTAGACCTTGTTTATCAACTTTAATGCTTACTATATGACATAAGAAGACTATGTGATTTGGTTTTTCATTTTTCTGTTTTTTTTTTTTTTTCTCCCATTTGAATCTTGGTCAAATCCTAGGTTTGACCAAGATTTAGACAAGTTTAACACGTAAATGAGCTAACTTGGATTTCCTACCCTTGAATCCATAGGAAACTTTGTTCTAATGCACTATAATAATCAACCGAGTTTTTACACCAACAGGTCTGTCACTTACGTGTGGTGCCCACGCTTGAGGTCCCACACTTCAGTGAGCACAAGTCACGTGCAATAGGTACGCAAACTCCCAGCCATCTTCTTTGTCAAGAGAAGACGCATCAGGATGCGTATTGGAAGTCTGTGGGTCCTTCTGGATCCTTCGGTTGTCCCTCTCACAAAAAAACAAATCTCTCTCATTCTCGGCCTCGCTCGACTCGCTCGCACCTCCTGCTCACTGACAAACCCTGCACAAAAGTCAACATCATCACCCGAAAAAGGGAGACACCATAATTCTCTCCCTTCTTCTCTCCTTCCGAGTGATCCCTCTTCCTCCGAGTTTCACTCGACGGGCAAACACCCATGTGTTGCATAGTAATAATAAAAAGGTAGTAGAAAAATCGATATACAAATCTATAATTAAATAGGTTAAACTCGGGTTTTGCCCAGTTCTACAGATCAAGGGTTCAAAAAAATCCAACTACGGGGTTCGAACAACACGATTCTAATCCAAGATTTTTTTCGACCTCATCCAAATGGCCTCAAATTATAGGGTTAGCATCTAGTGCAGTTTGTGTGAAAATGTATGCACTATGTGTGCTATAACTTGTATGTCTTTCAAATTTGAACCAAATTTGAATAAGTTTGAAATATTTGAAAAGGGGCTTTTGGGAGGTTTTTGAAATTTCCATGTTTGAAACCCAAAACCACTTCTCTTCATGGTTGACTTCATAAGACGGAGTTTAGGGGTTAGGGGTATAGATACATGATTTGTATGGTTTGAATATGTCTAGACCTTGTTTATCAACTTTAATGCTTACTATATAACATAAGAAAACTATTTGCTTTGGTTTTTCTTTTTGCTGATTTTTTTCAATTTTGATGCCCATTTGAATCTTGGTCAAATCCTAGGTTTGACCATGGTTTAAACAAGTTTAAAACATGAATATGAAAAAATAAGCATCTATCCTTCTTAGTCACCCCAAAATGTAGCTCTTGGGAGGGTTTTTGAAATTTCCATGTTTGAAACAAAAAAACCACTTCTCTTCATAAGACAGAGTTTAGGGTTAGGGGTGTAGATATATACATGATTTTCTAGTTTGAATATGTCTAGACCTGTTTATCAACTTTAATGCTAACTATAGACATAAGAAGACTATGTGCTTTGGTTTTTCATTTTTCTATTTTTTTTGAATTTTATGCCCATATATTTGAATCTTGGTCAAATCCTAGGTTCAACCAAGATTTAAACAAGTTTAAAACATGAAAATTAAAAGGTAAGCATGTATCCTTCTTAGTCACTCTAAAATGAAGCTTTTGGGATGTTCTTGAAATTTCCATGTTTGAAACCCAAAACGACTTCTCTTCATGCTAGACTTCATAAGATCGACGGGGGGTAGATACATGATTTGTCTGGTTTGGATATATATACCTAGACCTCGTTTATCAACTCGAATGCTTACGATATGACATATATAAGAAGACTATGTGCTTTTGTTTTTCATTTTTCTGATTTTTTTGAATTTTGTGCCCACCCATTTGTATCTTGGTCAAATCCTAGGTTTGATAATGATTTAAACAAGTTTAAAATATGAAAATGCAAATGTAAGCATGGATCCTTCTTAGTCACTCTAAAATGAAGCTTTTGGGAGGTTTTTGAAATTTCCATGTTTGAAACCCAAAACCACTTCTCTTCACATGCTTGACTTCATAAGACATAGTTAATTAATTTAGGGGTTAGGGGTATAGATACATGATTTGTGTGGTTTGAATATGTATGGACCTTGTTTATCAACTTCAATGCTTACTATATGACATAAGAAAACTATTTGCTTTGTTTTTTCTTTTTTCTGATTTTTTTTTCAATTTTGATGCCCATTTGAATCTTGTCAAATCCTAGGTTTGACGACCAAGATAATTTAAACAAGTTTAAAACATGAAAATGAAAAGGGAAGCATGGATCCTTCTTAGTCACTCTAAAATGAAGCTTTTGGGAGGTTTTTGAAATTTCCATGTTTGAAACCCAAAACCACTTCTCTTCACATGCTTGACTTCATAAGACAGAGTTTAGGGGTTAGGAGGTATAGCTACATGATTTGTCTGGTTTGAATATGTCTAGACCTTGTTTATCAACTTTAATGCTTACTATATGACATAAGAAAACTATTTGCTTTGGTTTTTCTTTTTGCTGATTTTTTTTTCAATTTTGATGCCCATTTGAATCTTGTCTAATCCTAGGTTTGACCAAGATAATTTAAACAAGTTTAAAACATGAAAATGAAAAGGGAAGCATGTATCCTTCTTAGTCACTCTAAACTCGGGTTTTGCCCAGTTCTACAGATCAAGGGTTCAAAAAATCCAACTACGGGGTTCGAACAACACGATTCTAATCCAAGAATTTTTTCGACCTCATCCAAATGGCCTCAAGCTATAGGGTTAGCATCTAGTGCAGTTTGTGTGAAAATGTATGCACTATGTGTGCTATAACTTGTATGTCTTTCAAATTTGAACCAAATTTGAATAAGTTTGAAATATTTGAAAAGGGGCTTTTGGGAGGTTTTTGAAATTTCCATGTTTGAAACCCAAAACCACTTCTCTTCATGCTTGACTTCATAAGACGGAGTTTAGGGGTTAGGGGGTAGATACATGATTTGTATGGTTTGATATGTCTAGACCTTGTTTATCAACTTTAATGCTTACTATATGACATAAGAAGACTATGTGATTTGGTTTTTCATTTTTCTGTTTTTTTTTTTTTTCTGCCCATTTGAATCTTGGTCAAATCCTAGGTTTGACCAAGATTTAGACAAGTTTAACACATAAATGAGTTAACTTGGATTTCCTACCCTTGAATCCATAGGAAACTTTGTTCTAATGCACTATAATAATCAACCGAGTTTTTACACCAACAGGTCTGTCACTTACGTGTGGTGCCCACGCTTGAAGTCCCACACTTCAGTGAGCACAAGTCACGTGCAATAGGTACGCAAACTCCCAGCCATCTTCTTTGTCAAGAGAAGACGCATCAGATGCGTATTGGAAGTCTGTGGGTCCTTCTGGATCCTTCGGTTGTCCCTCTCACAAAAAAACAAATCTCTCTCATTCTCGGCCTCGCTCGACTCGCTCGCTCGCTCGCTTGCACCTCCTGCTCACTGACAAACCCTGCACAAAAGTCAACATCATCACCCGAAAAGGGGAGACACCATAATTCTCTCCCTTCTTCTCTCCTTCCGAGTGATCCCTCTTCCTCCGAGTTTCACTCGACGGGCAAACACCCATGTGCTGCATAGTAATAATAAAAAGGTAGTAGAAAAATCGATATACGAATCTATAATTAAATAGGTTAAACTCGGGTTTTGCCCAGTTCTACAGATCAAGGGTTCAAAAAATCCAACTACGGGGTTCGAACAACACGATTCTAATCCAAGAATTTTTTCGACCTCATCCAAATGGCCTCAAATTATAGGGTTAGCATCTAGTGCAGTTTGTGTGAAAATGTATGCACTATGTGTGCTATAACTTGTATGTCTTTCAAATTTGAACCAAATTTGAATAAGTTTGAAATATTTGAAAAGGGGCTTTTGGGAGGTTTTTGAAATTTCCATGTTTGAAACCCAAAACCACTTCTCTTCATGCTTGACTTCATAAGACGGGGTTTAGGGGTTAGGGGTATAGATACATGATTTGTCTGGTTTGAATATGTCTAGACCTTGTTTATCAACTTTAATGCTTACTATATAACATAAGAAAACTATTTGCTTTGGTTTTTCTTTTTGCTGATTTTTTTCAATTTTGATGCCCATTTGAATCTTGGTCAAATCCTAGGTTTGACCATGGTTTAAACAAGTTTAAAACATGAATATGAAAAAATAAGCATCTATCCTTCTTAGTCACCCCAAAATGTAGCTCTTGGGAGGGTTTTTGAAATTTCCATGTTTGAAACAAAAAAACCACTTCTCTTCATAAGACAGAGTTTAGGGTTAGGGGTGTAGATATATACATGATTTTCTAGTTTGAATATGTCTAGACCTGTTTATCAACTTTAATGCTAACTATAGACATAAGAAGACTATGTGCTTTGGTTTTTCATTTTTCTGTTTTTTTTTGAATTTTATGCCCATATATTTGAATCTTGGTCAAATCCTAGGTTCAACCAAGATTTAAACAAGTTTAAAACATGAAAATTAAAAGGTAAGCATGTATCCTTCTTAGTCACTCTAAAATGAAGCTTTTGGGATGTTCTTGAAATTTCCATGTTTGAAACCCAAAACGACTTCTCTTCATGCTAGACTTCATAAGATCGACGGGGGTAGATACATGATTTGTCTGGTTTGGATATACCTAGACCTCATTTATCAACTCGAATGCTTACGATATGACATATATAAGAAGACTATGTGCTTTTGTTTTTCATTTTTCTGATTTTTTTGAATTTTGTGCCCACCCATTTGTATCTTGGTCAAATCCTAGGTTTGATAATGATTTAAACAAGTTTAAAATATGAAAATGCAAATGTAAGCATGGATCCTTCTTAGTCACTCTAAAATGAAGCTTTTGGGATGTTCTTGAAATTTCCATGTTTGAAACCCAAAACCACTTCTCTTCACATGCTTGACTTCATAAGACATAGTTAATTAATTTAGGGGTTAGGGGGTATAGATACATGATTTGTGTGGTTTGAATATGTATGGACCTTGTTTATCAACTTCAATGCTTACTATATGACATAAGAAAACTATTTGCTTTGTTTTTTCTTTTTTCTGATTTTTTTCAATTTTGATGCCCATTTGAATCTTGTCAAATCCTAGGTTTGACGACCAAGATAATTTAAACAAGTTTAAAACATGAAAATGAAAAGGGAAGCATGGATCCTTCTTAGTCACTCTAAAATGAAGCTTTTGGGAGGTTTTTGAAATTTCCATGTTTGAAACCCAAAACCACTTCTCTTCACATGCTTGACTTCATAAGACAGAGTTTAGGGGTTAGGGGTATAGCTACATGATTTGTCTGGTTTGAATATGTCTAGACCTTGTTTATCAACTTTAATGCTTACTATATGACATAAGAAAACTATTTGCTTTGGTTTTTCTTTTTGCTGATTTTTTTTCAATTTTGATGCCCATTTGAATCTTGTCTAATCCTAGGTTTGACCAAGATAATTTAAACAAGTTTAAAACATGAAAATGAAAAGGGAAGCATGTATCCTTCTTAATCACTCTAAACTCGGGTTTTGCCCAGTTCTACAGATCAAGGGTTCAAAAAAATCCAACTACGGGGTTCGAACAACACGATTCTAATCCAAGAATTTTTTCGACCTCATCCAAATGGCCTCAAGCTAATGGATCCTTCTTAGTCACTCTAAAATGAAGCTGTTGGGAGGTGTTTGAAATTTCCATCTTTGAAACCCAAAACCAATTCTCTTCATGCTTGGCTTCGTAAGATAGAGTTTAGGGTTTTGTTACCCTCCAAAACCCACCGACGGGCGTTGGCTGAGCAACACGAAGAGCCGGGAAGCTCCCAGGGCCGCTTAGTGGATCCCTGGCACCTCGCGTCGTCCCGCAAATCTTCGGCCAACGTCCTGGCGGTTGCTAGGGCGTGCCACCTGACCTAGACCCGATCAGGAGGGTGTTAGTGCTTCGATTGTTCCTGCATGGTAGACACGTAAACATTAAATTCGAGCCTATCGGCTCTCAGGTTTCCCTGTGGATCGGCTCAAGGAGCCGATCGCCCCATGTTTCACGTTGGATTTACAATGGCATGGGGATCCTGCTTGATCAGGACAAAGCTAAAACGATCCACGATAGTTTAGGGTTTTCACCGCATAATCGGAACGTCCTACGTGCGATCGGGCCTAGCAGCTACGAGAGATGATGCAAACTATCCCTACGAGAGGCCTAAAAACCAACATAACGTTGATTCCCGGAACATCCCTCGCAGGGACGGTAAACAACGCCTAACGCACTGCCGGATCGTCCGACCCCAGCATAAGGCCTAACTATGCAGATATTAAACTAATCCTTGCGGAGCAAGGAGCAACTATAACGGATCGGATCTACTAAGTAACGAACAAGCAAGATGCTGCCCTTACGTCTGGATAGACGTAAGGGCAGCTAGGTGTCGAGGGACGGCATTGCCACGCAGATATGCACGTGAAAGCATCAATGCAAGCCCCTAAACACCTAAGGATAAATAGTACTGCTCGCCATCAACAAGGCTTCAGCACGAGCAGTACAAGGTTGACGAATAAACGTATACTGCCTAGATCGCTAGATGCGATCTAGGCAGCATGGTGCTTACCCGGGAGAAACCCTCGAAGAAAGGGGTGGCGATGCGCCTGATTTGTGTTGGTTGAACGATGATTGTCCTCCTTTCTCGATAACCCTAGATACATATTTATAGTCCAAGGGACTTTCTAATTGAGGCGTGCACCTAACCGTGCACGGGCCAGACTCTATCTTTTAATCTAAACACGATACGATCTACTATATTACAGATACATGGGCAACTTAGCCCAAACTCTCAGCGCAAGGCCGCTTCGAAGATGCTCCACGTGTACGTCCTTCAAGCCCATCTTCACTTACGGCCCATCTCCTGATTTGGCCAAAATCGGGTGATAACACATGCCCCCCTGGTTTTGGTAATGATAATATCAAAACCATCTGTTTTTCCTTCGAGGGGTCGTGTCGTGGCAGAGCAGAACCGTCGCAGTATTCTTCATCATGACTCTTGCCTTCCCAACTTCTCTGCACGATTGGACGGCTTTGGCATCACATCTTCGAGAACCGTCATGGCATTAAATCTTCACTGCATCCCCTTTATTTATCTGTGCCAGACGGTTCGCCACTTCATCCCCTTGCTCTGTTCTGCCCACCAACACCAAAAAACCCTCTTCCATTGCAGCAATGTCTTCGTCTTCCTCTACCTCCTCAGATCTCTCCCTCCGAGCTCCGCCGAAGAATGAGGGCCCACTCCGGGGCGATCTCCTCCAACAAGAAGGAAGAACAAGTGAAGAAGGAAGAGGCCCCCTCCTCCGCCAGGCACCCGCCGACGAAGCGCTCCCGCATGTGGGCGGACAGCGAGGACGATGATGATGACGAGGAAGGAGAAGAAGAGGAGGAAGATGATTCCTCCTCTTCCGCCGGATATCCGCCGACGAAGCGCTTCCGCAGTTGGGCGGACAGTGAGAATGATGATGATGACGAGTGATGAAGTGGCTCACACGACCGTTGGGAAACCCAAGAGGAAGATGCGCACGAGCAAGTTTTCCTCAGAAAAAACCAAGGTTTAATCGAACCAAGGAGCCAAGAAGCACGTTGAAGGTTGATGGTCGCGAAATGTGATGCGGCGCAACACCAGGGATTCCGGCGCCAACTAGGAACCTGCACAACACAACCCAAGTACTTTGTCCCAACGAAACAGTGAGGTTGTCAATCTCACCGGCTTGCTGTAACAAAGGATTAAACGTATCGAGTGGAAGATGTTTGCAAAGAAAACAGTAAACACAATTGCAGTAGATTGTATGCTATGTAAAGAATAGGACCGGGGTCCACAGTTCACTAGAGGTGTCTCTCCCATAAGATAAAGCATGTTGGGTGAACAAATTACAGTCGGGCAATTGACAAATAGAGAAAGGCATAACAATGCATATACATGATATGATAAATATAGTGAGATTTAATTGGGCATTACGACAAAGAACATAGACCGCCATCCAACTGCATCTATGCCTAAAAAGTCCACCTTCAGGTTATCGTCCGAACCCCCTAGTATTAAGTTGCAAAGCAACAGACAATTGCATTAAGTATGGTGCGTAATGTAATCAACAACTACATCCTTAGACATAGCATCAATGTTTTATCCCTAGTGGCAACAGCACATCCACAACCTTAGAACTTTCTGTCACTGTCCCAGATTCAATGGAGGCATGAACCCACTATCGAGCATAAATACTCCCTCTTGGAGTTAAGAGTAAAAACTTGGCCAGAGCCTCTACTAATAACGGAGAGCATGCAAGATCATAAACAACACATGAACAATAGATTGATAATCACCATAATCATAGTACTCTCTATCCATCGGATCCCGACAAACACAACATATAAAATTACATATAGATGATCTTGATCATGTTAGGCAGCTCACAAGATCTAACAATGAAGCACAACAAGGAGAAGACGACCATCTAGCTACTGCTATGGACCCATGGTCCAGGGGTGAACTACTCACTCATCACTCCGGAGGCGACCATGGCGGTGTAGAGTCCTCCGGGAGATGAATCCCCTCTCCGGCAGGGTGCCGGAGGCGATCTCCGAATCCCCCGAGATGGGACGCGGCGGCGGCGTCTCTGTAAGGTTTTCCGTATCGTGGCTCTCGGTACTGGGGGTTTCGCGACGGAAGCTTTAAGTAGGCGGAGGGTCAACGCGAGGGGCCACGAGGGGCGGGGATAGGGCCGCGCGGCCAAGGTCCCGGCCCGCCGGCCTGCCTCGTGGCCCCACTTCGTTAGGTCTTCGGTCTTCTGGAAGCTTCGTGCAAAAATAGGACCCTGGGCGAAAGTTTCGTCCAATTCCGAGAATATTTCTTTACTAGGATTTCTGAAACCAAAAACAAAAAAAACAACTGGCTCTTCGGCATCTTGTTAATAGGTTAGTTCCGAAAATGCATAAATATGACATATAATGTGCATAAAACATGTAGGTATCATCAATAAAGTAGCATGGAACATAAGAAATTATCGATACGTTGGAGACGTATCAGCATCCCCAAGCTTAGTTCTGCTCGTCCCGAGCAGGTAAAACGATAACAAAGATAATTTCTGAAGTGACATGCCATCATAATCTTGATCATACTATTTGTAAACATATGTAATGAATGCAGCGATCAAAACAAAGGTAATGACATGAGTAAACAACTGAATCATAAAGCAAAGACTTTTCATGAATAGTACTTCAAGACAAGCATCAATAAGTCTTGCATAAGAGTTAACTCATAAAGCAATAAATCAAAGTAAAGGTGTTGAAGCAACACATAGGAAGATTAAGTTTCAGCGGTTGCTTTCAACTTGTAACATGTATATCTCATGGATATTGTCAACATAAAGTAATATAACAAGTGCAATATGCAAGTATGTAGGAATCAATGCACAGTTCACACAAGTGTTTGCTTCTTAAGGTGGAAGGAGATAGGTAAACTGACTCAACAATAAAAGTAAAAGAATGGTCCTTCAAAGAGGAAAGCATCGATTGCTGTATTTGTGCTAGAGCTTTCATTTTGAAAACATGAAACAATTTTGTCAACGGTAGTAATAAAGCATATGAGTTATGAAAATTATATCTTACAAGTTGCAAGCCTCACGCATAGTATACTAATAGTGCCCGCACCTCGTCCTACTTAACTTGGACTACCGGGTCTTCGCATGCCATGTTTCAACCAAGTGTCACAAAGGGGTACCTCCATGCCGCCTGTACAAAGGTCCAAGGAGAATGCTCGCATTTCGGATTTCTCGCTTTTGATTATTCTCAACTTAGACATCCATACCGGGACAACATGGACAACAGATAATGGACTCCTCTTAAATGCATAAGCATGTAGCAAAGTTATTATTCTCATATGAGATTGAGGATATATGTCCAAAACTGAAACTTCCACCATGATTCATGGCTTTAGTTAGCGGCCCAATGTTCTTCTCTAACAATTTTGCATGCTCCAACCACTAAAATGATAGACCTTCAGACAAGACGGACATGCATAGCAACTCACATGATATTCAACAATAGTTGATGGCGTTCCCCAGAAGCATGGTTATCGCACAACAAGCAACTTAATAAAATATAAAGTGCATAAGTACATATTCAATACTACGATAGTTTTTAAGGCTATTTTGTCCCATGAGCTATATATTGCAAAGGTGAATGATGGAATTTTAAAGGTAGCACTCAAGCAATTTACTTTGGAATGGCGGATAAATACCATGTAGTAGGTAGGTATGGTGGACACAAATGGCATAGTAGTTGGCTCAAGGATTTTGGATGCATGAGAAGTATTCCCTCTCGATACAAGGTTTAGGCTAGCAAGGTTATTTGAAGCAAACTCAAGGATGAACAAGTGCAGCAAGACTCACATAAAAGACATATTGTAAACATTATAAGACTCTACACCGTCTTCCTTGTTGTTCAAAACTCAATACTAGATATTATCTAGACCTTAGAGAGACCAAATATGCAAATCAAATTTTAGCAAGCTCTATGTATTTCTTCATTAATGGGTGCAAAGCATATGATGCAAGAGCTTAAACATGAGCACAACAATTGCCAAGTATCACATTATCCAAGACATTTTAGAATTACTACATGTAGCATTTTCCAATTCCAACCATATAACAATTTAACGAAGAAGAAACTTCGCCATGAACATTATGAGTAAAGCCTAAGGACACATGTGTCCATATGCAACAGCGGAGCGTGTCTCTCTCCCACAAGGTGAATGCTAGGATCCATCTTATTCAAACAAAAACAAAAACGAAAACAAACCGACGCTCCAAGTAAAGAACACAAGATGTGATTGAATAAAAATATAGTTTCAGGGGAGGAACCTGATGATGTTGTCGATGAAGAAGGGGATGCCTTGGGCATCCCCAAGCTTAGACGCTTGAGTCTTCTTAAAATATGCAGGGGTGAACCACGGGGGCATCCCCAAGCTTAGAGCTTTCACTCCTCTTGATCATAGTATATCATTCTCCTCTCTTGACCCTTGAAAACTTCCTTCACACCAAACTTCAAGCAAACTCATTAGAGGGTTAGTGCACAATTAATAATTCACTCATTCAGAGGTGACACAATCATTATTTTCACTTCTGGACATTGCATAATGCTACTGGACATTAATGGATCAAAGAAATAAATCCAACATAGCAAAAGAGGCAATGCGAAATAAAAGGCAGAATCTGTCAAAAACAGAACAGTCCGTAAAGACGAATTTAGAAATGGCACCAGACTTGCTCAAATGGAAAAACTCAAAACTAATGAAAGTTGCGTACATATCTGAGGATCACGCTCGTAAATTGGCAGATTTTTTCGAATTTTCTACAGAGAATTGTGCCCAGATTCGTGACAGACAGCAATGCTGTTTCTGCGCAGCGATCCCAAATACAACATCAACTTTGACATAGAAACTTTACTTGGCACAAAAACATGATAAGGAGAGGTTGCTACAGTAGTAAACAACTTCCAAGACTCAACAAAACAAAAAATTGCTGTAGGTAAAAACATGGGTTGTCTCCCATAAGCGCTTTTCTTTAACGCCTTTCAGCTAGGCGCAGAAAGTGCAAATCAAGTAACATCGAGAGTAGAAGCATCAACATCATAGCTTGTTCTAATAATAGAATCAAAAGGCAACTTCATTCTCTTTCTAGGGAAGTGTTCCATACCTTTCTTGAGAGGAAATTTATATTTAATATTACCTTCCCTCATATCAATAACAGCACCAACAGTTCGAAGAAAAGGTCTTCCCAACACAATTGGACAAGATGCATTGCATTCGATATCCAAGACAACAAAATCAACGGGGACAAGGTTATTGTTAACCGTAATATGCACATTGTCAATCCTCCCCAAAGGTTTCTTTTTAACATTATCGGCAAGATTAACATCCAAATAACAATTCTTCAATGGTGGCAAGTCAAGCATATCATAAATCTTTTTAGGCATAACAGAAATACTTGCACCAAGATCACATAAAGCATTACATTCAAAGTCATTGAATTTCATTTTAATGATGGGCTCCCAACCATCTTCTAACTTTCTAGGAATAGAAGTTTCAAGTTTTAATTTTTCTTCTCTAGCTTTTATGAGAGCATTTGTAATATGTTTTGTAAAGGCTAAATTTATAGCACTAGCATTGGGACTTTTAGCAAGTTTTTGTAAGAACTTTATAACTTCAGAGATGTGGCAATCATCAAAATCTAAATCATTATGAGCTACAGCAATGGGATCATTGTTCCCAAGGTTGGAAAAATTTCAGCAGTTTTATCACAAGCAGTTTCAGCAGTTTTAGCAATTTCAGGCAATTTTGTACGCTTTGCACTAGGAGTAGAAACATTGCCAACACCAATTATATTACCATTGATAGTAGGAGGTGCAGCAACATGTGAAGAATTAGCATTACTAGTGGTGGTAATAGTCCAAACTTTAGCTACATTATTCTCTTTAGCTAGTTTTTCATTTTCTTCTCTATCCCACCTAGCACGCAGTTCAGCCATTAATCTTATATTCTCATTAATTCTAACTTGGATGGCATTTGCTGTAGTAGTAATCTTATTATCAATATCATTATTAGGCATAACTTTCAATTTTAAAAGATTAACATCAGAGGCAAGTCTATCAACTCTAGAAGCAATAGTATCAATTTTATCAAGCTTTTCCTCAACAGATTTGTTAAAAGCAGTTTGTGTACTAATAAATTCTTTAAGCATGGCTTCAAGACCAGAGGGTACACTCCTATTATTATTGTAAGAATTCCCATAAGAATTACCATAACCATTACCATTAGCAGAAGGATATGGCCTATAGTTATTACCAGTTGTTCCTATAAGCATTGTTGTTGAAATTATTATTTTTAATGAAATTCACATCAACATTTTCTTCTTGAGCAACCAATGAAGCTAAAGGAACATTATTAGGATCAACATTAGATCTACCATTCACAAGCATAGACATAATCACATCAATCTTATCACTCAAGGAAGAGGTTTCTTCAACAGAATTTACCTTCTTACCTTGTGGAGCTCTTTCCGTGTGCCATTCAGAGTAATTTATCATCATATCATCAAGAAGTTTTGTAGCCGCCCCCAATGTGATGGACATAAAGGTACCTCCAGCAGCTGAATCCAATAAATTCCGCGAAGAAAAATTTAGTCCTGCATAGAAGGTTTGGATGATCATCCAAGTAGTCAGTCCATGGGTTGGGCAATTCTTTACCAAAGTTTTCATTCTCTCCCATGCTTGAGCAACATGTTCAGTATCTAATTGCTTAAAATTCATTATGCTACTTCTCAAAGATATAATTTTAGCGGGAGGATAATATCTACCAATAAAAGCATCCTTGCATTTAGTCCATGAATCAATACTATTCTTAGGCAAAGATAGCAACCAATCTTTAGCTCTTCCTCTTAATGAGAAAGGAAACACTTTCAATTTAATAATATCACCATCTACATCTTTATACTTTTGCATTTCACAAAGTTCAACAAAATTATTGAGATGGGCAGCAGCATCATCAGAACTAGCACCAGAAAATTGTTCTCTCATAACCAAATTCAGTAAAGCAGGTTTAATTTCAAAGAATTCTGCTGTAGTAGCAGGTGGAGCAATAGGTGTGCATAGGAAATCATTATTATTTGCATTTGTGAAGTCACACAATTTAGTATTTTCATGGTTGGCCATTTTAGCAACGGTAAATAAAACAAACTAGATAAAGTAAATGCAAGTAACTAATTTTTTTGTGTTTTTGATATAGAGAGCAAGACAGTAAATAAAGTAAAACTAGCAACTAATTTTTTTGTGTTTTGATTTAGTGCAGCAAACAAAGTAGTAAATAAAATAAAGCAAGACAAAAACAAAGTAAAGAAATTGAGAAGTGGAGACTCCCTTGCAGCGTGTCTTGATCTCCCCGGCAACGGCGCCAGAAAAAGAGCTTGATGGCGTGTAACTCACACGTTCGTTGGGAACCCCAAGAGGAAGGTATGATGCGCACAGTAGCAAGTTTTCCCTCAGAAAGAAACCAAGGTTTAATCGAACCAGTAGGAGCCAAGAAGCACGTTGAAGGTTGATGGTCGCGAAATGTGATGCGGCGCAACACCAGGGATTCCGGCGCCAACTGCACAACACAACCCAAGTACTTTGTCCCAACGAAACAGTGAGGTTGTCAATCTCACCGGCTTGCTGTAACAAAGGATTAAACGTATCGAGTGGAAGATGTTTGCAAAGAAAACAGTAAACACAATTGCAGTAGATTGTATGCTATGTAAAGAATAGGACCGGGGTCCACAGTTCACTAGAGGTGTCTCTCCCATAAGATAAAGCATGTTGGGTGAACAAATTACAGTCGGGCAATTGACAAATAGAGAAAGGCATAACAATGCATATACATGATATGATAAATATAGTGAGATTTAATTGGGCATTACGACAAAGAACATAGACCGCCATCCAACTGCATCTATGCCTAAAAAGTCCACCTTCAGGTTATCGTCCGAACCCCCTCCAGTATTAAGTTGCAAAGCAACAGACAATTGCATTAAGTATGGTGCGTAATGTAATCAACAACTACATCCTTAGACATAGCATCAATGTTTTATCCCTAGTGGCAACACATCCACAACCTTAGAACTTTCTGTCACTGTCCCAGATTCAATGGAGGCATGAACCCACTATCGAGCATAAATACTCCCTCTTGGAGTTAAGAGTAAAAACTTGGCCAGAGCCTCTACTAATAACGGAGAGCATGCAAGATCATAAACAACACATGAACAATAGATTGATAATCACCATAATCATAGTACTCTCTATCCATCGGATCCCGACAAACACAACATATAGAATTACATATAGATGATCTTGATCATGTTAGGCAGCTCACAAGATCTAACAATGAAGCACAACAAGGAGAAGACGACCATCTAGCTACTGCTATGGACCCATGGTCCAGGGGTGAACTACTCACTCATCACTCCGGAGGCGACCATGGCGGTGTAGAGTCCTCCGGGAGATGAATCCCCTCTCCGGCAGGGTGCCGGAGGCGATCTCCGAATCCCCCGAGATGGGATTCGCGGCGGCGGCGTCTCTGTAAGGTTTTCCGTATCGTGGCTCTCGGTACTGGGGGTTTCGCGACGGAAGCTTTAAGTAGGCGGAGGGTCAACGCGAGGGGCCACACGAGGGGCCCAGGGGATAGGCCGCGCGGCCAAGGGCTGGGCCGCGCCGGCCACCCCCGGCTGCCTCGTGGCCCCACTTCGTTAGGTCTTCGGTCTTCCTTCGTGCAAAAATAGGACCCTGGGCGAAAGTTTCGTCCAATTCCGAGAATATTTTTACTAGGATTTCTGAAACCAAAAACAGCAGAAAACAGCAACTGCTCTTCGGCATCTTGTTAATAGGTTAGTTCCAGAAAATGCATAAATATGACATATAATGTGCATAAAACATGTAGGTATCATCAATAAAGTAGCATGGAACATAAGAAATTATCGATACGTTGGAGACGTATCAACGAGGAAGAAGAGGCTTCAGCTGAGGACCTGGGCAGCAGCGACGAAGAAGTCTCCGGAAGCAGTGCTGATGGTGGCTCCGGCGCTGACGATGAGGCCAGCGACGATTAGCTCTGTAGGATTAGCAATTCCTGAGCAATCGGCTCTTCTTTTGTTCTTCCTTTCTTGAGCAATCGGCTCTTCCTTGTAAAGATCCTTTCTTATTAATGAAGAAAATTTCTCTAATAACCTTTGCTTTCTTGTCAACTTGGCCGATTTGCCCAATGAAGTCACTGCTCAAAAAGCCGATGGCACAGCGTCGGCCTGCATTCCAAACATTCCAGGCGAGTGGCCTGATTTTTACCCTTTAGCCGATTTGTGTATCGGCCTCCATATCTTTACTGTCCATCATCCCACATACTTGGGAAATATTTCTTTAGATGCTGGCCGTTGACGGCTACCGGGAATTTCACGCCATCCAACATCTCGAGCATGTACGCATTCCCCTTCAGAACTTGGACAACTTTATACGGGCCATGCCAATTCGGAGACCATTTCCCATACTCTTTATCCCTCGTCCCCAATGGCAATACAGCTTCCCATACCAAATCACCAACTTGGAATTCTTTTGGCTTCACCTTCTTATTATATGCCCGAGCTACCTTGGCTTTGTTCTCCTTGATCTTCTCGAGTGACCATAGCCTAAGCTCCGTCGCATCCTCAATGCTGTCGCTTATCAGGGCTGCGTATTCTTCAGCAGTTAGATCATTCTGAAACGTGACCCGCCTTGATCCTGCCTTGACTTCCCAGGGTAACACAGCTTCCTGTCCATAGACCAGCTGGTATGGGGTGGTTTTGATTGCCCCATGACACGACATACGGTAAGCCCACAACGCCTCTGACAACACCTCATGCCATCGTTTGGGGTGCTCGTCAATTTTCCTCTTGATCAGCTTGATCAAGCTCTTGTTGGATGCTTCGGCCTGCCCGTTTGCTTGAGCATAATATGGAGACGATCGGATTAACTTGATTCCCATGTCGTCGCAGAACTTTTTCATCTCTTTCGAAACGAAGACCGAACCTCCATCGGTCGTAATAGTTTGGGGAATCCCGAACCTATGAATGACATGTTCCAATACGAACTTGATAACGTCTTCCGACGCTACTTTCTTCATAGGGACCGCTTCCACCCATTTCGTGAAGTAATCTGTAATGGCCAGAACCCATCTATGGCCCTTGCTCGATGAAGGATGAATTTCTCCGATCATATCCATACCCCACCCTCGGAATGGCCAAGGCTTGATGATGGGATTCATTGCTGATGCAGGCACCATCTGAATGCTCCCAAACTTCTGACATGCTTGACAACCTTTATAATACTGGAAGCAATCTTCAAGCATGGTAGGCCAATAAAATCCGGAGCGCCTAATCAGCCATTTCATCTTATGGGCCGACTGGTGGGTTCCACAAGCACCCTCGTGCACCTCGTGCAAGAGCCGATTGGACTCGGCTGACCCTAGACATTTGAGGAGTAATCCTTCCAACGTTCTATAAAACATGTCATCGCCTATCAGTACGTACTTCATGGCTCTGTATCTTGTACGCTTAGGTGCCCCCCGAGCCGGATCCTTCAAATAATTGAAGATAT
Source organism: Lolium multiflorum (assembly GCA_030979885.1). NCBI lineage: Eukaryota > Viridiplantae > Streptophyta > Magnoliopsida > Poales > Poaceae > Lolium > Lolium multiflorum. The sequence goes on along the minus strand of CM061751.1, from coordinate 226,649,754 downwards.
CGGCTCTCCAATCATCTGGTTCCAGGAATTGCACCTGAAAATCGGCTTCTCCTGCCGTGTCCTTGTACCCTGACGCTGTTTGTGCGAGGTCGTTGGCTTCAGTATTTTGCAACCTTGGGATCCAATTTAAGCTTATATACCTGAACTGTGCCATTAGCTCACGGCATTGTATCCAAAATGGGAAGAGTGACTCGCTTTCGCACTTGTATTCCTCTGTGAGCTGAGAGATCACCAATTTGGAATCTCCAAAGATCTCGACTGCTTCAGCCCCAGCTTCCAGGAGTAACTTCATTCCCTTGCAGATCGCTTCATACTCAGCCACGTTGTTGGTGCAGGGGTCAGCTAACTTGATAGAGAAGGAGTATGTTGCCCCCCGAGGCGACACGAGTAGCACGCCAATGCCGCAACCATCCTCACAAACCGATCCGTCGAAGAACATAGCCCATGCGCGCACCGATAGTGCCGCTACGTCCGTGTTTATTCGTTCGGCAATCAGATCTGCTAGCGCTTGCCCCTTGACTGCCTTTGCCGGTTGATACCGGATCTCAAACTCCGATAGTGCAAACATCCATTTGCCGAGTCGGCCTTTTAATACAGGAGCCGACAACATGTGTTTGATGACGTCCGATTTGCATATAACGATGATATCGGCTGACACAAGGATGTGTTGGATCTTGGTGCAGGTGAAGAACAGACAGAGGCACAACTTCTCAATTTCAGGATACCTTGTTTCTGCATCCAACATCCTTCTACTGAGGTAAAAAACCACTTTTTCTAGGCCATCATAAACCTGCACCACCACTGACGCGATGGAGGTGTCAGCCACTGACAAGTAAATATAGAATGGCCTGTCCTGCCGCGGCGGAACTAACACTGGTGGCTTGGTCAAGTATTCCTTAATATCGTCAAAGGCCTGCTGTTGCTCTGCCCCCCAGCGGAACTCTTCATCGGGCTTGATTTTGACCAAGCCCATAAACGGCTCAATTCGCCCAGACAGGTTGGAGATGAACCTTCTGACGAAATTAATTTTGCCGATGAGACATTGGAGCTCCTTCTTTGTGGTGGGCGGCTTCATCGTTCGAACTGCCTCCTGACTTTTTAGGCCGATCTCAATCCCACGCTCGTGGACCAAGAATCCTAGGAACTGACCGGCCGTCACACCGAAGGCGCACTTCTTCGGATTCATTCTCAGTCCGAACTTCCGAGTTCGGTCCAGGACTCGTCGCAAATCCTCTAAGTGTCCGTCCGTCGCAACAGACTTTACCACCACGTCGTCGATGTAAATCTCCACCAATTTGCCGATTAAGTCATGGAAGATGTAGTTCATGGCCCTTTGGTATGTCGCGCCGGCGTTCTTCAGTCCAAACGTCATGACCACATATTCAAACAAGCCTACCGAGCCTGGCACTCTGAATGCAGTCTTGTGTATATCCTCCGGAGCCATGAAAATTTGGTTGTAGCCAGCATTGCCATCCATGAAACTCAATATTTTATGGCCGGCAGCTGCATTGATCAGGGTTTCTGCTACTGGCATCGGATACTCGTCCTTCGGAGTGGCGCTGTTAAGGTTCCGAAAATCTATGGCTACACGCCATCGGCCGTCCTTTTTCTCCACAGGCACCACATTGGAAATCCATTCAGCGTACCTGCATGGCCTGATGAATCCGGCGTCCAGCATCTTCTTGATTTCTTTCTTGACTTCTTCCAAGACTTCGGCCTTCATCTGTCGTGCTCGCTGCTGGAACGGCCGAAATCCTTTCTTCAGAGGGAGCCGTGCTCAATGATGCTCCTGTCTAACCCAGGCATCTCTGTATAATCCCAGGCAAAACAATCTGGGTACTCTTTTAACAGGGCTATCATCAGGCCCCTCAGGTGTGGGTCTAGTTTCTTGCTGATAAATGTTGGCCGGGGCTTGTCCCCAGGACCAATATCAACCTCTTCTAGTTCGTCCGCTGATGTAAACCCATAACCCAGCTTTCCATCGCTGGCCAGATCAATGTTGAATACCGGCAAAGCGTATGTTGAGGATAATGCTGGCCGATCGCTGAAATCGGCCTCCTTTTCCATTGTAATGCTTAATGAGGGTTTACAACTTCTTGGTCTCTTACTATGGTGACGTGGCTCGACGGAGGCATGCTCACCATGTCTTGGGTCATAAATCTCTGACGAGATCCTGAACACTGTGTTTGTACCAGCCGACGTCTCTGCATCGGCATCAGCCGATGCCTGTGCATCGGCTTTCGTCTGTTTAGGGCGCCATACTTTCTTTGGCGGGCGCGCCTTCGTCTCCAATGTTTGCTGGATTTTCACGGCCAGATCGGGCCGTGCTCTTCTCAATGTGTACAGGTACTGTGCCTCGGCTTCTTCCAGGTTTCGCAGCCGCTGCACCCTACGCTTCTGAGAATGGCTGAGTCCATCAGGGCACCACCTTGGTCGGTGATACCTATCTTCTTCTCCATCTGACTCCTCAAAGTCTTCTTCTTGAGATGACTCAGCTCGTTTGTTATGAGGTGGGAGAGGCCCTAGACGCTCGAACACTGACACTTCACTTGTCCTCCTCCTTCGCTGCGTGCATTCTGGGCAGTTCTCGATTGTTGGCAATCGGCTCATTCCTGAGTCCCAGCAATGTTTGAAGAAGGGACAGCTCCAGTGCTTATCCACGTTGTCTTGCTCCCTTGACCTCCCTCCAGCGTGACGTTCGTACCCGTCGTTGTTCCTGTCGTTCTGACGATACCTCCTGTTTGCATCAGACCGACGATATCCTCCATCGTCGTCGTCGTAGCGGCGACGTCGGTCGTACTGCTGCTCATATTTGTTGAGGAGATGCACGGATAGTGGGCGTTGATACCGCACGCTTCTCACCTCCTCCTCGGTTAGGTACCGTCTGTCATCATCTTGGGGCCGGTCGCGTGGAACGGCCTCCTCTTTATCTTTGCCACGAGAGTGGCTGCTCTCTGCTTTATCTTTGCCACGGGAGTGGCTGCTCTCTGCTTTGTCCGCGCCATGGCGGTTCACAAGCCCTGCCATGTTGACACGAAAGAGAACCCTGGTTCCCTTATGGAGTGGCTGAGATCTACCGTGTTGACGCCATGCGACGGACGCGTGTTTCCTTTGAGCTTGATATCGTGAGAACGGGTCTTCTCAAAGGAGCCGATGAGCTCGGCTTCACAGATGGCCTTCAGCTCATCGTATTTCTTCTTGTGCTCCGCAGGGAGATCCTTGTAGGTGATTTGCTCCTCTGCCATCTCGGATGTCGATGTTGACGTGGATGTTGCAGAAGATGTCCCACCGGGCGTGCCAGAATGTGTTACCCTCCAAAACCCACCGACGGGCGTTGGCTGAGCAACACGAAGAGCCGGGAAGCTCCCAGGGCCGCTTAGTGGATCCCTGGCACCTCGCGTCGTCCCGCAAATCTTCTGGCCAACGTCCTGGCGGTTGCTAGGGCGTGCCACCTGACCTAGACCCGATCAGGAGGGTGTTAGTGCTTCGATTGTTCCTGCATGGTAGACACGTAAACATTAAATACGAGCCCTATCGGCTCTCAGGTTTCCCTGTGGATCGGCTCAAGGAGCCGATCGCCCCATGTTTCACGTTGGATTTACAATGGCATGGGGATCCTGCTTGATCAGGACAAAGCTAAAACGATCCACGACAGTTTAGGGTTTTCACCGCATAATCGGAACGTCCTACGTGCGATCGGGCCTAGCAGCTACGAGAGATGATGCAAACTACCCCTACGAGAGGCCTAAAAACCAACATAACGTTGATTCCCGGAACATCCCTCGCAGGGACGGTAAACAACGCCTAACGCACCGCCGGATCGTCCGACCCCAGCATAAGGCCTAACTATGCAGATATTAAACTAATCCTTGCGGAGCAAGGAGCAACTATAACGGATCGGATCTACTAAGTAACGAACAAGCAAGATGCTGCCCTTACGTCTGGGTAGACGTAAGGGCAGCTAGGTGTCGAGGGACGGCATTGCCACGCAGATATGCACGTGAAAGCATCAATGCAAGCCCCTAAACACCTAAGGATAAATAGTACTGCTCGCCATCAACAAGGCTTCAGCACGAGCAGTACAAGGTTGACGAATAAACGTATACTGCCTAGATCGCTAGATGCGATCTAGGCAGCATGGTGCTTACCCGGGAGAAACCCTCGAAGAAAGGGGTGGCGATGCGCCTGATTTGTGTTGGTTGAACGATGATTGTCCTCCTTTCTCGATAACCCTAGATACATATTTATAGTCCAAGGGACTTTCTAATTGAGGCGTGCACCTAACCGTGCACGGGCCAGACTCTATCTTTTAATCTAAACACGATACGATCTACTATATTACAGATACATGGGCAACTTAGCCCAAACTCTCAGCGCAAGGCCGCTTCGAAGATGCTCCACGTGTACGTCCTTCAAGCCCATCTTCACTTACGGCCCATCTCCTGATTTGGCCAAAATCAGGTGATAACAGTTTGGGGTAGATACGTACATGATTTTTCTAAGTATTTTTACGCCCATTTGAATCTTCGTCAAATCCTAAGTTTGACCAAGATTTGAACAAGTTTAAAACATGAAAATGAAAAGGGTAAGCATGGATCCTTGTTTAGGGTTAGGGGGTAGATACATGATTTTTGTGGTTTGAATATGGCAGACCTTTTTTATCACCTTGAATGCTTACTATATGACATAGGAAGACGGCGTGCTTTTGTTTTTCTTTTTTTGATTTTTTTTGATTTTTATGCCCATTTGAATCTTGGTCAAGTCATAGGTTTGACCAAGATTTAAACATGTTTAAAACATGAAAATGAAAAAGTAAGCCTGGATCCTTCTTAGTCACTCCAAAATGTACCAATTGATAAATGAGTTAACTTGGCTTCATGGAAAAAATAATGTCATGTAAATGATTTAACTTGGCTTTCGTACCCTTGAATCCATAGGAAACTTTGTATAAATGTAGTAGTATAATAATCAACCGAGTTTTTACATCAACAGGTCTGTCACTTACGTGTGGTGCCCATGCGTGAGGTCCCACACTTCAGTGAGCACAAGTCACATGCAATAGGTACGCAAACTCCCAGCCATTTTCTTTGTCAAGAGAAGACGCATCAGGATGCGTATTGGAAGTATGTGGGTCCTTCTGGATCCTTCGGTTGTCCCTCTCACAAAAAAACAAATCTCTCTCATTCTCGGCCTCGCCGACTCGCTGCCGTCGCTCCTGCTCACCGACAAACCCCGCACAATGAACATCATCACAAAAAGGGGAGACACCATAATTCTCTCCCTTCTTCTCCTTCCGAGTGATCCCTCTTCCTCCGAGTTTCACTCGACGGGCAAACACACATGTGCTGCATAGTAATAATAAAAAAAGTAGAAAAATCGACCTACGAATCTATGATTAAATAGGTTAAACTAGGGTTTTGCCCACTACTACAGATCAAGTTCAAAAATATCCAACTACTAGTTCGATTTTGGGCTACTAATATAAAATTAAAATAAGTTGAACTAGTATTCCTCTAAAAAATCATTTTGGTATGCATTGTTTGATACTTTTCATAGCTATAGTGCATCACAAATTTATGATTTCATGCTTTGCTTTGCCAATTTCGATTTTTTCTAACCACCTTCTCTTTGATTTCAAATTTAGGTCAAACTATCGATGCCTACTATGTGTTTTCTACTTGAATTGGATGCAGCGTGCGCACATGTTTTGCCATTGTTTTGGGCTTCCACACATCTTTGGGGCATCCAAGTATTTAAGTTACCTTGTTTTTTTGAATTGTAATTCATACCCTTCCTCCCAATTTTTATGCCCATTTGAATCTTGGTCAAATCCTAAGTTTGACCAAGATTTGAACAAGTTTAAAACATGAAAATGAAAAGGTAAGCCTGGATCCTTCTTAGACACTCTAAAATGAGAAGCTTTTGGGAGTTTTTTGAAATTTCCATGTTTGAAACCCAAAACCACTTCTCTTCATGCTTGACTTCATAAGACAGAGTTTAGGGTTAGGGGGATACATGATTTGTCTAGTTTGTTGTTTAGACCTTGTTTATCAACTTGAATGCTTACTATATGACATAATAATACTATGTGCTTTGGTTTTAATTTTTTTGATTTTTTCTGAATTTTTATGCCCATTTGATCTTGGTCAAATCCTAGGCTTAACCAATATTTAAACAAGTTTAAAACATGAAAATGAAAAGGTAAGCCTGTATCCTTCTTAGTCACTCCAAAATGAAGCTTTTGGGAAGGTTTTTGAAATTTCCATGTTTGAAATCCAAAATGACTTCTCTTCGTGCTTGACTTCATAAGACAAAGTTTAGGGCTAGGGGTAGAAACATGATTTTTCTGGTTTGAATATGTCTAGACCTTGTTTACCAACTTGAGTGCTTACTATATGACATAAGAAGGCTATATGCTTTGGTTTTTCATTTTTTTTTTATGCCCATTTGAATCTTGATCAAATCCTAGGTACGGTTTGACCAAGATTTGAACAATTTTAAAACATGAAAATAAAAGGTAAGCCCGACCTGGATCCTTTAGTCACTCTAAAATGAAGCTTTTGGGGGGTTCTTGAAATTTCCAAGTTTGAAACCCAAAACCACTTCTCTTCATGCTTGACTACATAAGACAGAGTTTAGGGTTAGGGGTAGATACATGATTTTTCTTGTTTGAATATATCTAGACCTTGTTTATATCAACTTTAATGCTAACTATATGACATAAGAAAACTATATATGTGCTTTGGTTTTTAATTTTTCTGATTTTTTTATTTTGATGCACATTTGAATCTTTGTCAAATCCTAGGTTTGACCAAGATTTAAACAAGTATAAAACATGAAAATGAAAAGGGGAAGCCTGTATCCTTCTTAGTCACTCTAAAATGAAGTTTTTGGGATGTTCTTGAAATTTTCATGTTTGAAACCCAAAACCACTTCTCTTCATGCTTGACTTCATAAGATAGAGTTTAGGGGCTAGGGGATAGATACATGATTTGCCTAGGTTTGAATATGCATGTCCAAATTAAACCTTGTTTATCAACTTGAATGCTTACTATATGACATAAGAAGACTATATGCTTTTGTTTTTCATTTTTCTGATTTTTTTAAATTTTATGCCCATTTGAATCTTTTGGTCAAATCCTTGGTTTAATTTGACACGGATTTAAACAAGTTTAAAATATGAAAATGAAAAGGTGGTAAGCAGGCATGGATCCTTCTTATATATATTAGTCACTCTAAAATGAAGCTTTTGGAGGTTTTTGAAATTTCCATGTTTGAAACCCAAAACCACTTCTCTTCATGTTGTTGACTTCATAAGATAGAGTTTAGGGGTTAGGGGTATAGATACATGATTTGTCTTGTTTGAATATGTGTCTAGACCTTGTTTATCAACTTTAATGCTTACTATATGACATAAGAACACTATGTGCTTTAATTTGGTTTTTATTTTTTGAATTTTGATGCACATTTTGAATCTTGGTCAAATCCTAGGTTTGACCGAGATTTGAACAAGTTTAAAACAAGAAAATAAAAGGTAAGCCCGCCAGACTGGATCCTTCTTAGTCACTCTATAATGAAGCTTTTAGGGGGGTTGTTGAAAATGTAAGCATGTATCCTTCTTAGTACGTCACACCACAATGCTTTTGGGAGGGTTTTTGAAATGTCCATGTTTGAAACCCAAAACGACTTCTCTTCGTGCTTGACTTCATAATTAAGACAAAGTTTAGGGTTAGGGGTAGATACATGATTTTTCTGGTTTGAATATGTCTAGACTTTGTTTATCAACTTGAGTGCTTACTATATGGCATATATAAGAAGCTAGGCTATGTGCTTTGGTTTTTCATTTTTTTTGAATTTTTATGCCCATTTGAATCTTGGTCAAATCCTAGGTACGTACGGTTTGACCAAGATTTGAACATGTTTAAAACATGAAAATAAAAGGTAAGCATGGATCCTTCTTAGTCACTCTAAAATGAAGCTTTTGGGAGGTTTTTGAAATTTCCATGTTTGAAACCCAAAACCACTTCTCTTCATGCTTGGCTTCGTAAGATAGAGTTTAGGGTTTGGGGTAGATACGTACATGATTTTTCTAAGTATTTTTACGCCCATTTGAATCTTCGTCAAATCCTAAGTTTGACCAAGATTTGAACAAGTTTAAAACATGAAAATGAAAAGGGTAAGCCTGGATCCTTGTTTAGGGTTAGGGGGTAGATACATGATTTTTGTGGTTTGAATATGTCAGACCTTGTTTATCACCTTGAATGCTTACTATATTACATAGGAAGACTATGTGTGCTTTGGTTTTTCTTTTTTTGATTTTTTTGAATTTTTATGCCCATTTGAATCTTGGTCAAGTCATAGGTTTGACCAAGATTTAAACATGTTTAAAACATGAAAATGAAAAAGTAAGCCTGGATCCTTCTTAGTCACTCCAAAATGTACCAATTGATAAATGAGTTAACTTGGCTTCGTGGAAAAAATAATGTCATGTAAATGATTTAACTTGGCTTTCGTACCCTTGAATCCATAGGAAACTTTGTATAAATGTAGTAGTATAATAATCAACCGAGTTTTTACATCAACAGGTCTGTCACTTACGTGTGGTGCCCATGCGTGAGGTCCCACACTTCAGTGAGCACAAGTCACGTGCAATAGGTACGCAAACTCCCAGCCATTTTCTTTGTCAAGAGAAGACGCATCAGGATGCGTATTGGAAGTATGTGGGTCCTTCTGGATCCTTCGGTTGTCCCTCTCACAAAAAAAAATCTCTCTCATTCTCGGCCTCGCTCGACTCGCTCGCTCACTCGCTCCTGCTCACTGACAAACCCTACACAACAGTCAACATCATCACCTGAAAAAGGGGAGACACCATAATTCTCTCCCTTCTTCTCTCCTTCCGAGTGATCCCTCTTCCTCCGAGTTTCACTCGACGGGCAAACACACATGTGCTGCATAGTAATAATAAAAAAGTAGAAAAATCGACCTACGAATCTATGATTAAATAGGTTAAACTAGGGTTTTGCCCACTACTACAGATCAAGTTCAAAAATATCCAACTACTAGTTCGATTTTGGGCTACTAATATAAAATTAAAATAAGTTGAACTAGTATTCCTCTAAAAAATCATTTTGGTATGCATTGTTTGATACTTTTCATAGCTATAGTGCATCACAAATTTATGATTTCATGCTTTGCTTTGCCAATTTCGATTTTTTCTAACCACCTTCTCTTTGATTTCAAATTTAGGTCAAACTATCGATGCCTACTATGTGTTTTCTACTTGAATTGGATGCAGCGTGCGCACATGTTTTGCCATTGTTTTGGGCTTCCACACATCTTTGGGGCATCCAAGTATTTAAGTTACCTTGTTTTTTTGAATTGTAATTCATACCCTTCCTCCCAATTTTTATGCCCATTTGAATCTTGGTCAAATCCTAAGTTTGACCAAGATTTGAACAAGTTTAAAACATGAAAATGAAAAGGTAAGCCTGGATCCTTCTTAGTCACTCTAAAATGAGAAGCTTTTGGGAGTTTTTTGAAATTTCCATGTTTGAAACCCAAAACCACTTCTCTTCATGCTTGACTTCATAAGACAGAGTTTAGGGTTAGGGGTAGATACATGATTTGTCTAGTTTGTTGTTTAGACCTTGTTTATCAACTTGAATGCTTACTATATGACATAATAATACTATGTGCTTTGGTTTTAATTTTTTTTGATTTTTTCTGAATTTTTATGCCCATTTGATCTTGGTCAAATCCTAGGCTTAACCAATATTTAAACAAGTTTAAAACATGAAAATGAAAAGGTAAGCCTGTATCCTTCTTAGTCACTCCAAAATGAAGCTTTTGGGAAGGTTTTTGAAATTTCCATGTTTGAAATCCAAAACGACTTCTCTTCGTGCTTGACTTCATAAGACAAAGTTTAGGGCTAGGGGTAGAAACATGATTTTTCTGGTTTGAATATGTCTAGACCTTGTTTACCAACTTGAGTGCTTACTATATGACATAAGAAGGCTATATGCTTTGGTTTTTCATTTTTTTTGAAATTTTATGCCCATTTGAATCTTGATCAAATCCTAGGCACGGTTTGACCAAGATTTGAACAATTTTAAAACATGAAAATAAAAGGTAAGCCCGACCTGGATCCTTTAGTCACTCTAAAATGAAGCTTTTGGGGGTTCTTGAAATTTCCAAGTTTGAAACCCAAAACCACTTCTCTTCATGCTTGACTACATAAGACAGAGTTTAGGGTTAGGGGTAGATACATGATTTTTCTTGTTTGAATATATCTAGACCTTGTTTATATCAACTTTAATGCTAACTATATGACATAAGAAAACTATATATGTGCTTTGGTTTTTAATTTTTCTGATTTTTTTATTTTGATGCACATTTGAATCTTTGTCAAATCCTAGGTTTGACCAAGATTTAAACAAGTATAAAACATGAAAATGAAAAGGGAAGCCTGTATCCTTCTTAGTCACTCTAAAATGAAGTTTTTGGGATGTTCTTGAAATTTTCATGTTTGAAACCCAAAACCACTTCTCTTCATGCTTGACTTCATAAGATAGAGTTTAGGGGCTAGGGGATAGATACATGATTTGCCTAGGTTTGAATATGCATGTCCAAATTAAACCTTGTTTATCAACTTGAATGCTTACTATATGACATAAGAAGACTATATGCTTTTGTTTTTCATTTTTCTGATTTTTTTAAATTTTATGCCCATTTGAATCTTTTGGTCAAATCCTTGGTTTAATTTGACACGGATTTAAACAAGTTTAAAATATGAAAATGAAAAGGTGGTAAGCAGGCATGGATCCTTCTTATATATATTAGTCACTCTAAAATGAAGCTTTTGGAGGTTTTTGAAATTTCCATGTTTGAAACCCAAAACCACTTCTCTTCATGTTGTTGACTTCATAAGATAGAGTTTAGGGGTTAGGGGTATAGATACATGATTTGTCTTGTTTGAATATGTGTCTAGACCTTGTTTATCAACTTTAATGCTTACTATATGACATAAGAACACTATGTGCTTTAATTTGGTTTTTATTTTTTAAATTTTGATGCACATTTTGAATCTTGGTCAAATCCTAGGTTTGACCGAGATTTGAACAAGTTTAAAACAAGAAAATAAAAGGTAAGCCCGCCAGACTGGATCCTTCTTAGTCACTCTATAATGAAGCTTTTAGGGGGGTTGTTGAAAATGTAAGCATGTATCCTTCTTAGTACGTCACACCACAATGAAGCTTTTGGGAGGGTTTTTGAAATGTCCATGTTTGAAACCCAAAACGACTTCTCTTCGTGCTTGACTTCATAATTAAGACAAAGTTTAGGGTTAGGGGTAGATACATGATTTTTCTGGTTTGAATATGTCTAGACTTTGTTTATCAACTTGAGTGCTTACTATATGGCATATATAAGAAGCTAGGCTATGTGCTTTGGTTTTTCATTTTTTTTGAATTTTTATGCCCATTTGAATCTTGGTCAAATCCTAGGTACGTACGGTTTGACCAAGATTTGAACATGTTTAAAACATGAAAATAAAAGGTAAGCATGGATCCTTCTTAGTCACTCTAAAATGAAGCTGTTGGGAGGTTTTTGAAATTTCCATGTTTGAAACCCAAAACCACTTCTCTTCATGCTTGGCTTCGTAAGATAGAGTTTAGGGTTTGGGGTAGATACGTACATGATTTTTCTAAGTATTTTTACGCCCATTTGAATCTTCGTCAAATCCTAAGTTTGACCAAGATTTGAACAAGTTTAAAACATGAAAATGAAAAGGGTAAGCCTGGATCCTTGTTTAGGGTTAGGGGTAGATACATGATTTTTGTGGTTTGAATATGTCAGACCTTGTTTATCACCTTGAATGCTTACTATATTACATAGGAAGACGGTGTGCTTTTGTTTTTCTTTTTTTTGAATTTTTATGCCCATTTGAATCTTGGTCAAGTCATAGGTTTGACCAAGATTTAAACATGTTTAAAACATGAAAATGAAAAAGTAAGCCTGGATCCTTCTTAGTCACTCCAAAATGTACCAATTGATAAATGAGTTAACTTGGCTTCGTGGAAAAAATAATGTCATGTAAATGATTTAACTTGGCTTTCGTACCCTTGAATCCATAGGAAACTTTGTATAAATGTAGTAGTATAATAATCAACCGAGTTTTTACATCAACAGGTCTGTCACTTACGTGTGGTGCCCATGCGTGAGGTCCCACACTTCAGTGAGCACAAGTCACGTGCAATAGGTACGCAAACTCCCAGCCATTTTCTTTGTCAAGAGAAGACGCATCGGATGCGTATTGGAAGTATGTGGGTCCTTCTGGATCCTTCGGTTGTCCCTCTCACAAAAAAAAATCTCTCTCATTCTCGGCCTCGCTCGCTCGCTCGCTCGCTCCTGCTCACTGACAAACCCTACACAACAGTCAACATCATCACCCGAAAAAGGGGAGACACCATAATTCTCTCCCTTCTTCTCTCCTTCCGAGTGATCCCTCTTCCTCCGAGTTTCACTCGACGGGCAAACACACATGTGCTGCATAGTAATAATAAAAAAGTAGAAAAATCGACCTACAAATCTATGATTAAATAGGTTAAACTAGGGTTTTGCCCACTACTACAGATCAAGTTCAAAAATATCCAACTACTAGTTCGATTTTGGGCTACTAATATAAAATTAAAATAAGTTGAACTAGTATTCCTCTAAAAAATCATTTTGGTATGCATTGTTTGATACTTTTCATAGCTATAGTGCATCACAAATTTATGATTTCATGCTTTGCTTTGCCAATTTCGATTTTTTCTAACCACCTTCTCTTTGATTTCAAATTTAGGTCAAACTATCGATGCCTACTATGTGTTTTCTACTTGAATTGGATGCAGCGTGCGCACATGTTTTGCCATTGTTTTGGGCTTCCACACATCTTTGGGGCATCCAAGTATTTAAGTTACCTTGTTTTTTTGAATTGTAATTCATACCCTTCCTCCCAATTTTTATGCCCATTTGAATCTTGGTCAAATCCTAAGTTTGACCAAGATTTGAACAAGTTTAAAACATGAAAATGAAAAGGTAAGCCTGAATCCTTCTTAGTCACTCTAAAATGAGAAGCTTTTGGGAGTTTTTTGAAATTTCCATGTTTGAAACCCAAAACCACTTCTCTTCATGCTTGACTTCATAAGACAGAGTTTAGGGTTAGGGGGTAGATACATGATTTGTCTAGTTTGTTGTTTAGACCTTGTTTATCAACTTGAATGCTTACTATATGACATAATAATACTATGTGCTTTGGTTTTAATTTTTTTGATTTTTTCTGAATTTTTATGCCCATTTGATCTTGGTCAAATCCTAGGCTTAACCAATATTTAAACAAGTTTAAAACATGAAAATGAAAAGGTAAGCCTGTATCCTTCTTAGTCACTCCAAAATGAAGCTTTTGGGAAGGTTTTTGAAATTTCCATGTTTGAAATCCAAAACGACTTCTCTTCGTGCTTGACTTCATAAGACAAAGTTTAGGGCTAGGGGTAGAAACATGATTTTTCTGGTTTGAATATGTCTAGACCTTGTTTACCAACTTGAGTGCTTACTATATGACATAAGAAGGCTATATGCTTTGGTTTTTCATTTTTTTTGAAATTTTATGCCCATTTGAATCTTGATCAAATCCTAGGTACGGTTTGACCAAGATTTGAACAATTTTAAAACATGAAAATAAAAGGTAAGCCCGACCTGGATCCTTTAGTCACTCTAAAATGAAGCTTTTGGGGGTTCTTGAAATTTCCAAGTTTGAAACCCAAAACCACTTCTCTTCATGCTTGACTACATAAGACAGAGTTTAGGGTTAGGGGTAGATACATGATTTTTCTTGTTTGAATATATCTAGACCTTGTTTATATCAACTTTAATGCTAACTATATGACATAAGAAAACTATATATGTGCTTTGGTTTTTAATTTTTCTGATTTTTTTATTTTGATGCACATTTGAATCTTTGTCAAATCCTAGGTTTGACCAAGATTTAAACAAGTATAAAACATGAAAATGAAAAGGGGAAGCTTGTATCCTTCTTAGTCACTCTAAAATGAAGTTTTTGGGATGTTCTTGAAATTTTCATGTTTGAAACCCAAAACCACTTCTCTTCATGCTTGACTTCATAAGATAGAGTTTAGGGGCTAGGGGATAGATACATGATTTTCCTAGGTTTGAATATGCATGTCCAAATTAAACCTTGTTTATCAACTTGAATGCTTACTATATGACATAAGAAGACTATATGCTTTTGTTTTTCATTTTTCTGATTTTTTTAAATTTTATGCCCATTTGAATCTTTTGGTCAAATCCTTGGTTTAATTTGACACGGATTTAAACAAGTTTAAAATATGAAAATGAAAAGGTGGTAAGCAGGCATGGATCCTTCTTATATATATTAGTCACTCTAAAATGAAGCTTTTGGGAGGTTTTTGAAATTTCCATGTTTGAAACCCAAAACCACTTCTCTTCATGTTGTTGACTTCATAAGATAGAGTTTAGGGGTTAGGGGTATAGATACATGATTTGTCTTGTTTGAATATGTGTCTAGACCTTGTTTATCAACTTTAATGCTTACTATATGACATAAGAACACTATGTGCTTTAATTTGGTTTTTAATTTTTATATTTTTTTGAATTTTGATGCACATTTTGAATCTTGGTCAAATCCTAGGTTTGACCGAGATTTGAACAAGTTTAAAACAAGAAAATAAAAGGTAAGCCCGCCAGACTGGATCCTTCTTAGTCACTCTATAATGAAGCTTTTAGGGGGGTTGTTGAAAATGTAAGCATGTATCCTTCTTAGTACGTCACACCACAATGAAGCTTTTGGGAGGGTTTTTGAAATGTCCATGTTTGAAACCCAAAACGACTTCTCTTCGTGCTTGACTTCATAATTAAGACAAAGTTTAGGGTTAGGGGTAGATACATGATTTTTCTGGTTTGAATATGTCTAGACTTTGTTTATCAACTTGAGTGCTTACTATATGGCATATATAAGAAGCTAGGCTATGTGCTTTGGTTTTTCATTTTTTTTGAATTTTTATGCCCATTTGAATCTTGGTCAAATCCTAGGTACGTACGGTTTGACCAAGATTTGAACATGTTTAAAACATGAAAATAAAAGGTAAGCATGGATCCTTCTTAGTCACTCTAAAATGAAGCTTTTGGGAGGTTTTTGAAATTTCCATGTTTGAAACCCAAAACCACTTCTCTTCATGCTTGGCTTCGTAAGATAGAGTTTAGGGTTTGGGGTAGATACGTACATGATTTTTCTAAGTATTTTTACGCCCATTTGAATCTTCGTCAAATCCTAAGTTTGACCAAGATTTGAACAAGTTTAAAACATGAAAATGAAAAGGGTAAGCCTGGATCCTTGTTTAGGGTTAGGGGTAGATACAAGATTTTTGTGGTTTGAATATGTCAGACCTTGTTTATCACCTTGAATGCTTACTATATGACATAGGAAGACGGTGTGCTTTTGTTTTTCTATTTTTTGAATTTTTATGCCCATTTGAATCTTGGTCAAGTCATAGGTTTGACCAAGATTTAAACATGTTTAAAACATGAAAATGAAAAAGTAAGCCTGGATCCTTCTTAGTCACTCCAAAATGTACCAATTGATAAATGAGTTAACTTGGCTTCGTGGAAAAAATAATGTCATGTAAATGATTTAACTTGGCTTTCGTACCCTTGAATCCATAGGAAACTTTGTATAAATGTAGTAGTATAATAATCAACCGAGTTTTTACATCAACAGGTCTGTCACTTACGTGTGGTGCCCATGCGTGAGGTCCCACACTTCAGTGAGCACAAGTCACGTGCAATAGGTACGCAAACTCCCAGCCATTTTCTTTGTCAAGAGAAGACGCATCAGGATGCGTATTGGAAGTATGTGGGTCCTTCTGGATCCTTCGGTTGTCCCTCTCACAAAAAACAAATCTCTCTCATTCTCGGCCTCGCTCGACTCGCTCGCTCGCTCCTGCTCACTGACAAACCCACCAGTCAACATCATCACCCGAAAAAGGGAGACACCATAATTCTCTCCCTTCTTCTCTCCTTCCGAGTGATCCCTCTTCCTCCGAGTTTCACTCGACGGGCAAACACACATGTGCTGCATAGTAATAATAAAAAAGTAGAAAAATCGACCTACGAATCTATGATTAAATAGGTTAAACTAGGGTTTTGCCCACTACTACAGATCAAGTTCAAAAATATCCAACTACTAGTTCGATTTTGGGCTACTAATATAAAATTAAAATAAGTTGAACTAGTATTCCTCTAAAAAATCATTTTGGTATGCATTGTTTGATACTTTTCATAGCTATAGTGCATCACAAATTTATGATTTCATGCTTTGCTTTGCCAATTTCGATTTTTTCTAACCACCTTCTCTTTGATTTCAAATTTAGGTCAAACTATCGATGCCTACTATGTGTTTTCTACTTGAATTGGATGCAGCGTGCGCACATGTTTTGCCATTGTTTTGGGCTTCCACACATCTTTGGGGCATCCAAGTATTTAAGTTACCTTGTTTTTTTGAATTGTAATTCATACCCTTCCTCCCAATTTTTATGCCCATTTGAATCTTGGTCAAATCCTAAGTTTGACCAAGATTTGAACAAGTTTAAAACATGAAAATGAAAAGGTAAGCCTGAATCCTTCTTAGTCACTCTAAAATGAGAAGCTTTTGGGAGTTTTTTGAAATTTCCATGTTTGAAACCCAAAACCACTTCTCTTCATGCTTGACTTCATAAGACAGAGTTTAGGGTTAGGGGGTAGATACATGATTTGTCTAGTTTGTTGTTTAGACCTTGTTTATCAACTTGAATGCTTACTATATGACATAATAATACTATGTGCTTTGGTTTTCATTTTTTTTGATTTTTTCTGAATTTTTATGCCCATTTGATCTTGGTCAAATCCTAGGCTTAACCAATATTTAAACAAGTTTAAAACATGAAAATGAAAAGGTAAGCCTGTATCCTTCTTAGTCACTCCAAAATGAAGCTTTTGGGAAGGTTTTTGAAATTTCCATGTTTGAAATCCAAAACGACTTCTCTTTGTGCTTGACTTCATAAGACAAAGTTTAGGGCTAGGGGTAGAAACATGATTTTTCTGGTTTGAATATGTCTAGACCTTGTTTACCAACTTGAGTGCTTACTATATGATCGACATAAGAAGGCTATATGCTTTGGTTTTTCATTTTTTTTTGAAATTTTATGCCCATTTGAATCTTGATCAAATCCTAGGTACGGTTTGACCAAGATTTGAACAATTTTAAAACATGAAAATAAAAGGTAAGCCCGACCTGGATCCTTTAGTCACTCTAAAATGAAGCTTTTGGGGGTTCTTGAAATTTCCAAGTTTGAAACCCAAAACCACTTCTCTTCATGCTTGACTACATAAGACAGAGTTTAGGGTTAGGGGTAGATACATGATTTTTCTTGTTTGAATATATCTAGACCTTGTTTATATCAACTTTAATGCTAACTATATGACATAAGAAAACTATATATGTGCTTTGGTTTTTAATTTTTCTGATTTTTTTATTTTGATGCACATTTGAATCTTTGTCAAATCCTAGGTTTGACCAAGATTTAAACAAGTATAAAACATGAAAATGAAAAGGGAAGCCTGTATCCTTCTTAGTCACTCTAAAATGAAGTTTTTGGGATGTTCTTGAAATTTTCATGTTTGAAACCCAAAACCACTTCTCTTCATGCTTGACTTCATAAGATAGAGTTTAGGGGCTAGGGGATAGATACATGATTTGCCTAGGTTTGAATATGCATGTCCAAATTAAACCTTGTTTATCAACTTGAATGCTTACTATATGACATAAGAAGACTATATGCTTTTGTTTTTCATTTTTCTGATTTTTTTAAAATTTTATGCCCATTTGAATCTTTTGGTCAAATCCTTGGTTTAATTTGACACGGATTTAAACAAGTTTAAAATATGAAAATGAAAAGGTGGTAAGCAGGCATGGATCCTTCTTATATATATTAGTCACTCTAAAATGAAGCTTTTGGGAGGTTTTTGAAATTTCCATGTTTGAAACCCAAAACCACTTCTCTTCATGTTGTTGACTTCATAAGATAGAGTTTAGGGGTTAGGGGTATAGATACATGATTTGTCTTGTTTGAATATGTGTCTAGACCTTGTTTATCAACTTTAATGCTTACTATATGACATAAGAACACTATGTGCTTTAATTTGGTTTTTAATTTTTATATTTTTTTGAATTTTGATGCACATTTTGAATCTTGGTCAAATCCTAGGTTTGACCGAGATTTGAACAAGTTTAAAACAAGAAAATAAAAGGTAAGCCCGCCAGACTGGATCCTTCTTAGTCACTCTATAATGAAGCTTTTAGGGGGGTTGTTGAAAATGTAAGCATGTATCCTTCTTAGTACGTCACACCACAATGAAGCTTTTGGGAGGGTTTTTGAAATGTCCATGTTTGAAACCCAAAACGACTTCTCTTCGTGCTTGACTTCATAATTAAGACAAAGTTTAGGGTTAGGGGTAGATACATGATTTTTCTGGTTTGAATATGTCTAGACTTTGTTTATCAACTTGAGTGCTTACTATATCAAGTTGTGTCTGAGTCGAGTCAATGTTGAGTCGTTGAGTCACCTAGTATTATTATTATGGTGGTGTACTTGTGTTCATGTACTTGTTTCAGACAGGTATTGCTGTTTTGGTGAAGGAGACATGCATCATCCATTTTTGGTGGGGTTAATTGGTTCTAGGGTTAATTGGTTCTATGCCACTCCTCAATTCACAAGTTGTGTTTATGCCATTCCAAAAACTGAAGTTGTGTTTATGCCACTCTCAATTCTCAATACCCCCTTCTATGCCATTTTCAACAATACAACATGAAAACGGTTCAATAAATAGTCGTATTTCAGTTTATACTTTCGTATTGACCAAAATAAACCTGTGTTCAGATTTGGAGCGACTTTTGGGTGTTTCGGGCACACAAGAAATCCAAAATTTTCAAATTCTGGCAAAAATTAGAACTTCTCAGGAAAATCTATTTTTTTTATAGGAAATCAAAAACACTGAAACGAGTATACTATTTTAATTTGAGCCATTTATGTGCAGATTTGCATAAAAAGGCTGACATTTTCTGTTCTGTCTAGAAATTGGTAAAATTTTGTCCAAAAAATCAAACTTCTTCGAAAAATCTGATAATTTTACAGAATGTCAAGAACACTAATATGAGTCATCCAAGTATTTAAGTTACCTTGTTTTTTTTGAATTGTAATTCATACCCTTCCTCCCAATTTTTATGCCCATTTGAATCTTGGTCAAATCCTAAGTTTGACCAAGATTTGAACAAGTTTAAAACATGAAAATGAAAAGGTGAGCCTGAATCCTTCTTAGTCACTCTAAAATGAGAAGCTTTTGGGAGTTTTTTGAAATTTCCATGTTTGAAACCCAAAACCACTTCTCTTCATGCTTGACTTCATAAGACAAAGTTTAGGGTTAGGGGGTAGATACATGATTTGTCTGGTTTGTTGTTTAGACCTTGTTTATCAACTTGAATGCTTACTATATGACATAATAATACTATGTGCTTTGATTTTCATTTTTTTGATTTTTTCTGAATTTTTATGCCCATTTGATCTTGGTCAAATCCTAGGTTTAACCAATATTTAAACAAGTTTATAACATGAAAATGAAAAGGTAAGCCTGCATCCTTCTTAGCGCATCCACAATGTTGCTATTGCCAAATCTGATACGATGGTGAATTTGGCTTTGGTGTGAAATATAGCAATAGCTCCACAATGTAGTGGTTCCAAATATTTATAACGTGGGTCCCGCCATCAAGCTAAAACAACACATAAAGCCAATATGGAACTACTCTCACAATGTAGGGAACTAGTTCCAAATGCCAAAAGTGAAATTTGGCATCGGAGCACCTACTTGCTCCGGTTCCCTGTTTTTCTGGTTTTGGAACTACCTCTACAATGTATGGAACTAGTTCCAAAAGCCAAAAATCAAATATGGAACCACTTTTGGCTACACGTTGTGGATGCTCTTAGTCACTCCAAAATGAAAGCTTACATATACTCTTGGAATACTGTTTTGGGTGATTTGTCATTCAAAAATTTGGTATCATTCGGATCGGAGGAAGTATAGTTGGAGATGAATGGCCCACCAAGTCTCTGCCTTGAAGTTTGCTCTTTGACCAGATAAGTATTACTACTCGCGAGGTGCCGAGGAGACGGGGAGGCCAAATTTAAGGACTAACCTTTGCTCTTGCCGTCTTCCTCAGTTCACCACTTTGTTTACCTCTTGGAATACTACTTCGCCACCATGACCGGGAGCAAGTCTCGCCACAGAAGGGCTCGTGCGGCTGCGGCGAAGCTGAGGGAATCCCAGCAATGGCGTCCCTGTGCTGCTGTCGAGGTGCCTTCTGCGCAAGAGTCTTCAAGGGCGTCGCAGCCCGCGACTGCTACCTTCAGGCGATCCTCCGTTCTTGCGCATCTTTCTATGTCTTTCACAACTTATCATCCCCTCCTTTTCTTACCTTCTCTCAATCGTATATTCAGGTCGGGCGGCCTTAGTTTTCCCGCAGCCCTCCTGCCTGCGGAAACATCTTCCACGGAGCCAAGTTCTCAAAGCAGCGAGGTATAGACATTCGTGCAAATTGGGATTCCCATTTTCTCTTTCTTGGTACTTCTCTGGGTACACTTCTGATTTTGTGCTCCATCCCCATCTGATAGAAGCCCCGCTACGAGATCGGGCCCATTTTAGAAATGGTTATGGGCGATTTCTGCGTCGAGACGGCGGACAGAAGCGCCCTCGCCGATGAGTGCATGAGACTTTATTCTGAGCTCGCCACTGAGAAGATCCGGATTCGCATTCTCGACGATATCGCCATGAAATCGTTCACTGCGAGTAATGAGATCCAGCGGCGGAGCCTCGGCCAGGCGGAGACCATGGACAAACTCGCCGGACTGATCCTGAACCTCACGGTTAGGACGGACAAACTAGAGGCCGAGCTGTCACAGGAGAAGGCTCTCAACTCCGAGCTGAAGCGTCAAGCAGGCTCAAGGTAGATCTTGACCAGGTCACTGTGTACCACTAGCTGCAATCCTTGATGACTGCTGTGTCACCTGGCTTCCGAGTTTCTGAAGGTTAATTTTCGAAATTTTGTTCGTAAAATTGGCCTGTGGAAATGTAAACAAACTAGTACTCTTACTTTATTATATTAGTACTTGTGTCAATGTAGTAGTTGTGTCTGAGTCGAGTCAATGTTGAGTCGTTGAGTCACCTAGTATTATTATTATGGTGGTGTACTTCTGTTCATGTACTTGTTTCAGACAGGTATTGCTGTTTTGGTGAAGGAGACATGCATCACCCATTTTTGGTGGGGTTAATTGGTTCTAGGATTAATTGGTTCTATGCCACTCCTCAGTTCACAAGTTGTGTTTATGCCATTCCAAAAACTGAAGTTGTGTTTATGCCACTCTCAATTCTCAATACCCCCTTCTATGCCATTTTCAACAATACAACATGAAAACGGTTCAATAAATAGTCGTATTTCAGTTTATACTTTCGTATTGACCAAAATAATCCTGTGTTCAGATTTGGAGCGACTTTTGGGTGTTTCGGGCACACAAGAAATCCAAAATTTTCAAATTCTGGCAAAAATTAGAACTTCTCAGGAAAATCTATTTTTTATAGGAAATCAAAAACACTGAAACGAGTATACTGTTTTAATTTGAGCCATTTATGTGCAGATTTGCATAAAAAGACTGACATTTTCTGTTCTGTCTAGAAATTGGTAAAATTTTGTCCAAAAAATCAAACTTCGAAAAATCTGATAATTTTACAGAATGTCAAGAACACTAATATGAGTCTACTATTCTAATATGAGCCATTTCTGGGCACATATGATCCATTAAACATAGGTGCAAAGTACGGTCCAGATTATCTGAGAGTATGTACAAACTGTAGTATAGAGAAGTCGTTTTGGGTTTCAAACATGGAAATTTCAAGAACATCCCAAAAAGCTTCATTTTAGAGTGAGTAAGAAGGATCCAGGCTTACCTTTTCATTTTCATGTTTTAAACTTGTTTAAATCTTGGTCAAACCTAGGATTTGACCAAGATTCAAATGGGCAGAAAATTAAAAAAATCATAAAAATGAAAAACCAAAGTACATAGTCTTCTTATGTCATATAGTAAGCATTCAAGTTGATAAACAAGGTCTAGACATATTCAAACCATACAAATCATGTATCTACCCCTAACCCTAAACTCTGTCTTATGAAGTCAAGCATGAAGAGAAGTGGTTTTGGGTTTCAAACATGAAAATTTCAAAAACCTCTTAAAAATTCATTTTAGAGTGACTAAGAAGGATATGATGCAGGCTTCCCTTTTCATTTTCTTGTCTTAACTTGTTTAAATCTTGGTCAAACCTAAGATTTGACCAAAAGATTCAAACGGGCATAAAATTCAAAAAAATCAGAAAAATGAAAAACAAAAGCATATAGTCTTCTTATGTCATATAGTAAGCATTCAAGTTGATAAACAAGGTCTAGACATATTCAAACCAGAAAAATCATGTATATATCTACCCCTAACCCTAAACTCTGTCTTATTATGAAGAGAAGTGGTTTTGGGTTTCAAATTTTCAAGAACCTCCCAAAAGCTTCATTTTAGAGTGTGACTAAGAAGGATCCAGGCTTACCTTTTCACTTTCATGTTCTAAACTTGTTTAAATCCTAGTCAAACCTAGGATTTCACAAAGATTCAAATATATGGGTATAAAATACAAAAAAATAGAAAAATGAAAAACAAAAGCACATAGTCTTCTTATGTCATATAGTAAGCATTAAAGTTGATAAACAAGGTCTAGACATATTCAAACTAGACAAATCATGTATCTCCCCCCTAACCCCTAAACTCTGTATTATGAAGTCAAGCATGAAGAGAAGTGGTTTTGGGTTTCAAACATGGAAATTTCAAAAACCTCTTAAAAATTCATTTTAGAGTGACTAAGAAGGATGCAAGCTTCCCTTTTCATTTTCATGTCTTAAACTTGTTTAAATCTTGGTCAAACCTAAGATTTGACCAAAAGATTCAAACGGGCATAAAATTCAAAAAAATCAGAAAAATGAAAAACAAAAGCATATAGTCTTCTTGTGTCATATAGTAAGCATTCAAGTTGATAAACAAGGTATAGACATATTCAAACCAGAAAATCATGTATATATCTACCCCTAACCCTAAACTCTGTCTTATGAAGTCAATCATGAAGAGAAGTGGTTTTGGGTTTCAAACATGGATATTTCAAGAACCTCCCAAAAGCCTCATTTTAGAGTGTGACTAAGAAGGATCCAGGCTTACCTTTTTCATTTTCATGTACTAAACTTGTTTAAATCCTGGTCAAACCTAGGATTTCACAAAGATTCAAATATATGTGTATAAAATATAAAAAATAGAAAAATGAAAACCAAAGCACATAGTCTACTTATGTCACATAGTAAGCATTCAAGTTGATAAACAAGGTCTAGACATATTCAAACCAGAAAAATCATGTATATATCTACCCCTAACCCTAAACTCTGTCTTATGAAGTTAATCATGAAGAGAAGTGGTTTTGGGTTTCAAACATTGGAATTCCAAGAACCTCCCAAAAGCTTCATTTTAGAGTGTGACTAAGAAGGATCCAAGCTTACCTTTTCATTTTCATGTTCTAAACTTGTTTAAATCCTGGTCAAAACTAGGATTTCACAAAGATTCAAATATATGGGTATAAAATTCAAAAAAATAGAAAAATGAAAAACCACATAGTCTTCTTATGTCATATAGTAAGCATTAAAGTTGATAAACAAGGTCTAGACATATTCAACCTAGACAAATCATGTATCTACCCCCTAACCCCTAAACTCTGTCTTATGAAGTCCAGCATGAAGAGAAGTGGTTTTGGGTTTCAAACATGGAAATTTCAAAAACCTCTTACAAAATTCATTTTAGAGTGACTAATTAAGAAGGATGCATGCTCCCCTTTTCATTTTCATGTCTTAAACTTGTTTAAATCTTGGTCAAACCTAAGATTTGACCAAAAGATTCAAACGGGCATAAAAAATCAGAAAAATGAAAACCAAAGCACATAGTTTTCTTATGTCATATAGTAAGCATTCAAGTTGATAAACAAGGTCTAGACATATTCAAACCAGAAAATCATGTATATATCTACCCCTAACCCTAAACTCTGTCTTATGAAGTCAATCATGAAGAGAAGTGGTTTTGGGTTTCAAACATGGAAATTTCAAGAACTCCCAAAAGCTTCATTTTAGAGTGACTAAGAAGGATCCAGGCTTACCTTTTCATTTTCATGTTTTAAACTTGTTTAAATCCTGGTCAAACCTAGGATTTGACAAAGATTCAAATATATGGGCATAAAATTCAAAAAAAATAGAAAAATGAAAAACCAAAGCACATAGTCTTCTTATGTCATATAGTAAGCATTAAAGTTGATAAACAAGGTCTAGACATATGCAAACTAGACAAATCATGTATCTACCCCTAACCCCTAAACTATGTCTTATGAAGTCAAGCATGAAGAGAAGTCGTTTTGGGTTTCAAACATGGAAATTTCAAGAACATCCCAAAAGCTTCATTTTAGAGTGACTAAGAAGGATCCATGATTACCTTTTCATTTTCATGTTTTAAACTTGTTTAATCTTGGTCAAACCTAGGATTTGACCAAGATTCAAATGGGCACAAAATTTAAAAAATCAGAAAAATGAAAAACCAAAGTACATAGTCTTCTTATGTCATGTAGTAAGCATTCAAGTTGATAAAATGGTTCATGCCGGCGTCTTAGCTCCTAAAAAAATTATACACCAATTGATTTGACGAATTGATGATTTACTCTAGTCTGCTTCTAGACCATGCAGCTAGCGAGTATTCATATGTACTGCATGGAGCCCCCAACTTTTGACTTCCCGTGTCGGAAAAGGCCTGTTTAATAATGTGGGGCAGTGAGGTATCCCGAAGTATCTAGAGGGTTCCAGTGTTTCAGGCTTTCAGCATCGCCAGTCCAAGGGAAGGATGGGTGACGAATCCGTGCATTCACAGCCGTTAGATCTGAAGAGTCCTTGTATGATGAGCGGTAGATAGCACCTCTAAGCTGCAAATCAACAGCTTCAATTACTTCAAATGAGCATTGGCCGGAAGGCTGACAGAGTGAAAAAATTCAATTTCAAAAACTCATGTATAGAATAGAAAAAAATAAAAAACATGTAGATAGAATAGAGGTATAGATAGATTAGCCCAAAAAAGAAGAGGACGGGGAAATTTCGAACGCTCGCCTTTAACTCAGCACAGCAGACACCTCCCTCGCGCACCTAAACTTTCGAACGCGCGCCCAATATTTCGAACGCTCGCCTTTAACTCAGCACCCAGCCCACCTTGTTCTTCTCTAGACACCTCCTTCGGCGCCCTGTTCTTCTCTAGACACACCCTCGGTGAACCAGGCCGCGCACCAAAACTTCCCCACGCTGTCTATCAGCCGCGTCAGCCGGCGACTGCTGGTGGCGCCGTTCTTCTCCAGCCGCACCGGCAGGCGCGGTCAGCTGGTAGATCCTCACGGTATGCATGCTATCTTCAGGCCTGGGCAAGTACGATTCATTATAGCTCAATCGAAGTCAGTCGCCGTCGCCCAGCCCTTATAAGTTCGTTAGTTCGTTCGAATCGATCGGTTGATATTGTTTTCCTCTCGATGTGTTTGTTTGACATTGTTTTCCGCTTTACCTATTTGCTCGAATTCGTTCGTACTGTACACTGTACTGCTCACCATTGCCCAATGTCTGTAGTCGTCGCTTGGTGCCAGTCCTCTATGGACCTGTTTGTAATCTTATTACTTCTGGGTTCTTTGCACTGCTAATACATCGGTGGATTTACGGCCAAAAAGAAGAAAGAATTTGTTGGTATTATATTGCTTTCGATTGATCTGTTCGCCCCCAAGCTTTTACAGAAGCCGCAAGAGATTCAAGGATGAAATGGCTCTCCTTGTTTAGTGCCGTAGCACCATCGGCTTTTCTCACTGGCTTTGCCTCGATCCACTTACTGAACTTATCAATAGCGACCAAGAGGTATTCATGACCGCCAGGAGATGATTTCTTTAACTTACCAACCATATCGAGCCCCCAGACCGCAAACGGCCAGGTGATAGGTATGGTCTTCAGCTCTTGGGCTGGAGCGTTTGGTTGAGTAGCATAGTACTGACAACCGCGGCAAGTTTTCACCAGCTTATCAGCGTCTTCTTTAGCTGTTAGCCAGTAAAATCCTAACCGAAAAGCTTTTGCAACGAGGGACCTGGGGGCGGCATGATGCCCGCAATCCCCTGCATGGATCTCTCTGAGGATTTCAATGCCATCTTGACTGGAGACGCATTTGAGAAATACCCCGTTTGCGCTTCGTTTGTAGAGCTGTCCATCAACAATTGTGTAGGATCTTGCTCGTCTGATGATCTGTCGTGCGTGGACCTCGTCCTCCGGCAACTTTTGATCAATGAGGTAATCCAAGAACGGCTGAGTCCAGGCCGGAATGACTGCCATCACTTCCTTAGCCGGAGAAACTGCCAGATCGGGATTTTCCGGGTTTGCACCCTTCACCGAGGGTACTCGCAGATGCTCAAGGAAAATTCCAGGCGGAATTGGTTTCCTGCCGGATCCGAGCTTGGACAGCATGTCTGCTGCTGTGTTATCGTCTCTCCTGACGTACTTGACTTCGTATCCGAGGAAGCACTTGGCGATCTCGTCAACTTCGTCTCTGTAAGCCGCCATGACGGAGTTTCTGGCGTTCCAGGTTCCGGCTACTTGTTGTGCCACCAGGTCGGAATCTCCGCAGCATATGATGTGCTTGATCCCAATTTCCTTAGCGATGCGCAGACCGTGTAGTAGAGCCTCGTATTCCGCCATGTTGTTGGTTGCTTCGAAGTGAATCTGCAGAACGTACTGCAGTTCTTCTCCGGTAGGTGACTTCAGGGTAACTCCAGCCCCCGAGCCTTGATGTTGCTTGGATCCGTCAAAGTGCATGACCCAAGCTTCAGGTTCCGGCACAGGTGTGCCCTCCGGTGCTTCAGTCCAATCCGCGATGAAATCCGCTAGAACTTGAGACTTGATTGCAGTTCGGGCTTCGTAGTTGATGTCGAAGGCAGATAACTCGATGCCCCATTTTGCTACGCGTCCTGTTGCGTCGGAGTTGTTGATGATCGTTGCCAGGGGAGCCTTGCTCACCACTGTCATTGGGTGCTCCTGGAAGTAGTGTCTCAGTTTCCGGCTTCCTAGGAAAACTCCGTAAGCCAGCTTCTGAAAGTGAGGGTATCTCTGCTTGGATTCCGTCAAGACTTCGCTAATGTAATAGACAGGCCTTTGGACTCCGTGCTCAAATCCTTCTTCCTTTCGCACCACCACGATTACGAGGCTGATAACTTTGTTGGTAGCCGCTATGTAGAGGAGCATAGGCTCTGACTCAGCTGGAGCTGCCAATATAGGTGGGGAGGAGAGTATGTTCTTCAACTCCTGAAGTGCTTTATCTGCTGCTTCATCCCAGACAAACTTGTCGGTTTTCTTCAGCAGCTTGTATAGAGGTAAGGCTTTCTCGCCAAGACGGCTAACAAATCTACTGATTGCCGCAACGCAACCAGTTAATCGTTGCACATCTTTGAGACAAGTTGGCCTTTTGATGTTCAGGATAGCCTTGATTTTTTCCGGGTTAACTTCAATGCCCCTGTGAGAAACAATGAAGCCAAGGAGTTTTCCTGCTGGTACGCCAAAGACGCACTTCAGCGGATTCAACATCATCTTGTACCGTCGGAGATTATCAAAGGTTTCCTTGAGGTCGCTCAGCAGGTCGGATCCCTTCCGGGTCATGACCGCGATGTCGTCGACGTAGGCGTGCACGTTCCGACCAATTTGGTCCTTCAGGCACCGCTGCATCGTCCGTTGGTATGTGGCACCTGCGTTTTTCAAACCAAAAGGCATGGTAACATAGCAGTATGTGCCAAAGGGTGTGATGAAAGAGGTCGCCTTTTGGTCAGACTCCTTCATCAAGATCTGATGGTACCCGGAATATGCGTCAAGAAAACATAGAAGCTCCGCCCCTGCCGTCGAATCAATGACTTGGTCAATGCGCGGCAAAGGGAACGGATCTTTCGGACAATGCTTATTCACGCCGGAGTAATCGATGCACATTCTTAGTATTTCAGAATTCTTTTTAGGTACAAGGACGGGGTTTGCGACCCAATCAGTATGGATAACTTCTACTACAAAACCTGCCTCTAGTAACTTTGCTAACTCCATTCCTATGGCGCGGCGCTTCTTATCTCCAAAGCGTCGCATAGCTTGCTTCACCGGTTTTGCACCCGGATTTATGTTGAGGTAGTGCTCGGCGAGTTCCCTTGGTACTCCGGACATGTCAGAAGGTTGCCATGCGAAGATATCCATGTTGGCTCTGAGGAACTCGACGAGCGCGCTTTCCTATTTGGGGTCCATGTTGGCTCCGACTGAAACCTGCTTGGAGTTGTCCCCTTCAATGAGGTCATGCTTCTTGGTTTCTATCGCGGCCTTGAACGAGGTCTTCTGTTCGGAGATCTGCTTCTTGGTGGTCTGCATCTCAGTCGGATCCACCGCGGCTCTGTAGCCTTGCAGCTCCTCTCCAGATATGACGGATTCTGCAAAGGCGGCTTCGCCTTCCTCGCAGTCCCTAGCTTTCTTGTAGTCTCCGGACACGGTGATCCAACCGTTAGGACCCGGAATCTTGAGCTTGTTGTAGATGTAGCATGCCCTGGCGTGGAACTTGTGGTAGGTGGGCCTGCCGAAGATTACGTGGTAGGAGCTTTTGAAGGGCACCACTTCAAACGTGATCATTTCTTCGCGGTAATTGTTCACATCGCCGAAGGCCACGGGAAGTTTGATGCTGCCCAGAGAGTTTGCCTTCTTACCCGGAACCACACCATGAAATTCAGTGGTGCTGTGCTTGAGCTGGTCCTTGGTGAGGTTCATCTTCTCCAGGGTCTCCAGGTACATGATGTTCAGGCTGGCTCCTCCGTCCATAAGACACTTGGAGAAGTCATACCCGTCTATGCGGGGACTCACAACCAGAGCGTAGCACTCTTTGGGGATGACGGCCGGATGATCCGACCTGTCAAAGGTACAGGCTTTCTCCGACCACTTGACATACTGCGGCACAGCCGGAACTGTGGCGTTCAAGATCCGGAGCGCCGATTTTTTCGCGCGGACAGTGGGGGTTCCGAGGAAGGTGTGGTAAGTTCCGACACTCTTTCTGCCAAAGGGGTTGGACTTGTTTGCTGCGGTACCCTCCTTGGGTTCCGGCGAAGCGTCATCCTCGTCCATGGCCTCGGAACTGTCCTCCTCTTTGTCCTTGTTCTTGCCCTTGCCTCCTTTGCCGCGTGGGCGGTGCTTCCGGGCTCGCTTGTATCCTGCCTCCGGGTCGTTCTTCAGATCATTGACCCACTTGCAGTTGCGATTTGTGTGGGTAGACTTGCCCGTAGCCGGATCCAGATGGGCCAGGCACGGCATATCCCTGTATTCTTCGTACGTTTGGGGGGCGCGGGATCCGGCTGCGGTGACCTCGTCAGCGCGCTGCTGGCCCCTGCCTGCTCCGCCTCCACGTCCGCGGCCTCTTCCGCCTCCTGGACCTCCGCGTTGGAACGTCATGGCTACCATGTCGGATCCTCCGCCCTTCTGGTCTTCAGGGGGGTTCTTCCGCTTGTTGCTGTTGCTGACGCCGTTATCACGGTTTTTCTTCTGTTGGTGCAGGGGTATGGCTGTAGCTGCGAGATCTCCGCCTGCGTCGTCATCGGCGGCAGTATGATCGCTGGCGATGTTTATCATCTCATCAAGAGTGAGTTTGTTTGCGTTCACCAGGCAGGTAAGCTTATGGCGCAGCAGCCCCCCACGCTGCAAACCACCAATGAAGGCGTGCATTGCTGTGCGGTTATCTACGTTCTCGCACTCGTTCCTGGTTGCCAACCATCGGGTGAGGAAACTCCTGGATGTCTCACCCTTCTTCTGGATGCAAGCTTGAAGATCGCTGGTGGTGGCCGGTCTCTTGTAGGTACCCCTGAAGTGGTTCTCGAAAGCCTTCTTCAGGTCCAACCAGCAAAAGATGGTGTTCTCCTCGAGGTCGCTGAGCCAAACGCGAGCTGGACCAATAAGGTACAACTGGAGCATGCGGCAGGCTATATTCGGGGTTCCTCCGGCGAAGGTTACTGCATTGTAGTAATCCTCGATCCAGGTATCCGGCCTCTCGCTGCCATCATAATGCTTCAGATTTCCTGGTAGCTTAAGGTTCAAGCTTCTTGGCTTTGGTTCCTCTCGGATCATCTGGCCAAAGCACCTTGGACCAATGTAGTCGGATCTATACTCGTTGAGGCGATCCCGGGCATCACGAGGGGCACCGCCGGGTGATTTTGAGCGGGAACGGGATCTCCGGCCTCTGCCTCCGCCTCCACCTCCTCCTCCACTTGGTGGTGGTGAGGGAGATCTGCGAGGGGGCCTGTAGGATGATCTTCCGCCTTCGGACTCGTGGCGTGGCTCCCTCGGCTGGCTCCGGCTTCGGTGGCTCCTTTCCTCTTGGTGGTGGTCGCCTCCGTCGTTCCGGCTCCTGCGTGGCTCAGGTGCGTACTCCTCGTTCCGGCTCCTCCTTGGTTCCGGATCGCGTCCTTGGCTTCTGCGAGGCTCAGGGTCGCGTTCTTGGTTCCGACGAGGCTCAGGCTCGCGGTCTTGATTCCGGCTTCTGCGTTGCTCCAGCGTACGCTCCCTGTTCCTGTCTCTAGGTGCTGGCATGCTGTCGCGGATGTTGATTCCTCCTGGCCCATGGGGCCTGGGGTTTCCGGCGGGACTGCGACGTCGAGGGGGTAGCGGAGGACGCGAAGCTCGGGGTGGCGGTGATGGAACACGATATTTGTCTCTGCCAGTGTACATCGCACCCTTTCCCTTTTCCTGATCTTTCGGAGCTGAATCCGATGGTATTGGGATTGGGTTTGGATGATCTCTGACTTTCCTCCTGCGCTCCGTAGATCCGGTGCGCGACTCGTCATCACGATGTTGACTTGGTATGGCGTCCTTCTGCGCGGTGGATATGCATTGTTCCGGATTGGATGCTAACCTGCGCGAAGTGTCTGCCTTGCTCTGTTGCTGCATTGCTGAAGCAACGAGCTTCCGGACGTAGTTGATGTCAATCTCCTCGTCCTTCTTTTTTAGGAGCTCCGCAGCCTTCTTCATGTTATCCTTTGGAGTTGCGAGCGGCTGCTGCTCTGTGGGTGTTGCGAAGGTAATCTTGCGGGGAAGGATGGCCTCTCGCCTGATTCTAGCTTCTTCCTCCTGCACAAATTTTACCTTGGCCTCCCAGTGCTTCTCGAGTTGCCTGACCTTTTCGAGAGATTCATCAACCTCGCGGTCCTTCTTCTGAAAGTGGTCCACGAAGTTCGCCGCTATGGTTCTTTCTTCCAGCATTGCGGCTGCGGTCTTGGCAAACTTCTGAGCTGTCGCTAGCATCTCCTGTCTCTTGGCTTCTAAGGCCTCCGGATCTGCAGCTTCCTCGGGAGTTATTGGTTTGTTGAGGATATCGGACTTTGCGACTAAATCCATGCGTGCTTGCTCGACCATCTCTTCTGGAGACAGGACATCGTTTCGCGGTCGTGCCCGATCTAACGGAGACCTTACGTTGGATGGTCCTGGGTCGGAGTTGGAGGCTTCGTCTTCCGTTTCCGGCTGATCCAGCGGTGCCACGGTTGCTAGAACCTGCATCGGCTGGGCGGATTCCACTTCAGCTTGCTCACCGCCTCCGAGTTCCTCGAGCTTGCGGTTGAATTCCTCTGTATTCATGGATGAAGCGCCGTCATCTTCTTCCCCAATTGCGAGCTCCTTCGTCAAGCGATTGTATTCTTCTGTGCCTATTGAAGAGGCATCATCGGAATTTGGGCTCAAGTTTCCGAGGATTGATTCCTCAGGGTTTCCGGCTTCTTCTTGTCCCGGAGCGTCGCTGTCTCCGACTGCTTCTGGCAGATCCGGAGCTACGTTGTTTCCGGGTGCCTCAACCTGCAAAGGATCGGCCTCGTCCTGGTGGAGGGCGTCTCCTGCGGTATGGGCCAAGAAGTGCACGAAGTGACACCTTTGCTTCTCTAACACCTGGGAGACCCAGGCGGATCTGCATTGGTCTTCCACCGTTTTCTCCTGCTCAGGGGCGGATTGGGTGGGTTTTGATTTTTCCTGATCTAAGGCGGAATCTTCCTTAAGAAGCTCCTGCGACTCAGATCGGATCTTCGCGACGGCGTCCAGCTCAGCGGCGGACGCGTCAGCGTTACTTACCAGTGCGTTTCCGTCGGAATCGACGGTCTCGCCGATGAAGATGTGGATGCCGCCGATTGGGACGATGGAGAGCTTGACGGGGTTTGACCTAGCCGGAATCCAGAATTCGTCCGGAGGGACGATCGGAAAATTCCCGGCGTAAAGTACGCGCCCCACAGCGATCGAGTCGTCGTAGCTTCCCATGGCGGAGCCCTCCCGGTTCCGGCCTCCAGACGCCTCAGGCCCCACGGTGGGCGCCAACTGTCGTTGCCTAATCGACGATACCTCGGAGGAGGGATCCTCACGAGGGGGAGAAGAAGTAGGGGCCATAGGGCGGAGTGCACACGGGACGGTGGTACGCGAGTTACCCAGCTTCGGAACACCTGCACGATGACAGGGCCTACTGCTGCTTGTCTGGAATTATCTGGGCGCTTGCGCGTTGTTACAATGGTTGTGGTTGTGCCTCTAGGGCTCCCGGGATCCGGCTTATAAAGGCGCACGGATCTAGGGTTTACATGGAGAGTCCTAGCCGGAATACAAGTTGCCTAACTACGGTACAATATCTTGCCGTGTACGTCAAGGATCCGCCTTCCTTATGGCCGTACTGGATCCGGATACTTTATGGGCCTCCACGGATCCGGCCTCCTTCGTAGGTCGGTTAGGATCCGGCTCCAGGTTCCTGGGCTGGACTTCATCCTTCTTGATCATCAGCAACTGGGCCGCCCGATGGGCCCCATGCCACCATCACCGTCTGTGGGCCACCCGGGCTTGCCGGATCTAGGCCATGTCGTTGATATACCCATAAAGTATACCCACAACAGCTGGACTTTTGACGCAGCTCCAGTGACGTTCAGGTCAAAAGCCCAGCGTTGACTTTGGTTCAATATCAGCCATCCAAAGCCAATCGAACACACATGAATGTATCCAACCAAAAATCACTCTACAATAAGTCGTTTCCAGACAAAAACAATGTTTATTCCCAAACTATTTTTTTTGAATCCGACCAATCTTTCCCGGAATGCAGAAGAAATATATAAGATTTACTGGAATGTTGTTCTTTTTACTGGACAGTTTGAATTTTAAGTTTAAAGTTGGTTGTAAAACATAAAATGAGGTTTATTGATAAACAATATGGCTGAATCTGATGAAACTCCCCCAGAATGCATAACCCGACATATAAGATTTACTGGATTTTTGTTTCAAAAACTTCTAGGCAGTACGAATTTTAAGTTTAAAATTTTCTCGTGAAACTTAAAATGGGTAAATTTTGGATCCATTCTCGTGCGTTCGATTGGCTTTTGATGGCTGTTATTGAAACAAGTGTTAATTGGTTCTATGCCACTCCTCAATTCACAAGTTGTGTTTATGCCATTACAAAAACTGAAGTTGTGTTTATGCCACTCTCAATTCTCAATATCCCCTTCTATATATGCCATTTTCAATACTCCACTATAATAAATATAGCATATCTATGATAGTACTCTATGATACCACCCACTATGCACCCATGTTCCAAACACCACTCCCGCTGACTGTACCTTATTGTATCGAGCGATAAGCTTGATGAGCAACCCAAACAAACAAACAAAAAGACTGTACCTTATTGTACTTGCTCTTACCCGTATCTTCTCTTTCTCTTTCATCGCGAGTGCAGCTAATTCAGTTAGTCTTCCAATGAATATTAATATTTTGTCTCAATGATGTCATGTTTCGACTAACAATTAGCACTTTTGAATTCTTAGATTGCTTTTTCACACGATGCACTTCTTTTAATTTATTTTACCACATTTCAATGTGAACCTTGACCAAATAAATAGGACAACAATATCACGATCATATAATACATAAGCAGCATTGTTAGAATCGTGTTGGAAAATACTTTCTAATGATACCAGTTTTATATCAATTTTTTTATATACTTCATCCTGAAAAATATGTTTCAACTTCATCAAAACTTGCATGTATCTGCAAACTAAACTCATCTAAATACATGTATATCTACATAAAATTGAAACATCATTTTTAAATAGAGAGATATAGATTAATATTTTTTCGAAGATAAAATACGAAAAACAAGGGTGCATTGTTTATTGAAATGGAGTGAGTAGTATATATAAAATCATTTTAGTTGCCAATGATCATGTTGAGGGCCTCTATTTCTTGTTTTGCTCAGGCCCTCCGTATTCTCAGGTACGGCCCTGGTGGTCTATGAACCTGTATGTAATCTTATTACTTTTGGCTTCTTTGCACTGCTAATAGATCGGCGGAATTACGGCAAAAAAGAAGAAAGAATGTGTTGGTATTGTATTGCTTTCGATAGATCTGTTCGCCCCTCCCCCCCAAGCATTTATAGATGGCACAAGAGATTCAAGGATGAAATTGCTCTCCTTGTTCATAAGGCAAAGAGGAAATCATATCATGGGTAGAACATTTTATATATATTTTGCTGTTTGGGATCTATGATCCTTTTAGTTGCTGCTCTCCAGCAACTTTTGTACATATTTCCCTCTTTTTATTAATAAAAAAATACAAAGTGGGGAAACCCAGTGGTCAGCCTAAAAAAAATCTGTTCGCTAGGTAGCCGTAGTTTTGCACTCAGTTTGTTTGCTGAAATCGGCTCAAATAATGTAGCATTTATAGTTTTATATTCGACCTGTTTGCTCAGGTATGCTTGCTTACATTCGTAGGTGACCTGTTTGTTGAAATAGCTTATCGCTTCTCTGACCATCTATCTCCTCAACAGATGGACAGAACTTGGATATTATTTCACTCATTAACCACACCAACATATTTGAGTGGTATTGAAGACTTCATGAAGCACGTTAGTGATTTTACTGACGGCGACAAGACAAAGGAAGTGATTTGTCCATGCCGCGTATGTTTGAATATTGGGTCCAAGCCTCAACATGTAGTCTCAGATCATTTATTCGTTTATGGGATGGACCAGACATATATCAGGTGGATTAACCATGGTGAACACTATGATCAGCCTGACATTATTGATCCTCTTTATTCTGATGGTTATCAGCCTGAAGATCTCGTCCAGGATGAGGCTACTGCTAATTTGTTACGGGATCTGTATCCATATGCAAGCCAACAGCCCCATGGTTATCACAAAAAGCCTCTTTTCCATGACCTGATAGAAGATGCTAAGCGCTTAGTGGCCCCTGGTTCTGTTGTGTCAAGATTCGAATTAATTGTGAAATTACTTCATGACAAGTCATACCAGGGGATTACCAATAAAGCGTTCAATGCAGTTGCGAAGACATACAGCGATGCACTCCCTGGGGCTGGACTGCCAAAATCCTTTTATGAGGTGAAGCAGTACATCAAGGTACTGGGACTTGGATATGAGAAGATTGATTTTTGCAAAAATAACTGTGCACTGTTTTGGATGGAGTATAATGACCTCGATGAATGTCCAGTATGTAAGGAATCAAGATGGAAACATGATGGAGCTGGTGGTAAGAAAAAGATTCCTTGGAAGGTTCTGAGATACTTTCCACTTGTACAAAGATTGCAGAGGTTGTTTGCTTCAGAACAAACATCTCGGGAAACAAGATGGCACAAAGAGATTCTCACGCCCGACCCTGATTTACTGAGGCATCCTGCTGATGGCGATGAATGGAAGCAATTCGACCTGGATCATCCAGATTTTGCTGCAGATCCAAGGAACCTGAGACTTGGCCTTGCTACAGATGGATTCAACCCATTTGGCAACATGAGCAACTCGTATAGCATGTGGCCAGTACTAGTTACACCTTACAACCAGGCTCCCTGGACATGCACCGATCAGTCGAACTGTATGATGGCCTTACTCATCCCAGGTCCCAAATCTCCTGGGAAGGATTTTGATGTGTTCATGCAGCCTCTTATTAGAGACTTGCAAACATTATGGGAGGGTGTCCCTACACGGGATGTGTGTCAACCTAAAGAACAAAATTTTCTATTACGTGCTGCTGTACTGTATTGCACCCATGATTATCCAGCTTTGGGCACTATGTCAGGCAGAGTAACATCAGGTTATAATGCATGTGTTCACTGTGATACTGATCAGCTGGCAGTGAGGATAATAAACAAGATATGCTATATGGGCCATCGCCGTTTCCTTCCATTAGATCACAGTTTCCGAAAAAATAGAAAAAAATTGCAATTTATTGGTGATCAGGCCTGTAAAAAGACTAAACCGCAGCACTTTAAGAGTCACGAGTTGGAGGCGCACCTAGAAGCGGTCAGAAATGTTAAACCAGGAAAACCACCAGCCGCCACAGCAGGTACAGCAGAGAAGAATACAGAAGATGCAGCAGCAGTAGTAGCAGATAGAAAAAGGAAGAAGAGAGGAGATGAACTGAGTCTAGCAGCTACCAAAAGGAAGATGGGAGGTGAAATAGCAGCATGTACCAAGAGGAAGGAAATGGAAAATGATAGACCGAGAATATTTTATAAGCGCAGGACCACTCTTTGGGACTTGCCGTATTGGGCTGGTAAGAAGCTTCGGCATAATATTGATATCATGCACATGGAGAAGAATATATGTGACAGCATTGTCGGCACATTACTCAACATTCCATCCAAGACAAAAGATAGCTCAAATGCTAGGATTGATTGTGCAACATTGAATGTTAACAGGCACTTGCAACTGGATCGTAATGACAAAGTGAACAAAGGCAAGGAAAAACATTATAAATTTCGAGGCGCGGAATTCACATTGCCGATGCCTAAAAGGAGATTATTTTGTGAGTACCTCCGAGGTGTGATGTTCCCGTTCGGATTTGCTTCCAACATTGCAAATTGTCTCAATGCTGAAGGAAACAAGCTCCAAGGGTTGAAAACTCACGATTGTCACATCCTGCTGCAAAGGCTT
Source organism: Lolium multiflorum (assembly GCA_030979885.1). Taxonomy (NCBI): domain Eukaryota; kingdom Viridiplantae; phylum Streptophyta; class Magnoliopsida; order Poales; family Poaceae; genus Lolium; species Lolium multiflorum. The sequence continues at coordinate 226,612,510 of CM061751.1, read as the reverse complement.
TTAGCTATTGGCATTAAAGATTTAGTGAAGCCAAATATGTACAACGTGATTGCAGAGTTGGGAAGGTTCTTTAGGGAAATATGTAGTAAAACTCTAAGCAGAGCTGTTGTAGAACGTCTTAAGGTGGACATAGCAGTAATCCTGTGCAAGCTGGAGCTGATATATCCTCCAGCCTTCTTTGATGTGATGGTGCATTTGGCTGTTCATCTACCTGATGAGGCACTTTTAAGAGGTCCGGTACAGTATGGATGGATGTACCCTATAGAACGTCGACTGTGCACTTTCAAGAATACAGTTAGGAACAAAGCTAGACCGGAGGCTTGCATTGCAGTGGCGTATATTGCTGCTGAAGCATATACATTTGCCTCAAGATATATTCCTGATATTGAGACCAGATTCAACCGGGGTCGCAGAATTTTGGAAGTTGGAGGATCTGTTTTTAATCATGGTGTTGAGCTAATAGGAAAGAGGACCGAAAAAACATTAGAGCAGTCTGAATTTGAACAGCTGTCTTGGTATGTGCTGAATAATGCTACAGAGGCTGATGAATATGTTAAGTGAGTACTATGCACACGAAATACTCAGTTCCTCGCATATACTATGAACTTGTATCAAAATGAAATATATTCAGCTGACTTGGCTATGTTTTGCAGGTTGTACATGGAAACGAATGGAAAGCTATCGGCACGTGGGAGTGGGTTTCAGGACTGGTTTGAGAAATATGTAAGATGTTCAATTGCACTCTGACTTGTCTATGTGTTTTCACATGAGATGACCTCTTGTCTATTTTGTAATCGTAGATCTCGAAACTCCATGCGGAGAATCCAGGCGCTGTTAGTGCTGATCTCCTTGTCCTATCACGTGGTCCAGATAAGAGGGTGTTGGTAGCTGCAGCTTGCAATGCCAATGGTGTCCATTACAGCTCCTATGAGCGTGAACAACATTTGAAGACACGAAATAGTGGCATCACAACCAGTGGAGATCACTTGACAACCAGAAAAAAGAGATCAGAGTCATTTGACCATTATGGTCACATAGAAGAGGTTATTCAGTTGTTCTATAGTGATAAGGTTACTGTCCGATCTGTGGTTCTATTTAAGTGTTATTGGTACAACCAAGATCCAAACAAGGGCAAAGGTGCCAGAAATGATGGGTATTTCATATCAGTTAATACTACTGCTCAGTGGTACAAGGATGATCCTTATATTTTGGTACCTCAAGCGGCCAAGGTACTTTTCTTGGAAGACAGATCTAGAAAAGGATGGCAGTATGTGCAAAAGTTTGTGGCAAGGAACATATATGATTTGGATGAGAATGCGGATCCAATAATTGGTGCCCAGCAAGATGATTTCGCTGGTTGTATGCAAACTAAAGTTGCTGACATTGATGAAACCTCGTTGGATACAGGTATCCCTGCACATGATGGAGAAGTAGATTTCACTGTTGAGGTTAGCATAGTCGACAAAGAGATGGATAAACTGAAGCTACCTGGTGAATCTCAGGAGGAGAATGGACACGACGAGCAGGATGAGACCATGCACGAATATCAGAATGAAGACGGAGGTGATGATGATGATGATGATGATGATGATGATGATGATGATGATGATTAGACTCTTGTCTCTGTATCATGCTGTGAGATGAAGAACCATGATTTGTTTTGATTTTTCTATTTGGAAAATGTATGAGTCCTGAAGACAATTATCTGTTGGATTGTAATCCCATGATGACTAATTATTTATGTTTGTTGTCCTACTAAAAGTTGGTCAAACTTAATTGTGTGGAAGTAATCCCATGCTGTTTGATTCATAGGGTCATATCCCATAGGAAAATAGAATGATAATAGATCAAACTAATGCAGAATATCTTATAACCACAATCAAATAGAATTTCTCTTGACATAGGATTCAAGTTGGCATGGCATCCCTATCATACAGGGTTTTTATTCATACTATGCTACAAATCGAAAATAAGATGGGTCAGCACTTTATCGCGGCAGATAGGGCAGCTGGCGTTCGTTACAAACCAGGAGAAGATGCACTTCCTATGGAACGGGTGTTTGCATCCCCGGAGACGCACCGTTGTGCGCTGCGACAGCCCCAGCATGCATATGCTGCAGTGGCCGTCCTCCGGCGCAACTAGGACCCAACTGTCCTGCAGCGCCGGCAAGTTGACGATGAGCCGGTGGTCCACCCTAAGGGTGAGGTCGAAGTGGAGGCCACCGAGCCGACGACACGCCTGCTGCCACATCAGGTGCATAACATCGTAAGGCATGATGATGTCCCACTCCTCCTCCGTGAGGTTCAGGTTCTTGAGCAGCCATACACGGGCAAGAATCTCGCGCATAGTTCGCACGACATTGCCCCCACTACGCAGCTCCCTCGGAGGCAAGCCAAGATCCAGCACCACCTCTTCGCAGGGTGTAGTGGTGATATCGTCCTCATCCAGTGGGGCAGGGAGGGGGCCGGCCATCCTCCTGAGCTCGTACGTCCTCGAGAAGAAGATGTGCACTGTCATAGTGTACGGGGACGCCTCGCCCTCGCCCACGGCCGGCGGCTCGCCGACGGAGAAGTCGGTCGTGCTTGCCGACACACGGCAGGCACGGAAGACATGTGGGCCAGACTCGATGATGCGCTCGCGTGAGGAGCGCTCTAGTAGGGGCGTCGCCGCCATTGGGGATTCTTCGGAGGGCTGTAGACTGGCGGCTAGTCGACGGTGAGGTGGTTGGTGTGAGATCTCTGGGATGAGGCCAGGGGAAGTGGGCGAAGTGCTCGGGACTAGGGACTGCCCTCAACTTTCCGCAGTAGTATGATAATAATTGGTGGACGAGGGAGACTAGTCCAGAGACTACCCAAAGTTGATAAATCATGTTCGAGGGAAAATGCCCAAGATTTATTATCAAAATTCAAGCTAATTTCGCCGATTTTGTTCTGCCGTTCATTAGACATCATCCAACGGCCTTGGTCTCTGGGATTCGCTGCTACAGTGTCATCTACTATTTTCTACCCAATTCCAGAAACATCCATAAAGCTAGTAGATAGCTTTCCTGCTTGTTGGCCCCACCCCATTTTTTTAATCTTTTCTTCCTTATCCCCTTCGCTCATGCTAGCAGCTACTTGCAGCCATTGCTACACCAGCGAGGTGATCTCTATGATAGGCACGGTTTTAGTAAGACAGCAAGTTGTAGATAGCTAACCATGAGACACATGCCTCTCTGGTTGAGACTGAGCTCGCTCTTGTGATTGGGCTCCAATGGTCGAGGTGAGTCACAGCTGCAATGACAGAGGTTTGTGCTGAATTAATTAGCACAGAGGCGTAACTAGCACTAGATGGAGAAGGCATAGTACACATATCGGACACGAAGTCGCGTCTGGCGAGCAGCTCGCATTCACTTGCATCAGTGCGGTACAACAAAGATGATGAAGAAGGATTGGAGCTTTGAAGGTAGTCAGAAAAGTTACAAAAAATAATACGTGCAAAACTTAACCTGTATAAACGCACATGCATGGATAATTTTACATTTCTGCATGAGAAAGACATGTCAATTTTCAGTACGACATGGTTTGATTTGTCAAATTTGATGCTCCTTAATGCATTTTAAGTGAAAATTACAGGTTTATTCATTATAATTGCCGATTTTTAACGTTACGTGCAGCTGACTAGCAAACTATAAGTGTGTGATTGCTTGCTTCCAAAATAAGGATATGTAATCATTTTGTATAAGGTAGTACCAATTAGTCGTTATATTGCAGAACTTAAAGAGTTTTGAGAGATTCAACTCGTTGCTACTCCATAAGAATGGTCATGTTGACAAATTTGATCCAGTGTTGAACAGAGCCAGAAACATTTCAAAAACTTGAGCATGGAAGAGGCTAGGGGTAAATGCCCCAAGGCCAGCCGAGCCTATCGTAGGTGCCGTCCCGAGGAGGAAGTACCTTAATTTGGGGCGCGCGCGGACGCTGCGGTACCCCGAGCTCGAGACGCCGCCGTACCGGTAGCTCGACCCGCGACGAGGCATGGCGGCGGCGGCGGAAGCGGAGCGGCGGCGGCGGAAGGTAAAGCTCCTGCTGACAAACATATTAGGCACAAATGGGCAACCTTCAGTAACCCATGTTCCATTTTTTTTGTCAGGATAACCCCATGTACCACCTTCCCAATAGAAAAAGTACTGTTCAACCTTCCCCTGTTGGGCCCAATATTTCACTTTTGGGTTGCCAAGGAACATCTACATGGTAATTGTTATCGGTCTACTTGATCCGGCTGTCGAAGCCCAATAACTACAAATGGGCCTTTCTGCTCATGCAATTTCGGCCCTTTTCTAATGAAACACAGATCCTATGATTGGCAAATAAAAATACACGGAGATTCTACATAAAAGTTGTTTTTATTTATTTTGAATTATAGGGTTCCAATTTTTGAAACTGCTCATGCCCAATATGAAAATCCTTGATCGCTCCATACCCACATGGATAACGGTATTTTTAAAAATTCATAAAGTGGATTTGAAATTTAAAACATATCCTAATAATTCCTTGATTTAATCTATCAACTTGCAAGATCTTGGAGCCAAAGAGCTTGTATTAGTCTGCGAAAATAATACTGATAAACCTGTCGTTAACAAGAAATGAAGGTTTATCGTTCAGAGAGGATGCCATGTGGGACCCATGAGACAGTAGCGTCCTCAACGTTTCAAAGAAAAAGGCAAGTAGCCCGAAAATAGGGGTAAAAAATAAATCCTACAAAGGAAACATTTATAGTTCATAGAGGCTGACATGTGGGACCGATCTGCCAGCTGCATCCTCATCATTTCGAAGTCGGCAGGGATCAGAAGAAAAAGGCAAATAGCCAGAAATTAGGGGTCAAAAATAAATCCAAAAAGGAAACTTTTATTCTTCATAGAGGATGACATGTGGGACCGACCTGCCAGCAGCGTCCTCATCGTTTCAAAGGCCGCAGGGGATCAAAAGAAAAAGGCAAATAGCCAGAAATTAGGGGTAAAAAATAAATCCAACAAAGGAAAGGTTTATTGTTCATAGAGGCTGACATGTGGGACCCATGAGCCAGCGGCGACCTCAATTTCAAAGGCGGCATATGATCGAAAAGAAAAAGGCAAGTTAGCAAAAATCAGTGGGTAAAAAAATCTAAGAAATGAAACTTTATTGTACAGTCCCATGAGCCAGCACCTTACTCAACGTTTCAGTGGCGGCATGAGATAGAAAGAAAAAGGAAAGTGACCAAATATCAGGAGCAAAAAATAATCCAAGAAAAGAAACTTTTATTGTACATAGAGGATGACATATGGGTCCCACTTATACAAGCTCTTTCGCTCCAAGATCTTGCAAGTTGATTGTACATAGAGGATGACATGCGGGCCCCTTGTGTCAGCAGCTTACTCAACGTTTCCAAGGCGGCAGGGGATCAAAAGAAAAAGGAAGAAGCCAGAAATTAGCGGTCAAAAATAACTCCAAGGAAGGAAACTTTTATTGTTCATAGAGTATGACATGCGGGACCCATGCGCTAGCAGCTTCCTCAACGTTTCAAAGGGGGCATGAGATCGAAAGAAAAAGACAAGTGACCAAATATCACGAGCCAAAAATAATCCAAGAAAAGAAACTTTATTGTACATAAAAGATGACATGCGGGTCCCATTTGCAGCAGCGGTGTCAACGTTTCAAATGCGGCTTGAGATCAAAAGAAAAAGAGTAGCCAGAAATTAGGGGTAAAAAAACTCCCAGAAAAGAAAGTTGATTGTACATAGAGGATGGCATGCGGGTCCCATGACCCAGCACCTTACTCAACGTTTCAGAGGCGGCATGAGATCGAAAGAAAAAGGAAAGAGACCAAATACCAGGAGCAAAAAATAATCCAAGAAAAAGAAACTTTTATTGTACATAGAGGATGACATATGGGTCCCACTTATACAAGCTCTTCCGCCCCAAGATCTTGCAAGTTGATTGTACATAGAGGATGACATGCGGGCCCCTTGTGTCAGCAGCTTAATCAACGTTTCCAAGGCGGCAGGGGATCAAAAGAAAAAGGAAACAGCCAAAAATAAGAGGGTGAAAAAATCCAAGAAAAGAAACTTTTATAGTATCGAGGATGACATGTGGGTCCCATGAGCCAGCAGCTTCCTCAACGTTTCAGAGGCTGCATGAGATCGAAAGAAAAAGGCAAGTGACCAAAAATAAGGGGGTAAAAAAATCCAAGAAAAGAGACTTGATTGTACATAGAGGATGACATGCGGGTCCCACCAGTCAGCAGCTTACTAACGTTTCCAAGACGGCAGGGGATGAAAAGAAAAAGGAAATAGCCAAAGATCAGAGGGTGAAAAAAATCCAAGAAAAGAAACTTTTATAGTACATAGAGGATGACATGCGGGTCCCATGGGCCAGCAGGTTCCTCAACGTTTTCAAGGGCGGCATGAGATCGAAAGAAAAAGGCAAGTGACCAAAAATCAGAGGGTGAAAAATAATCCAAGAAAAGAAACTTTGATTGTACATAGAGGATGACATGCTGTCCCAACGTTTCAAATGCGGCTTGAGATCAAAAGAAAAAGAAAGTAGCCAGAAATTAGGGGTAAAAAAACTCCAAGAAAAGAAAATTGATTGTACATAGAGGATGACATGCGGGTCCCACGAGTTAGCAGCTTACTCAACGTTTCCAAGGCGGCAGGGGATCAAAAGAAAAAGGAAATAGCCAAAAATCAGAGTGAAAAAAAACCCTAGAAAATAAACTTTTGTAGTACATAGACGATGACATGCGGGTCCCATGAGCCAGCAGGTTCCTCAACGTTTCAAACGTGGCATGAGATCGAAAGAAAAAGGCAAGTGACCAAATATCGAGAGCCAAAAATAATCCAAGAAAAGAAACTTGATTGTACATAGAGGATGACATGCGGGTCCCATTGTGCGGCAGTGGTCCCAACGTTTCAAATGCGGCTTGAGATCAAAAGAAAATGAAAGTAGCCAGAAATTAGGGGGTCAAAAAAAACTCCAAGAAAGGTAAGCTTTATCGTTCATACAGGCTGACATGTGGGACCTATGAGCCAGCAGCTTACTAAACGTTTCAAAGGCGGCAGGGGATCAAAAGAAAAAGGAAATAGCCAAAAATCAGAGGGTGAAAAAAATCCAAGAAATCAAACTTTTATTGTACATAGAGGATGACATGCGGGTCCCATGAGCCAGCAGGTTCCTCAACGTTTCAAACGTGGCATGAGATCGAAAGAAAAAGGCAAGTGACCAAATATCAGAGCCAAAAATAATCCAAGAAAAGAAACTTTATTGTACATGGAGGATGACATGCGGGTCCCATTTTGCAGCAGCGGTCTCAACATTTCCAAGGCGGCACAGGACCAAAGAAAAATGAAGTAGCCAGAAATCAGGGGGTGAAAAAATCCAAGAAAAGAAAGATTTCAATTGGGCTGCATCTGGACATCTGGGCCTTCGAACTATCCTTCTGGGCCTTTTGACTCGTACAATTTCAGCCCACTCCAGAACATGAAAGTTCGGATTTTTCTCAAAAAAAAAACAGGAAAGTCCTATGCTTCGCCAAAACAAAAAACAAGGAGATTCAAGATATAAGTTGTAAAAATAAAGATTTAATTTATCCGTTTGCAATAGCTCAGAGCGAAATACACTGTTTATTGTCTGCAAAATAATCAAGATATCACATGTTTCTTGTACGGGGAGGCTGACATCGGGGACCCATGAGCCAGCAGCGTCAACGTTTCAAAGGCGGCAGGGATCGAAAATAAAAAAAAACCAAAAATCAGTTGGGTAAAAATCCAAGAAAAGAAAACATTTATCGTTCTGAGAGGATGATATGCGGGACCAATGAGGCAGCAGATCCTCAACGTTTCCAAGGCGGCAGGGATCAAAGAAAAAAGGAAATAGCCATAAATTAATTAGGGGTAAAAATAAATCCACCAAAGGAAACTTTTATTGTTCATAGAGGATGACATGTGGGACCGACCTGCCAACAGCGTCCTCATCGTTTCAAAGGGGGCAGGATCAAAAGAAAAAGGCAAATAGCCAGAAATTAGGGGTCAAAAATAACTCCAAGAAAGGAAACTTTTATTGTTCGTAGAGGATGACATGCGGGACCCATGAGCCAGCAGCTTACTCAACGTTTCAAAGGCGGCATGAGATCGAAAGAAAAAGGCAAGTGACCAAATATGAGGTGCCAAAAATAATCCAAGATTTATTGTACATAGAGGATGACATGCGGGTCCCATTTTGCAGCAGCGGTCTCAATGTTTGAAATGCGGCTTGAGATCAAAAGAAAATGAAAGTAGCTAGAAATTAGGGGGTAAAAAAATCCAAGAAAAGAAAGTTGATGGACATAGAGGATGACATGCGGGTCCCTTGATCCAGCAGCTTAGTCAACCTTTCAAAGGGGGCAGGGGATCAAAAGAAAAAGGCAAATAGCCAAAAATCAGAGGGTGAAAAAAATCCAAGAAAAAACTTTTATAGCACATAGAGGATGACATGCGGGTCCCATGAGCCAGCAGGTTCCTCAACGTTTCAAACGTGGCATGAGATCGAAAGAAAAAGGCAAGTGACGAAATATCAGGAGCCAAAAATAATTCAAGGAAACTTGATTGTACATAGAGGATGACATGCGGGTCCCATGAGTAAGCAGCTTACTCAACGTTTCCAAGGCGGCAGGGCATCAAAAGAAAAAGGAAATAGACAAAAATCAGAGAGTGAAAAAAACCATAGAAAATAAACTTTTATAGCACATAGAGGATGACATGCGGGTCCCATGAGCCAGCAGGTTCCTCAAAGTTTCAAACGTGGCATGAGATCGAAAGAAAAAAACGCAAGTGACCAAATATCAGGAGCCAAAAATAATCCAAGAAAAGAAAGTTTTATAGTACATAGAGGATGACATGCGGGTCCCATTTAGCAGCAGCGGTATCACCGTTTGAGAGGCAGCAGGGGATCGAAAGAAAAAGTCAAGTGACCAAATATGAGGTGCCAAAAATAATCCAAGAAAAGAAAGTTGTATAGTAGATAGAGGATGACATGCGGGTCCCATTTAGCAGCAGCGGTATCACCGTTTGAGAGGCTACACGGGATCGAAAGAAAAAGGCAAGTGACCAAATATGAGGTGCCAAAAAATCCAAGAAAAGAAAGTTTTATAGTACATAGAGGATGACATGCGGGTCCCATTTTGCAGCAGCGGTATCACCGTTTGAGAGGCGGCAGGGGATCGAAAAAGGCAAGTGACCAAATATGAGGTGCAAAAAATCCAAGAAAAGAAAGTTTTATAGTACATAGAGGATGACATGCGGGTCCCATTTAGCGGTATCACCGTTTGAGAGGCGGCAGGGGATCGAAAGAAAAAGGCAAGTAACGAAATATCAGGAGCCAAAAATAATCCAAGAAAAGAAAGTTTTATAGTACATAGAGGATGACATGCGGGTCCCATTTAGCAGCAGCGGTCTCAACGTTTCCAAGGCGGCAAGGGATCAAAAGAAAAAGGAAGTAGCCAGAAATCAGGGGGTCAAAAAAATCCAAGAAAAGAAAGAAATTTGGTTCATAGAGGATGACAAGCGGGACCCATGATCCTGCATCGTAAACGGCTCGATCGGAGAGCGTTGAACGAGATGGCGCGATCGAGAAAAAAACAATGCTAGAGAGGCTGCCATGTGGGCCCTACATCCCTGGGTGGTGCGGATTTGCGTTGACTCGGCCGGCGAACCCGAGAATTCGCGATGCACCACGTCCCGGGCCACCATACGCGACGTTTTGGCCGCTTTCGTCGGGCTAGGTGGCCTCAAAAACGAGAAAAAAAAGTTTTGACATGAACCACGGAGGGACCAAAAATCGTCGGCCATGGTGCACCAGCAACCACGGCGCGACTTCAACTTCGTCGGCCATGGCAACTTTTCTTGTAGTGATTATGGATCTCCAGATCCCGCTATTGGTTATTGGTAGGAGAGAAGTCTCAACCATGTCTGCATGGTTCACGAACCGTAGGGTGACACACTTAAGGTTTGATGTCGTTTAAGTAGATATGTAATATGGAATGGAGTTCGAAGTTTTGTTCGGAGTCTCGGATGGGATCCAGGACATCACGAGGAGGTCCGGAATGGTTCGGAGAATAAGATTCATATATAGGAAGTCATATTCCAAGTTTGAAAATGATCCGGTGCATTTATGGCAGGTTCTAGAATGTTCTAGAAAAGTCCGGAAGAAATCACCATGGAAAGTGGAGTCCCGGAGGGACTCCACCTTGCATGGCCGGCCAACCCTAAGGGGAGGAGTCCCAAGTGGACTCCCCAATGGGTGGCCGACCAACCCCCCAAGGAAGGGGTGGGAGTCCCACCTTGAGTGGGATTCCCCCTTGGGTAGGTTTTGTACCTATGGTAGCTTTTGGTTTCGGGTCTTATTCGAAGACTTGTAGCCTAACTCTTGGGGGTTCCACCTATAAAAAGAGGGACAAGGGGAGGGGGCCGGCCACTTCAAGCCACAACCTTGGCCGCCCCCTTGTGGCCGGCCAAGCCCCCTCTCCCCAAACCCTAGCTACCTCTCCTCCACATACAACTCCCGCATACGCTTAGGCGAAGCCCTGCCGGAGTTCTCCACCACCACCGCTACCACGCCGTCGTGCTGCCGGGATTCCGAGGAGGATCTACTACTTCCGCTGCCCGCTGGAACGGGGGGGAGGACGTCTTCTTCATCAACACCGTACGTGTGACCGAGTACGGAGGTGCTGCCCGATTGTGGCACCGTCAAGTTCTTCTACGCGCTTTTGCAAGCGGTCAAGATCTTCTACGCGCTTTTGCAAGCGGCAAGTGATTGACTACATCCACCACGAGATCTAATCTCGTTAGGCTTTGGAAATCTTTGAGGGTTAGTCTCATGATCTTCTCGTTGCTACCATCTACTAGATTAGATCTTGGCTTGTGTTTTCGTTCTTGCGGTAGGAAATTTTTTGTTTTCTATGCTACGAATCCCAACATTAGCAACGGTGCATACTAAGTATGATCACTTCATGGATATCCGAATATCGTTAGTGCCCAACTAGTTGGAGGATTGGGACGCCTAGCGTCTTCAACCTTCGTACATTCCCATAAAACTTATGAGTTTATGTAGTCTCACTAAATTATATTCTATCATCTTGAACTAAGGTCTTAGATATCACATATATCTCATACCTCGCTTATTTCTGAAAACAAAATTTCCAGCTCCTTACTTTTCAAACGGATTTGAACTTCAAGTTTCACGGAGACAAGATGATTTTAGGTACTAATTGAAACCATTGCTCTTTGAATCAGCAATGTGAGGTTTACTAAAAGTTTGCAATAGGACTTAATCATATCTTGATTCTTTAACAATACGGTACCAGTCCGTAAAGTTACTTGTCAGACTTAACAGTATTTCTATCTCAATTACAAGACTAGCGCATGGTAGATAACGGATGCCAATTCTACAAATTTAATTCAAAATACTATTCAGACTATGTTCATGATAATTAGTTCATGTTTTAATCTAATTACTAATGAACTCCCACTTAATACAACATCCCTCATAGTTGTTTAGTGGCACACGATCCATATCCACTACACCAAAACCGATCATCACGTGAGATGATGTAGCTTCAATGGTGAACATCAACATGTTGATCATATCATCCATATGACTCGTGTTCAACCTTTCGGTTTCCTGTGTTCCGAGGCCATGTCTGTACATGCTAGGCTCGTCAAGCAAACCCAAGTATTTCCGCGTGTGCAACATGGCTTACACCCGTTGTATGTGAACGTAGAATCTATCACATCCGATCATCACGAGATGCTTCAAAACGACGAACTAGCAACGGTGCATACGAGGGGAGAACACTTTATTATCTTGATATTAATGTGAGGGATCATCTTATAATGCTACCGTCACGATCTAAGCAAGATAAGATGCATAAAGGATTAACATCACATGCAATTCATAATATGTGATATGATATGGCATTTCTTCTTGTGCTTTTGATCTCCATCTCCAAAGCACACGAGCATGATCTCCATCATCACCAGCATTGCACCAAGGTCCATGGCGCCGCTTCATGGTTGTCCATCACTTATAGCTACTATAACAACTACTTGAAATAAAGCTATTACATGATGAATAGACACGCAAGTCTTAACAAAAATTAAAAACAACCATTAGGCTCCTGCCGGTTGCCATAATACAATAATGAACATCTCATACATCAAATATAATCATCATCACATCATGGCCATATCACATCACCAAACCCTGCAAAAACAAGTTAGACACCTCTAATTTGGTTTGCATATTTTACGTGGTTTAGGGTTTTCGAGTAAGATCCAATCTACCTACCAACATGAACCACAACGGTGATGCTAATGTTGTCAATTGAAAGAGTAAATTGAATCTTAACTATGGTGAGAGAGACAGACACCCGCAAAGCCACTTATGCAATACAAGTTGCATGTCAAGCGTGGAGCAAGTCTCATGAGACGCGGTCATGTAAAGTTAGCCCGGGCCGCTTCATCCCACCATCCCGCAAGATGCAAAGTACACTAACCAAAAACAACAAGAGCATCAACGCCCACAAAACCATTGTGTTCTACTCGTGCAACAGATCTATGCATAGACACGGCTCTGATACCACTGATGGGATTTGTAGCATAGAAAACAAAAAATTTCCTACCGCAAGAACGAATAACAAGCCAAGATCTAATCTAGTAGATGGTAGCGAGATGAAGATCAACATACCCTCGAAGATCGCTAAGTGTTAACGAGATAAATCTCGTGGTGGATGTAGTCGATCACTTGCCGCTTTCAAAAGCGCGTAGAAGAACTTGACGGTGCCACAAACGGGCAGCACCTCCGCACTCGGTCACACGTACGGTGTTGATGATGATGTCCTTCTCCCCGTTCCAGCGGGCAGCGGATGTAGTAGATCCTCCTCGGAATCCCGCCAGCACGACGGCGTGGTGACGGTGGTGGTGGAGATCTCCGGCAGGGCTTCGCCGTAAGCGCTGCGGGAGAAGAAGGAGGAGGGAGTAGCTAGGGTTTGAGAGAGGGGGCTGCTTGGGCGCCAGCCTAGGAGCCCTTTGGTGGTGCGGCCAACGTGTAGGCAGCCCCTCCCTCTCGCCCTCATTATATAGGTGGAACCCTCTAGGGTTTGCCCAAAATCTGAATAAGAGTCCAACTAAAAAAATTCCACTATGGTCGTCCATGGTGGTGGAGTCCACCATGGACTCCACCTTCCCCTTTGGTCGGCCTAGGGTTGGTGGAGTCCATCCGGGACTCCACCTTCCATGGTGATTTCTTCCGGAAGGTTCTAGAACATTCTAGCGCCTTCCATAAATGCACCGGATCATTTCCAAACTTGGAAAGTGACTTCCTATATATGAATCTTATTCTCCGGACCATTCCGGAACTCCTCGTGATGTCCTGGATCCCATCCGAGACTCCGAACAACATTCGAACTCCATTCCATATTCCATATCTACTTAAAACGACATCAAACCTTAAGTGTGTCACCCTACGGTTCGAGAACTATGTGGACATGATCGAGACTCCTCTCCGATCAATAACTAATAGCGGGACCTGGAGATCCATAATAGCTCCCACATATTCAACGATGACTTCGTGATCGAAAGAACCATTCACATAAAATAACAATTCCCTTTGTCTCACGATATTTTACTTATCCGAAGTTTGATCGTCGGTATCTCCATACCTAGTTCAACCTCGTTACCGATAAGTACTCTTTACTCGTACCGTGATATGATATCCCTTGTGAACCAGTCACATGCTTGCAAGCTAATTGGATGTCATTCCACCGAGAGGGCCCAGAGTATATCTATCCGTCATTAGGATGGACAAATCCCACTATTGATACAAGTGCCTCAACCCTATACTTTCCGAACACTTAATGCCACCTTTATAACAACCCATTTACGCAGTAGTGTTTGGTGTCATCAAAGCATCCATCCGGTGTAGGTGATTAACAAGATCTCATGGTCGAAGGATTAAGTTACTATGCATATTAAAGCTTGAAGCACAAAGAACTAAATGACTTGATCATATGCTACGCTTACTATGGGTGTATGTCCATCACATCATTCACCTAATGATATGACCTTGTTATTAATAACATCCAATGTTCATGATCAGAAACCATGATCATCTATTAATCAACAAGCTAGTTTAACAAGAGGCTTACTAGGGACTCCTTTATGTTTACAAAACACACAAGTATTAATGTTTCCGGTTAATACAATTATAGCATGGGATGTAAACATTTATCATGAACACTAAGATATAACAATAAACACTTTTATTATTGCCTCTTGGGCATATCTCCAACACTATTCTACCCCATTCTGAAGCAAATCCTTTCATTCGCAATGTTTGTTGCAAAAAAGGTCATTTCACTTCATCATAAGCCTTTTCGAAATCTATTTTAAACAACACTCCATCCATCTTCTTATTATGAAGCTCATGAATTGTTTCATGTAGAATGACTACCCCTTCTAAAATATTTCTACCCAGCATAAAGGCTGATTGAGTCAGTTTTATGACTCTTGGGGCAATCCCCGATATATGATTAGTACCAGCCTTAGTGAAGATTTTAAAACATACATTTAACTGGCAGATAGGTCTATATTGTTGTATGTGGAACGCATCCTCTTTCTTGGGCAGTAGTGTGATAACGCCAAAATTTAGTTTGTATAGGGGAAAATCTCCATTACTAAACTGAAAGAACAACGCCATCAAGTCATCTTTTATTATGTCCCAATTTTTTTGATAAAACTCTGCCGGAAAACCATCCGGTCCAAGTGCTTTATTGAGTTCCATCTGTGAGATTGCCTCAAAGACCTCCTCTTCAGTAAAAGGAGCTCTCAAAATCTAATTTTCAGCCGATGAAATTTGCAGGATATCATGTACCACCTCCTCAATTAAAGAGATATTACTTGGCGACGGTGCCCCAAAAAATTTCTTATAAAATTCAGTGATATAGACTTTCAAATTATCTTCCCCGACAATAGTTCCCTCTTGTTGTTCTAATTGGAATATTTTATTTTTACGGTGTTTACCATTTGCTAGTAAATGAAAGTATCTTGTATTATTGCCACCCTCCTAAGTATGTTTAACTTTCTCTCTTTGAGCCCATTTAAACTCTTCACCCCTTCTTAATTTATTTAAGATTTTTAGCTGTTCTTTTTCATTCAAACTCAAGGGATTTGTTTTCGCTTTCAAATCCAATTGATCAATGATATGTACCATTCTCTCTTTTTATTTTTTATACTTTCCACTTTGATTTTTTGTCCATCCTTTGAGAAATCTTCTTACGTGTCTCAACTTACTCAGCCAAGTCTCCATGGGATTCGCTCCCACCAAGACCGATTTGATGGGGTTCGTTGCATAGAAAACAAAAAATTTCCTACCGCAAAGCGAATAAAACCAACAGATCTAATCTATGGAACACCCAAGATCCAATCTACTAGATCTAAGCAACGAGATGGATATGAGACTAACCCTCGAAGATTCCAAAGCCTACGAGATTAATCTCGTTGTTGGTGTAGACGATCGTCCCCGTGCTGCAATCCGGCAGCACTTCCGTACTCGGTCGCGCGTACGGTGTCGATGAAGCTCCTTCCTCTCCCGTTCCAGCGGGCAGCGGAGGTGTAGTAGATCTCCACGGAATCCCAGCAGCACGACGGCGTGGTGGTGGTGGTGGAGAAGAATTGCTGCAGGGCTTCGCCTAAGCCTGCACAGCGTATGGAGGTGGAAGAGAGAGGGGGCGGCTAGGGTTGTGGATGGGGTGAATGGCCGGCCACCCCCTCCCCTCTTTATATAGGGGGGGGTCGGCCCCTAGGGCCCACCCATCCCTTTGGCCGGCCAAGGGGAGGGATAAACTCCTCCCCCAAGTCTTTCCCCTTATCTCCTAATTTAAACACTTTATTTTAGGAGATAGATCTTATCTCTAATTTTAAACCATTTAAACTAGAGATAGATCTTATCTCTAAGGGGGGCCGGCCTGGGCCCACATGTCATGGTGGGCAGGACCCACTATGCCATGTGGCGCCTATGTGGCCTCTCCCGGGGTGGTGGGCCCACTGGTGGCCCTCTAGAACCTTCTAGAAGCTCCGGTCAAAACACCGGACTTTTTCCCGAACCCCGGAAATTGACTTCCCATATATGAATCTTATTCTCCGGACCATTCCGGACCTCCTCGTGATGTCCCGGATCCCATCCGAGACTCCGAACAAAAACTTCGGACTCCAACTCATATTCCGAATCTACTTATGCGACATCGAACCTTAAGCGCGTCACCCTACGGTTCGCGAACTATGCAGACATGGTCGAGACTCCTCTCCGAGCAATAACCAATAGCGGGATCTGGAGATCCATAATGGCTCCCACATATTCAACGATGACTTAGTGATCGATTGAACCATTTACATACGATGTCAATTCCCTTTGCTCGCGATATTTTACTTGTCCAAGGTTTGATCATCGGTATCTCCATACCTTGTTCAACCTCGTTACCGACAAGTACTCTTTACTCGTACCGTGGTATGTGATCTCTTATGAACTATTCATATGCTTGCAAGCTAATCAGATGACATTCCACCGAGAGGGCCCAGAGTATATCTATCCGTCATCAGGATGGACAAATCCCACTGTTGATCCATATGCCTCAACTCACACTTTCCAAATACTTAATCCCACCTTTATTGTCACCCATTTACGCAATGATGTTTGATGTAATCAAAGTACCCTTTCGGTGTAAGTGATTTACATGATCTCATGGTCGAAGGATTAAGACAACTATGTATTGAAAGCTTATAGCAAATGAACTTAATGACTTGATCTTATGCTACGCTCATTTGGGTGTGTGTCCATTATATCATTCAACTAATGACATAACCTTGTTATTAATAACATCCAATGTTCATGATCACGAAACCATGATCATCTATCAATCAACAAGCTAGTTATACAAGAGGCTTACTAGGGACTCCTTGTTGTTTACATAACACACATGTATCAATGTTTCGGTTAATACAATTATAGCATGGTATATAAACATTTATCATAAACACAAAGATATTATAATAACCACTTTATTATTGCCTCTTGGGCATATCTCCAACAGTCTCCCACTTGCACTAGAGTCAATAATCTAGATTACATTGTAAGGTACCTAACACCCATGGCATTCTGGTGTTGGTCATGCTTTGCCCTTGGGAGAGCTTTAGTCAACGGATCTGCAACATTCAGATCCGTGTGTACTTTGCAAATCTCTACTTCACCATCTTCGATGTACTCGCGAATCGAATGAAAACGCAGCTTGATATGCTTCAGCTTCTTGTGTGACCTTGGTTCCTTTGCATTGGCGATGGCACCCGTGTTGTCACAATAAATGACTAGCGGGTCCAATGCACTAGGAACCACACCAAGCTCAACAATGAACCTCTTCATCCATACCGCTTCCGATGAAGCCTCTGAAGCCGCTATATATTCAGATTCTGTTGAAGATTTCGCCACCGTGCACTGCTTGGAACTGCTCCAGCTTACTGCCGCACCATTCAATATAAACACGTACCCAGACTGAGACTTAGAGTCATCAGGATCGGTGTTCCAACTTGCATCGGTGTAACTGGTTACAACGAGCTCTTGGTCACCGCCATAACAAAGAAACATATCCTTAGTCCTTTTCAAGTACTTCAGGATATTCTTGACCGCTGTCCAGTGTTCCATCCCTGGATCACTTTGATATCTGCTGGTCAAACTAACAGCATGTGCGATATCCGGTCTAGTACACAGCATGGCATACATGATAGAGCCTACTGCCGAAGCATAGGGGATCTTGCTCATCCTCTCTCTTTCATCTGCCGTAGCCGGACCTTGAGTCTTACTCAAGACCTTACCTGGCAACATAGGCAAGAACCCTTTCTTGCTTTCATCCATTCTAAACTTCTTTAGAATCTTGTCCAGGTATGTACTCTGTGAAAGGCCTATTAGGCGTCTTGATCTATCTCTATAAATCTTGATGCCTAAAATGTATGCTGCTTCACCAAGGTCTTTCATTGAAAAAGACTTATTCAAATAACCTTTAATGCTGCTTAAAAGTTCTATATCATTCCCAATCAATAATATGTCATCTACATATAATATCAGGAACGCTACAGAGCTCCCACTCACTTTCTTGTAAATACAGGCCTCACCATGAGTCCGTATAAAACCAAAGTCTTTGATCACTCTATCAAAGCGTAGGTTCCAACTCCGGGATGCTTGCTTCAGTCCATAAATGGAATGCTGAAGTTTGCATACCTTGTCAGCATTTTTAGGATCGACAAAACCTTTGGGTTGTACCATATACAACTCTTCCTCAATGTCTCCATTAAGGAACGCCGTTTTGACATCCATCTGCCAAATCTCATAATCGAAAAATGCAGCTATTGCTAACAAAATCCTCACAGATTTTAGCTTCGCTACAGGTGAGAAAGTCTCATCGTAGTCAACTCCTTGAATTTGTTGGAAACCCTTTGCGACAAGTCGAGCTTTATAGACAGTAATATTACCATCAGCATCTGTTTTTCTCTTGAAGATCCATTTATTCTCGACAGCCTTGCGGCTATCAGGTAAGTCTACCAAAGTCCATACTTTGTTATCATACATGGATCCCATTTCGGATTTCATGGCTTCTTGCCATTTGTTGGAATCTGGGCTCATCATCGCTTCTTCATACGTCGCAGGGTCCTCATCATTGTCGTCCACAATCATGACATTTAGACAGGGATCATACCAATCAGGAGTGGTACGTTCCCTCGTCGATCTGCGAGGTTCAGTAGCTTCCTCGTTCGAAGTTTCATGATCATCATCATTTGCTTCCTCTCCTATCGGTGCAGGCTGCACAGGAACTTCTTCCGGCACTGCGCTACTCTGATCTATGAGAGAAGGTTCATCAACCTCGTCGAGTTCTACTTTTCTTCCAGTCACTTCTTTAGTGAGAAACTCCTTCTCAAGAAAGGATCCGTTCTTGGCAACAAAGATTTTGCCTTCGGATCTGTGATAGAAAGTATACCCAATTGTTTCTTTAGGGTATCCTATGAAGACGCATTTCTCCGCTTTGGGTTCTAGCTTGTCAGGTTGTAACTTCTTTACATAAGCATCGCAACCCCAAACTTTAAGGAACGACAGCTTAGGTTTCTTCCCAAACCATAATTCATACGGTGTCGTTTCAACGGATTTAGATGGTGCCCTATTTAAAGTGAATGCGGCTGTCTCTAAAGCATAACCCCAAAACGATAGTGGCAAATCGGTAAGAGACATCATAGAACGAACCATATCTAAGAGAGTTCGATTACGACGTTCGGACACACCATTGCGCTGTGGTGTTCCCGGCGGTGTCAACTGTGAAAGTATTCCGCATTTCTTTAAATGCATGCCAAACTCATAACTCAGATATTCGCCTCCGCGATCAGAACGCAGAAACTTAATCTTCTTGTTACGTTGATTTTCTACTTCACTTTGGAATTCCTTGAACTTCTCAAAAGTCTCGGACTTGTGTTTCATAAAGTAAATATACCCATATCTACTCAGATCATCCGTGAAGGTTAGAACATAACGATAACCACCGCGCGATGCTACACTCATTGGTCCGCACACATCGGTATGTATGATTTCCAATAAGTCTGTAGCTCGCTCCATTGTGCCAGAAAATGGAGTCTTAGTCATTTTTCCCATTAGACATGCTTCGCATCTGTCAAGTGACTCAAAGTCAAGCGACTCAAGAAGTCCATCGGAATGGAGTTTCTTCATGTGTTTCACTCCAATATGACCAAGACGACAATGCCACATATAAGTAGAATTATCATTCAATTTAATTCGCTTAGCATCAATGTTATGAACATGTGTATCACTACTATCGAGATTTAACAAGAATAAACCATTCATCTCAGGTGCATGGCCATAAAAGACATTACTCATATAAATCGAACAACCATTATTCTCAGACTTAAACGAATAACCGTCTTGCATCAAACAAGATCCAGATATAATGTTCATGCTCAACGCAGGTACCAAATAACAATTATTAAGGTTTAAAACTAATCCCGAAGGTAGATGTAGGGGGAGCGTGCCGACGGCGATCACATCGACCTTGGATCCATTTCCAACGCGCATCGTCACCTCGTCCCTTGCCAGGCTTCGTTTATTCCGCAGTTCCTGTTTCGAGTTACAAATGTGAGCAACCGAACCAGTATCAAATACCCAGGCACTACTACGAGAACCAGTAAGATAGACATCTATAACATGTATATCAAATATACCTTTCTTCTTGACGTGGCCGCTCTTCAGATCGGCCAAGTATTTGGTGCAATTCCGCTTCCAGTGCCCCTTCCCCTGGCAGTAGTAGCACACAGTCTCAGGCTTAGGACCAGCCTTAGGCTTCTCAGGAGGCGCTGCAACTTTCTTGCCGCCCTTCTTGAAGTTGCCCTTGTTAGGCTTGCCCTGCTTCTTGAAACTGGTGGTCTTGTTGACCATCAACACTTGGTTCTCCTTCTTTATTTCTACTTCAGCAGACTTCAGCATGGAGAAGAGTTCAGGTAACTCTTTGTTCATGTTCTGCATGTTGTAGTTCATCACGAAGTTCTTGTAACTTGGTGGCAGTGATTGGAGGACACGATGAATACCCAGCTTGTTAGGGATCACAATCCCCAAGTCACTGAGCTTCTTCGCATGTCCGGACATGGCGAACATGTGCTCACTAACGGAGCTGCCCTCTTCCATCATGCAGTTAAAGAACTGTTTCGAGGCCTCATAGCTCTCCACGGCTGCATGAGTCTCAAAGATAAGTTTGAGCTCACGCATCATCTCACATGGGTCGTGGTGCTCAAAACGCTTTTGGAGCTCTGCCTCTAAACTGCACAAGATGGCACACTGAATTTCGGAGTACCGAGTTACCCGAGTCTCATAAACATTCTTTATGTCCTCGGACACTGCAGGAGGTGGTGGGGGACCTAGCGGTGCTTCGAGCACATATTGCATGCTTACGCCAGTGAGGAAAATCCTCACATGACGGGACCAGTCAGTGAAGTTGCTACCATTGCCCTTAAGCTTTTCTTTCTCTAGGAACTGGTTAAAATTGATGGAGGGGGCGCCATGATCTACAACATATTTGCAAAGAGTTTAGACTAAGTTTATGATAAAATGAGTTCAATTTTAATTCTTAAATTAACTAGGTGAACTCCCACTCAAAACAACATCCCTCGCATTGTCTTAGTGATTACACAAACCAAATCCACTACACCAAGTCCGATCTTCACGAGAAAAGATGTAGCTTCAAAGGCGAACACTCAAAGTGTTCATCATATCATTCATATGACTCATGCTCTACCTTTCGGTATCCCGTGTTCCGAGACCATGTCTGTACATGCTAGGCTCGTCAAGGCAACCTTAGTATCCGCGTGTGCAAATCTGGCTTGCACCCGTTGTATGCACATGTAGAGTCTATCACACCCGATCATCACGAGATGCTTCGAAACGACAAGTCTTAGCAACGGTGCATACTAAGGATGAACACTTTATTATCTTGATATTTAGTGAGAGGGATCATCTTATAATGCTACCGTCGCGATCTAAGCAAAATAAGATGCATAAAAGGATTAACATCACATGCAATTCATAATGTGTGATATGATATGGCCTTTCTTCTTGTGCTTTTGATCTCCATCTCCAAAGCACGGACATGATCTCCATCATCACCAGCATGGCGTCAAGGTCAGTGGCGCCGCTTCATGGTTGTCCATCACTTATAGCTACTATAACAACTACTTGAAATAAAGCTATTACATGATGAATAGACACGCAGGTCTTTAACAAAAATTAAAGACAACCATTAGGCTCCTGCCGGTTGCCATAATACATCAATGAACATCTCATACATCGAATATAATCATCATCACATTATGGCCATATCACATCACCAAACCCTGCAAAAACAAGTTAGACGCCTCTAATTTGGTTTGCATCTTTTACGTGGTTTAGGGTTTTCGAGTAAGATCCAATCTACCTACGAACATGAACCACAACGGTGATACTAGTGTTGACAATAGAAGTGCAAATTACAATCTTCACTATGGTGGGAGAGACAGACACCCGCAAAGCCACTTATGCAATACAAGTTGCATGTCAAGCGTGGAGCAAGTCTCATGAGACGCGGTCATGTAAAGTTAGCCCGGGCCGCTTCATCCCACCATCCCGCAAGAAGCAAAGTACACAAACTAAAGCAACAAAAGCATCACCACCCACAAACCATTGTGTTCTACTCGTGCAACAGATCTATGCATAGACGTGGCTCTGATACCACTGATGGGGTTCGTTGCATAGAAAACAAAAATTTTCCTAC
The DNA here is from genome assembly GCA_030979885.1 of Lolium multiflorum. Taxonomy (NCBI): domain Eukaryota; kingdom Viridiplantae; phylum Streptophyta; class Magnoliopsida; order Poales; family Poaceae; genus Lolium; species Lolium multiflorum. The sequence continues at coordinate 226,590,118 of CM061751.1, read as the reverse complement.
CGCAAAGCGAATAAAACCAACAGATCTAATCTATGGAACACCCAAGATCCAATCTACTAGATCTAAGCAACGAGATGGAGATGAGACTAACCCTCGAAGATTCCAAAGCCTACGAGATTAATCTCGTTGTTGGTGTAGACGATCGTCCCCGGTGCTGCAATCCGGCAGCACTTCCGTACTCGGTCGCGCGTACGGTGTCGATGAAGCTCCTTCCTCTCCCGTTCCAGCGGGCAGCGGAGGTGTAGTAGATCTCCACGGAATCCCAGCAGCACGACGGCGTGGTGGTGGTGGTGGAGAAGAATTGCTGCAGGGCTTCGCCTAAGCCTGCACAGCGTATGGAGGTGGAAGAGAGAGGGGGCGGCTAGGGTTGTGGATGGGGGCCTTGGCCAGCCCCCCCTCCCTCTTATATAGGTGGGGGGCGGCCCCGGGCCCCCCCCATCCCTTTGGCCGGCCAAGGGGAGGGGCAAACTCCTCCCCCAAGTCTTCCCCTTATCTCCTAATTTAAACACTTTATTTTAGGAGATAGATCTTATCTCTAATTTTAAACCATTTAAACTAGAGATAGATCTTATCTCTAAGGGGGGCCGGCCTGGGCCCACATGTCATGGTGGGCAGGACCCACTATGCCATGTGGCGCCTACGTGGCCTCTCCCGGGGTGGTGGGCCCACTGGTGGCCCTCTAGAACCTTCTAGAAGCTCCGGTCAAAACACCGGACTTTTTCCCGAACCCCGGAAATTGACTTCCCATATATGAATCTTATTCTCCGGACAATTCCGGACCTCCTCGTGATGTCCTGGATCCCATCCGAGACTCCGAACAAAAACTTCGGACTCCAACTCATATTCCGAATCTACTAATGCGACATCGAACCTTAAGCGCGTCACCCTACGGTTCGCGAACTATGCAGACATGGTCGAGACTCCTCTCCGAGCAATAACCAATAGCGGGATCTGAGATCCATAATGGCTCCCACATATTCAACGATGACTTAGTGATCGATTGAACCATTTACATACGATGTCAATTCCCTTTGCCTCGCGATATTTTACTTGTCCGAGGTTTGATCATCGTTATCTCCATACCTTGTTCAACCTCGTTACCGACAAGTACTCTTTACTCGTGGTATGTGATCTCTTATGAACTATTCATATGCTTGCAAGCTAATCGATGACATTCCACCGAGAGGGCCCAGAGTATATCTATCCGTCATCGTGATGGACAAATCCCACTGTTGATCCATATGCCTCAACTCACACTTTCCAAATACTTAATCCCACCTTTATTGTCACCCATTTACGCAATGATGTTTGATGTAATCAAAGTACCCTTTCGGTGTAAGTGATTTACATGATCTCATGGTCGAAGGATTAAGACAACTATGTATTGAAAGCTTATAGCAAATGAACTTAATGACTTGATCTTATGCTACGCTCATTTGGGTGTGTGTCCATTATATCATTCAATTAATGACATAACCTTGTTATTAATAACATCCAATGTTCATGATCACGAAACCATGATCATCTATCAATCAACAAGCTAGTTATACAAGAGGCTTACTAGGGACTCCTTGTTGTTTACATAACACACATGTATCAATGTTTCGGTTAATACAATTATAGCATGGTATATAAACATTTATCATAAACACAAAGATATTATAATAACCACTTTATTATTGCCTCTTGGGCATATCTCCAACACGATTTCCACTCCTTTACTATTATATCAAAGAAACCCTCTTGCCGCAACCAATGTAGCTCAAAAGAGAATTTTGGCTTATTCCCTAGATGTGCTTTCACTCCTGAATCAATAAGTATCGGAGTATGATCTGAATCAGCCCTAGCCAAATCTCGTACCGTTACTAAAGGAAATTTCTGTTCCCAAGAGATGGATGATAGAACTCTATCACACTTCTCATATGTAGGTTCTTCTCGGTGACTCGCCCACGTAAATTGTCTCCCAGTTAGTGTAATTTCACCTAGATTCAAGTGCTCAATAATTGCATTAAAAACAAAAGGCCAACGCGCCTTGAAATTGTCATTATTTTTTCTTCCCTCTTCCTTATAATATTAAAATCACCCCTATCAACATAGGTAATGTTTCAGATTCACAAGTTCTTACCAATTCTGCCAAAAATTTAGCTTTGTGCGCATCTTGGGCAGCCCCATAAACCGGCACCATAATCCATTTGAAACCATCTCTCTTGCATTTAATATGAAGCTTTACACAAAAGTCTCTAGTGCTGACCTTTAACACCTGAAGTGTATCTGAGTTTATTCCCACTAGAATACCCCAGAACGACCATGTGGTGGTAAAGAAAACCAAACGAAATCATACCCCGCAGCAAGTTGGTTCAAAAAGGGTATAGAGAAGTTAGATCTCCCAGTCTCTAACAAGGCTATAAAGTCTAACTTATGCTCCCTAATCGCCTCATTGACAAACAAATGCTTAGCAGTATCGCAAAAAACCCCCGGATTCCAATTTATTCCTTTGATATTATGCATTAAGAGAATTGTTTTTTAAATTCATTTCCTAGAACTCTTGCAAATATTGTTGGTATCATAAAGTTTCCTCGCCTATTTTTCTTTTCTCTCACAGCCGGCTTTAGATGCTCAACATGATCCTCTACCCCCAACGGGATATCATCCTCCTCTACCAAATCCTCACATAAAGTAGAAACTTTTGACATAACAAGCGTGGATAAGCCCTCTTCTTCACTCATATTCTCACTCATATTTTTTTGCACATTGTTAGAATACGTTCCTCCTCTAACAATTTAATTCCTTTCATAGATTTTGCCACATCCCCCTCTGATATACCTAAAGATACTCCTAACCACTCCGCTCTATGACATATTTCAACATCTGGGATATTAACAATAGAAAATTTTGGAACTAAAGATTTACCTGGACTACAAGAAGCCTCACGCATCTGTGCATTTCTAATTGCCTTCTCCATCTGAGGCATATCCACATCAGGTCTGCTTTCCTAGATCTGGACCTTACTTCAGTTGAAGCCTTTGGAATCCCCCCAAAAGCAATAATATCATCCAAAGTGGTTGAACTAGTACAATTGGTGAACTCTCCATTAAGGATAAGGACAATGTGGGCATTATACTGCTAGATGAATCGAAAAAGAGACAGGAGACTCACCATTAGTCTTCATAGATGAGGCAGACCCCATCATACCTTGAAGACCCATTCTATGCTCCCCCTCTTTAGTATCCATCTTGAACTTTCCCCTAGCTCCATCTTGAACAAGGCAACCATCTTGGTTTGCAACAAACTACCTGCATCATATGTATGACTCCCATGAGATACAAAATAAGAGGTAGTATTTGACACACGTGGCACAAAATCATTCAAAACATCATTAAAAATAGAACATTCTGATCCCATACATTTTCCTATATGAACCTGGTGCACAGAAGATCCCAAAGGATCTGCAGCATGTGCTCCAATCATCAACTCATCATTGGCCATCATGGCCTTATCATTGCCGCAACCATGTGTGTCTGACGCTTGCATGGTTCCACTGCCAGGCCGGATCATCTGTGGCCCTAGAGAAGCCACCAGCCTAGCTAAACCACTGCCGACCGGTCCCCCACTTGGCTGATGCTGCCCGCCAGACGCGCTGCAACCTACGCAGCAGTGGCGCTGCACCCCACCCGGTTGGCGCTACCACCTGCACCCGGTTGGAGATATGCCCAAGAGGCAATAATAAATTAATTATTGTTATATCTTAATGTTCATGATAAATGTTTACATCCCATGCTATAATTGTATTAACCGAAACATTAATACATGTGTGTTATGTAAACAACAAGGAGTCCCTAGTAAGCTTCTTGTATAACTAGCTTGTTGATTAATGGATGATCATGGTTTCGTGATCATGAACATTGGATGTTATTAATAACAAGGTTATGTCATTAGGTGAATGATATAATGGACACACACCCAAATGAGCGTAGCATAAGATCAAGTCATCAAGTTCAATTTTCTATAAGCTTTCGATACATAGTTGCCTAAGTCCTTCGACCATGAGATCATGTAAATCACTTACACCGGAAGGGTACTTTGATTACATCAAACGCCATTGCGTAAATGGGTGGTTATAAAGATGGGATTAAGTATTCGGAAAGTGTGAGTTGAGGCATATGGATCAATAGTGGGATTTGTCCATCCCGATGACGGATAGATATACTCTGGGCCCTCTCGGTGGAATGTCGTCTGATTAGCTTGCAAGCATATGATTGGATCATAAGAGATGACATACCACGGTACGAGTAAAGAGTACTTGTCGGTAACGAGGTTGAACAAGGTATGGAGATACCGATGATCAAACCTCGGACAAGTAAAATATCGTGTGACAAAGGGAATCGGCATCGTATGTAAATGGTTCAATCGATCACTAAGTCATCGTTGAATATGTGGGAGCCATTATGGATCTCCAGATCCCGCTATTGGTTATTGCTCGGAGAGGAGTCTCGACCATGTCTGCATAGTTCGCGAACCGTAGGGTGACACACTTAAGGTTCGATGTCGCTTAAGTAGATTCGGAATATGAGATGGAGTGCGAAGTTTGTTCGGAGTCTCGGATGGGATCCAAGACATCACGAGGAGGTCCGGAATGGTCCGGAGAATAAGATTCGTATATGGGAAGACATTTTCAGGGTTACCGGAAAAGTTCAGGATTTTTCGGTATTGTACCGGAGGTTCTAGAAGGTTCCGGAGGGTACCATAGTGGGGCCCACCTATCCCGGACGACCAACATGGACCGGAGGGGGTCACATAGGCCCACATGGGCCAAGCACACCAGCCCCCCAAGGCCCATGTGGTTGGATCAAGTGGATAAGATCAAATCCCTTGAAAATAGGGACTTAACTTGGGGGAAGTTGCCCCCTTGTTTTGGCCGATCCAAAGGCTTGGAGGAGGGGCCAAGGCAGCCCCCCACGCCTATATAAGAGGGAGGGGAGGGCTGGGGCGCAGCACATCATCCCCCAAGCCCTAGCCGCCCCTCTCTCCCTCCTCCTTCTTCCTGCGCAGGCTTGGCGAAGCCCTGCAGGAATTTTTCCTCCACCTCCACCACCACGCCGTCGTGCTGCTGGGATTTCGAGGAGATCTACCACACCTCCGCTGCCCGCTGGAACGGGGAGAGGAAGGGCTTCATCGACACCGTACGCGCGACCGAGTACGGAAGTGCTGCCGGATTGCAGCACCGGGGACGATCGTCTACATCAACAACGAGATCTGATCTCGTAGGCTTTGGAAATCTTCAAGGGTTAGTATCTTATCAATCTCGTTGCTCCGATCTTGTAGATTAGATCTTGGGTGTTCCATAGATTAGATCTTGGATTTATTCGTCTTGCGGTAGGAAATTTTTTGTTTTCTATGCTACGAACCCCAACAGTGGTATCAGAGCCATGTCTATGCATAGATCTGTTGCACGAGTAGAACACAATGGTTTTGTGGGCGTTGATGCTTTTGTTGCTTTAGTTTGTGTACTTTGCATCTTGCGGGATGGTGGGATGAAGCGGCCCGGGCTAACTTTACATGACCGCGTCTCATGAGACTTGCTCCACGCTTGACATGCAACTTGTATTGCATAAGTGGCTTTGCGGGTGTCTGTCTCTCCCACCATAGTGAAGATTCCAATTTGCACTTTCTATTGTCAACACTAGTATCACCGTTGTGGTTCATGTTCGTAGGTAGATTGGATCTTACTCGAAAACCCTAAACCACGTAAAATATGCAAACCAAATTAGAGGCGTCTAACTTGTTTTTGCAGGGTTTGGTGATGTGATATGGCCATGATGTGATGATGATTATATTTGATGTATGAGATGTTCATTATTGTATTATGGCAACCGGCAGGAGCCTAATGGTTGTCTTTAAATTTGTTAAGACCTGCGTGTCTATTCATCATGTAATAGCTTTATTTCAAGTAGTTGTTATAGTAGCTATAAGTGATGGACAACCATGAAGCGGCGCCATGGACCTTGGTGCAATGCTGGTGATGATGGAGATCATGATCATGTGCTTTGGAGATGGAGATCAAAAGCACAAGAAGAAAGGCCATATCATATCACATATTATGAATTGCATGTGATGTTAATCCTTTATGCATCTTATCTTGCTTAGATCGCGACGGTAGCATTATAAGATGATCCCTCACATTAATATCAAGATAATAAAGTGTTCTCCCCTCGTATGCACCGTTGCTACAGTTCGTCGTTTTGAAGCATCTCATGATGATCGGATGTGATAGATTCTACGTTCACATACAACGGGTGTAAGCCATGTTGCACACGCGGAAATACTTGGGTTTGCTTGACGAGCCTAGCATGTACAGACATGGCCTCGGGACAATGGAAACCGAAAGGTTGAACACGAGTCATATGGATGATATGATCAACATGTTGATGTTCACCATTGAAGCTACATCATCTCACGTGATGATCGGTTTTGGTGTAGTGGATGTGGATCGTGTGCCACTTAACAACTATGAGGGATGTTGTGTTAAGTGGGAGTTCATTAGTAATTAGATTAAAACATGAACTAATTATCATGAACATAGTCTGAATAGTATTTTGAATTAAATTTGTAGAATTGGCATCCGTTATCTACCATGCGCTAGTCTTGTAATTGAGATAGAAATACTGTTAAGTCTGACAAGTAACTTTACGGATGGTACCGTATTGTTAAAGAATCAAGAAATGATTAAGTCCTATTGCAAACTTTTAGTAAACTCACATTGCTGATTCAAAGAACAATGGTTTCAATTAGTACCTAAAATCATCTTGTCTCCGTGAAACTTGAAGTTCAAATCCGTTTGAAAAGTAAGGAGCTGGAAATTTTGTTTTCAGAAATAAGCAAGGTATGAGATATATGTGATATCTAAGACCTTATTGCAAGATGATAGAATATGATCTAGTGAGACTACATAAACTCATAAGTTTTATGGGAATGTACGAAGGTTGAAGACGCCAGGCGTCCCAATCCTCCAACTAGTTGGGCACTAACGATATTCACATATCCATGAAGTGATCGTCCTTAGTATGCACCGTTGCTAAGACTCGTCGTTTCGAAGCATCACGTGATGATCGGGTGTTATAGATTCTACGTGTGCATACAACGGGTGCAAGCCAGATTTGCACATGCGAATACTGAGGTTAAACTTTACGAGCCTAGCATGTACAGACATGGTCTCGGAAAGTCGTCATGATATGATGGATAAAAATTATGAGTGAAATTGTTCATCATATTACAAAGTTACTAATAGTGAAATCTGGAACACTTGTCATATGATGATCAACTTCAAAGTAAGAACCTCAAGGTTATTGGTATTTGACCAACAAACCTAGAAGTTATTGAAGGTGAAGTGTTTTCTGAGAATGAGGAAAGCTAAAAGAGAAACTACAAAATATTTTTGGCAGAAAGAAAGAAAAGACTAGAAAGTCTAGCTCAGGTGTATATAGATGATATACATGTTATGAATGTATTCCTTGTTTGGTCACACAATAAAATTCTTGGGTATTTGTACCATATTGGTTGGTATGAGGTGTCATACAAAACAACGCAATACAAGAATACAATGGCCTAAGTGACTGACAAGGAATATGATAAGAATGCACGTCTGGAACAAAAATAAAGTGTTATTATGTTCGTCGTTGGCATTCTATCTAGCCCTTCAGATTTATAATAAAGAACTTCATAATTGTTGTTTTGTTCTGGTCAAATGAAAACAATGAGTTGTTCAAATTTTGACAGTATTCCATGTACGATGGATAAGTTATTATAAATCTTTATGGTGAAACACACATGCATAACACTGACGCTAAAATGCCATAAGGCAAATGATTTGAATTCCACTTATTTGTGGAACCGCCATTTAGGTCATGTTAGAAAGGAACGCATGAAGGAACTCCATGCAAATGGATTTTTGGAGTCATTCGATTTTTGAATCGTTTGGCGCAAATCTCTTCTAAAGAGAATGACTTAAATACCGTTCATAGGCCAAGTGTTGAACGGGCAACTAACTTAGTGGAAACATACATGATGATGTATATGGTTTACTGGGCATAGCTGTGTGCGGGAGATTCTTCTACTTCATGAAAACTTCCAACAATGAATTGAGCGTATATATGTGGATATATTTATTCGATAAGGAAGAAGTTTGAAACATTTGAATGGATTCACATAAATTTCAGCATGAAGTGGAAATAATCGTAATAGAAAAGTCAAATATCTGTGATTGGATCATGTCGGAAATATTTGAATTACGAGTTTTAGCGAACATCTAAGAGAGTTATGAAAGTGTAAATTGGAATCTTCACTATGGTGGGAGAGACAGACACCCGCAAAGCCACTTATGCAATACAAGTTGAAGGTCAAGCGTGCACTACAAGGAAAAGCCTTATTGCCGGTGCACCAAAAACGGTTATTGCCGGCGCACCAGCCCGCCAGCGAACAGGCAGGTCAGGTTACCGCCGGCGCACACCGGGTGCGCCGCAACAACATGAATTATCCCGAACCAGGCCATGTGCGGCGGTACGTTTTTTCGAAATTTAAAGCCCGATCCGTATCTAGATCTAGATCTAGATCTGGATCTAGCTCGGGTTCATCTTGCTCGGGTCCTTGAAAACAGTGGTCGTGCGTCGCCTTGTCGCCGTTGCCGCGCCGTAGGAGAATGAGGCCGGAGGTGGTGGTTGTGGTTTAGGAAAGGAGGAGGAGGAGGAGGAGAAGATGGCCGGAGGTGGATGTGGTGGAAGAGGCGGAGAAGGAGAAGGCCGGAGATGGAGGTAGAGCCCCGAGGTGGAGGAGATTACCGGAGGAGGAGGAGAAGGTCATCGGAGCCGGAGTAGTAGGAGGTCACCGGAGTAGTAGGAGGTCACCGGAGTAGTAGGAGGAGGAGGCCGTCGGTGAGTATTGCAAGGAGAAGAGGAGGAGGGAAAGAGGAGAAGGGGGAGAAGTGAGGAAAGAGAAGAGGGAGGAGGGCCGGCATGAATATATAGTACAGCTTACCGCCGGCGCACCTAGTATGGTGGTGCGCCGGGGGTAAATTTTTTATTTTTTTCACCCAAATCTTAAACCTGAAAAAAGTCCTGTTTCTGTTTTCCAATTGACGAATCCATTTTTTCTCCAAACGGCCGTAGGCGGTTGAATTCGAATAGGAAATTTCGTAGATAGATTTTGATATAAAAAAGTTTTTCATCGGAGGTCGTATGCAACCAGAAATCCCGTTTTACCGAAAGATGACGCCATTTTGCATAATATATCGAAATTCATTTTTTCAAATTTTCATGAAAAGTAGATTACATAATACATGGGCAGTTGAAAGGATTTTATTTTTTGAATTTTCTATCATTTTCATTTATTTTTTTCAATACTGAAAAGGCGGTCCACGGGGGGGTGGAGAGGGAAAATCATGGCTACCCTTACTGCCGGCGCACCATCATGCTGCTCCGCCGGTGGTGTTTTTCACCGGCGCACCAACATGGTGATGCGCCGGCGAGTAAGGGTCTCGATTTTTTGGTCTGTCTCTGTCCCCTTCGAATTTTATCGCCGGCGCATCTTTTTGCTTGTGCGCCGGCAGAAGTCTCCATCGCCGGCGCGGCGACATGTTGGTGTGCTGGCACTATTTGCCACCGGCGCATGGATTTGCTGGTGCGTCGGTACTACCATTTCCATCTATATGCCTTTTCCTAGTAGTGGTGGAGCAAGTCTCATGAGACGCGGTCATGTAAAGTTAGCCCAGACCGCTTCGTCCCACCATCCCGCAAGATGCAAAGTACACAAACTAAAGCAACAAAAGCATCAACGCCCACAAAACCATTGTGTTCTACTCGTGCAAAGATCTATGCATAGACATGGCTCTGATACCACTGATGGGGTTCGTAGCATAGAAAACAAAAATTTCCTACCGCAAGACGAATAAATTCAAGATCTAATCTATGGAACACCCAAGATCTAATCTACAAGATCGAAGCAACGAGATTGATAAGATACTAACCCTTGAAGATTTCCAAAGCCTACGAGATCAGATCTCGTTGTTGATGTAGACGATCATCCCCAGTGCTGCAATCCGGCAGCACTTCCGTACTCGGTCGCGCGTACGGTGTCGATGAAGCCCTTCCTCTCCCCGTTCCAGCGGGCAGCGGAGGTGTGGTAGATCTCCACGGAATCCCAGCAGCACGACGGCGTGGTGGTGGTGGTGGAGAAGAATTGCTGCAGGGCTTCGCCTAAGCCTGCGCAGCATATGGAGGAGAAAGAGAGGGGGCGGCCAGGGTTTCTGGATGGGGTGCCTTGGCCGGCCACCCCCTCCCCTCTTTATATAGGTGGGGGGTCGGCCTAGGGTTTCCCCTAGGGCCCACCTACCCCCTTTGGCCGGCCACATGGGGGGGCAAACTCCTCCCCCAAGTTTTCCCCCTTATCTCCTAATTTAAACCATTTATTTTAGGAGATAGATCTTATCTCTAGATTTAAACCATTTAAACTAGAGATAGATCTTATCTCTAAGGGGGGCCGGCCTAGGCCCACATGTCATGGTGGGTAGGACCCACTATGCCATGTGGCGCCTATGTGGCCTCTCCCGGGGTGGTGGGCCCACTGGTGGCCCTCTAGAACCTTCTAGAAGCTCCGGTCAAAACACCGGACTTTTCCCGAACCCCGGAAATTGACTTCCATATATGAATCTTATTCTCCGGACAATTCGGACCTCCTCGTGATGTCCTGGATCCCATCCGAGACTCCGAACAAAAACTTCGGACTCTAACTCATATTCAATTTATGCGACATCGAACCTTAAGCGCACCCTACGGTTCGCGAACTATGCAGACATGGTCGAGACTCCTCTCCAAGCAATAACCAATAGCGGGATCTAGAGATCCATAATGGCTCCCACATATTCAACGATGACTTAGTGGTCGATTGAACCATTTACATACGATGCCGATTCCCTTTGTCTCGCAATATTTTAGTCCGAGTTCGATCATCGGTATCTCCATACCTTGTTCAACCTCGCCAAGTACTCTTTACTCGCACCGTGGTATGTGATCTCTTATGAACCATTCATATGCTTGCAAGCTATCAGATGACATTCCACCAGAGGGGCCTATCTATCCATCGATGGACAAATCCCACTATTGATCCATATGTCAACTCACACTTTCGAATACTTAATCCCATCTTTATAACCCATTTACGCAATGGCGTTTGATGTAATCAAAGTACCCTTCCGGTGTAAGTGATTTACATGATCTCATGGTCGAAGGACTAAGGCAACTATGTCGAAAGCTTATAGCAAATTGAACTTAATGACTTGATCTTATGCTACGCTCATTTGGGTGTGTCCATTATATCATTCACCTAATGACATAACCTTGTTATTAATAACATCCAATGTTCATGATCACGAAACCATGATCATCCATTAATCAACAAGCTAGTTATACAAGAGGCTTACTACGGACTCCTTGTTGTTTACATAACACACATGTATCAATGTTTTGGTTAATACAATTATAGCATGAAATGTAAACATTTATCATGAATAATAAGATATAACAATAACTAATTTATTATTGCCTCCTTGGCATATCTCCAACATCTTAATGTTCATGATAAATGTTTACATCCCATGCTATAATTGTATTAACCGAAACATTAATACATGTGTGTTATGTAAACAACAAGGAGTCCCTAGTAAGCCTCTTGTATAACTAGCTTGTTGATTAATGGATGATCATGGTTTCGTGATCATGAACATTGGATGTTATTAATAACAAGGTTATGTCATTAGGTGAATGATATAATGGACACACACCCAAATGAGCGTAGCATAAGATCAAGTCATCAAGTTCAATTTGCTATAAGCTTTCGATACATAGTTGCCTAAGTCCTTCGACCATGAGATCATGTAAATCACTTACACCGGAAGGGTACTTTGATTACATCAAACGCCAATGCGTAAATGGGTGGTTATAAAGATGGGATTAAGTATTCGGAAAGTGTGAGTTGAGGCATATGGATCAATAGTGGGATTTGTCCATCCTGATGACGGATAGATATACTCTGGGCCCTCTCGGTGGAATGTCGTCTGATTAGCTTGCAAGCATATGATTGGATCATAAGATATGACATACCACGGTACGAGTAAAGAGTACTTGTCGGTAACGAGGTTGAACAAGGTATGGAGATACCGATGATCAAACCTTGGACAAGTAAAATATCGCGTGACAAAGGGAATCGGCATCGTATGTAAATGGTTCAATCGATCACTAAGTCATCGTTGAATATGTGGGAGCCATTATGGATCTCCAGATCCCGCTATTGGTTATTGCTCGGAGAGGATTCTCGACCATGTCTGCATAGTTCGCGAACCGTAGGGTGACGCACTTAAGGTTCAATGTCGCATAAGTAGATTCGGAATATGAGATGGAGTGCAAAGTTTTGTTCGGAGTCTCGGATGGGATCCAAGACATCACGAGGAGGTCCGGAGAATAAGATTCATATATGGGAAGACATTTTCAGGGTTACCGGAAAAGTTCAGAATTTTTCGGTATTGTACCGGAGGTTCTAGAAGGTTCCGGAGGGTACCATAGTGGGGCCCACCTATCCCGGACGACCAACATGGACCGGAGGGGGTCACATAGGCCCACATGGGCCAAGCACACCAGCCCCCCAAGGCCCATGTGGTTGGATCAAGTGGATAAGATCAAATCCCTTGAAAATAGGGACTTAACTTGGGGGGAAGTTGCCCCCTTGTTTTGGCCGACCCAAAGGCTTGGAGGAGGGGCCAAGGCAGCCCCCCACGCCTATATAAGAGGGAGGGGAGGGCTGGGGCGCAGCACATCATCCCCCAAGCCCTAGCCGCCCCTCTCTCCCTCCTCCTTCTTCCTGCGCAGGCTTGGCGAAGCCCTGCAGGAATTTTTCTCCACCTCCACCACCACGCCGTCGTGCTGCTGGGATTCCGAGGAGATCTACCACACCTCCGCTGCCCGCTGGAACGGGGAGAGGAAGGGCTTCATCGACACCGTACGCGCGATCGAGTACGGAGGTGTTGCCGGATTCCAGCCCCGGGGACGATCGTCTACATCAACAACGAGATCTGATCTCGTAGGCTTTGGAAATCTTCAAGGGTTAGTATCTTATCAATCTCGTTGCTCCGATCTTGTAGATTAGATCTTGGTGTTCCATAGATTAGATCTTGGATTTATTCGTCTTGCGGTAGGAAATTTTTTGTGTTCTATGCTACGAACCCCAACACGTCAGCCAATGGACGCACTGCAGCGACGGCCGCCTGCCGCCAACCACCCTGACTGCTGCTGCACTGTTCCCTATGTTGTTGCATATGCCTTTCCGTTCGTTGGCCACGGGCGGCACAGCAACTGCTGTCCCTCGGCAATGCCCAGTGGCAACAACCGAGCTGCCTCCCAAGCACCAACTGGCTTCAATCCCAAGGCAGATTTGTTGCGTCCAGGATCTACATAGAATTCAGTGCAGGTTCTGTCATTTAGTGGCTAGATTTCAACATGAGGTAATGATCTACAAAATAGCTTATTTTTGCTCGAATTTGATTCAAATGAGGAAATACCTGGAGTATTAAGATTTACATTCATTGTCCAAATCTGGATTGCATCTATGTGGTGAAGTTGCTCGTGCATCCCATCTACTCCATTATTCACATTGGAATCATCATTGTCATTGTTATTGGATGTTGCATCTGTTCCATGTCCATGATCTTTGTGATCCATGTCACTATCAACCGTATACTCCATGCTCTTGCATCCCATCTAAACCCTAAACTTGAGTAGTTTTGATCAACCGTATGACAATTCAGTAAATTTAATGTTTGACAGGCACTTATATGCTTAAAAAGGTGACACTGTCACTCACGGTGGCCAAAAAACCGATGACCAAAGACCGAAACCGAAAAAACCGAGTCCGAACCCGAAAAGACCATGACCAAAATGACCGATAAAATATTGGGTAGAAAATTTTATAGACCGAATTAAGTTTGATCAATTCGGCCATTTTGTTCTGAGTAACCGAATAGACCAAACTGACCGAATTTTACGTAAAACTGTCCCAATCTTTAGATTTTTTGGTATGCCTAAGATGTAATATTGTTTCGATTGTTGAACATTTATTCGTGCCAATTGATAACAATATATGCAATGAAAATACATCCAAAATACATCTAAAATATTGCCAGCTTTTTACTAAATAATGTCTAAGTTTTGCGTTGCCAACGTCGGCCACACTGTTCAGTCATGACCGAACCTAAACCCGAATTATTGGGTACCCGAATTACCAATAACAACATCAAAAATTAACAAAAATACATCGCAGTCCCAAAATGCTTGCACAGTGCATGAATGAAAGCAAGCTGAAAGACATGGTTAATTCATTGATTCTGGAAAAACAAATAACCATGCAGAATTTTCTGGTGGTTGGTGCAAAAGATGAAACAATAAGTAGCCTGGACTTGTTTAGAAAGAGGTGCTAAGCTAGGGTTTGGTGCAGCTGCTTTCCAACATCACATAATTCTTTGGTTCCAAGTCACTATCCTCAATACCCAACCTGACTTTCCCCGTGTTTGCTCTTCATTCTTTCCATACCCCAAAGATCAAATGCAGCTATATGTCTTGCTAAAAATAGAGTGTTCGTTGCCAAGCATCTCACACTCCAAAAGAAAGCTGTACTTCTTGCACGCCAAAAATACATCAGCAAAATCAGCTATTTTGCGCCGACAACTTATTCGAGAATTCTCTCTCCGGTGGAAAAGACGTTCCACACCACTGTCCCTACTATGTACAGTATAACAGCCACCTGAAACACATTATCCCAAGAACCTGGATATGACATAGGAGGAAGTAAGCATATATAGTTCACACAAAAAGGGTTGCGTATTATGTGCAGCGATGGGGTTTTACCTTTCTGGAGAATGTAGCCAGTGGCAGCAGTACCAAAAACTCCTGCAAGCACGCCGGCAGTGTTGGACAGCCCGAGAAGTACCCCCTGGAATTTTATTTTATGGGAGCATTGCTTAGTTAGATGCAATGATGAGATCACAGGCCCAAAGGAGCAACTAAAGGTTAGTTTCTTATTACCGCATAACGTGGTCCAATATCCTGGTGATTCGAGTAGAGCCCAGACTGAGAAAATGCATCACTCCCCTGCCGAAAACATTGGGCAGAAATGTGTGCTTGCATTTATTAGTACCAGAATTCACTTATAAGTGGCAATCATCAATGCAGTCAGTTACCTGACTGCAGGCCATACACAGTACCGCCATGGCTGGGGTTCGGACTTTGCTCAGCAGTGTCAAGAAGAAGGCTGGTCCAAGAAAACCGATAGATTGCATGATCTACAGAAAGAAACAGTGTATGTCAAGATTTGTAATTGTGCAGTTAGGTGGTTCTGGTTTTGCCGGTTCCCCTGAATTAACAGTGCGTTGTATGGTTTTTGGTCTGGTTTTCCTTATAAACTAGACCATTTTCCCTCTTCTATAAATGCACAGTCAAAAAAAATTTGTGTACCCAACTTTTGCCAAGAACTCATACTAGAGGAAATAAGAAGTTACCTTACGGACGTTTGTTATGGAAAACCCCTTGGCAACAAGAGTGTCGGCTATCCAGCCACCAATATTTGCAAACACGGCCATGGTCAGCCATGGCAAGACACACAGAAGCCCGGACTCGGTAAGATTGAACTTGAGAACCTGCATATGATCCAGTACAGCATGATGATGGTGTCTGCTATTGAGCAATGATGAGCGCCAAACACTTGAATGAAACTTACCTGATTGTAGTACGTGGGCATCCATGTTAGGAGAATAAATGTTCCCCAGTTATGGCAGAAATGGGATATTATGAGCGCCCATACTGGAGGCTTGGATAGGATTAACCTCCATGGTATGGAGCTAACAGGCTCCTTTGTGGCATTACCACCTAGGATGTGTCTCTTTTCATCTTCACTTATATCCGGATCTTCACTCGGAGAGCTGCGTGCCTAATTCAGAACGGGGAGTAGCAATTAGCAGAATAACAAACAAACAAAAAGGATGAGTGAGAATCTAAGAGAGACTTGCCTTGCGCTGCCACAGTGCAAACCAGATGCTTCCCAGTGACCCAAATGCATAGAACACAGAAGGCCAGCCGAATTGGCTTATCAAGAAAGGCGAAAAGGCCAGGCCGGTAACGGAACCAAGGTACATGCCACTGTATACCAACGAAAGAGATCTGCTCCTCTCTGAAACCGGGATCCATTTGGAAAGAATGTTGTTCATTGCCGGCATGGCAACTCCCTGTTAGACGACACAAGAAAAAACAATCAAAGACAGGAAGAGCAGGTCTGAATAACAAAACTTTGTTATTCAGTAAAAGATACAGAACTTTAGTCTGCATTTTAAAGTGTTTGTTGTATATGTAGCAAGCATAAATAATGTAGAGTGACAGTTGAAGACATGAACCTCGCCGATCCCCATGAAAGCGCGCACAACGAGTAGGAATGGAAGGCCGAGCTTGGCAGCGACGGGCGTAAGCATAGTTGCGATTGACCACCAGACGACCCCGAATCCCAGTACCACCTTGCCGCCAAACCTGTCAGCCCAGATGCCTCCAAGGATCTGCAGGAAATAATAGTTTGACGACGTCAAGTGCGGGTATTTGTTTTACATTGATTTGGGACTGAAACCAGAAAGAATTATTCAAGTATCTGTGACTGCAAAGGAATTGTAATAAAAAAAACCTGAGTGAGAAGGTAGCCCCAAAAGAAAGACGACTGGATGAGGCCAACAGTTGCTGGACTCCAACCATATTCTGCTGACATGGGAAGGATGGCGATGCTCATATTGACCTGGCACAGCAAACGATGGATCGATGAGCACAGCACCCAGACAAACCAAGCATGTAGATACTACATACCCGATCCATGTTGCAGAGCAGGAAGGAGAAGAAGCAGAGGACGACGATCGTCCATCGCTTGGGGAACCAGGGCGCGTCTTGTCCGGGCAGGACCGCCTCGGCCTCGGCGGGGACGTCAGAAGGTGACCCGGTCATCTCGAACTTGGCCTTGCAGTTCCTGGTTGGTACCACGCAGGAGGCAGTGTCCGAGCCGGCGGTGAGGCTCTCCCGCCTCCTCGGCTTCTGCCAGCCGCTCGTCACCGCCGGGTCTGAAGAGTACAGGAAGCACTCGACCCTTGAGAGTAGTCTACGCTTGGGGCAGAACCTCGTCATAGCTGTCAGAGGCTGCTGAACCGATGCTGGCGTTTGCCTGCCATTTCTATCTCCAGGGACCAGGGAGCACACCCACCTGCAGTGTGGCGATGTATGCTGCTGTTTTCCTGTAACAAGAAGCATTAGATTTATTCAATTTTCCCTTGCCGTGGCATCCAGGCATGGTGACGAATGGCAAGATTACATCATCCCCTGGCCGGAGAAGAGCTAAGCTAAATGGAAGACCTCAGCTTGCAGCATTGAATACACACATACATACAGGCATGGGAAATAACCCAGCGTTTCAGTCAGGCAGCAACTGGGTTATTCAGAAAGCAAGCAAGCAAGCAATGGGAATAAATCTTGCAGAGGGGTTAGAAAAGCAAACCCTGGTCTGCGCATGCATGCTGTGTATAATTAGGCACGGTAGAATTGAATTCAGGGTTTAGTACGTATCTGTGGAATCGACCCTGATAATTAATCAAGGGGAAATCTTGAACGGCAGCTGCAACTAAATCAAAGAAACACGGACCAAAACAGACTGGAATCGGAAATACTGAGCGCACCTGCTGAGGAGGCGGAGGAGAGGGGAGAGGCGAACGCTCTGTTGGAAGAGAGCACAGCCCCCATAGCCATGGCGTGGTTCCACAGCAGCAAGATGAATCGACTCCGGCCGGCCGGCGAGCAAGAGTTGGCTGCCGCGAGCAAAGGGGGTCTCAGCTCAGCTCAGCTCAGGGAAGAAGAAGATGATGAGGCGGTGGCACCCATCCCCTTGGCTGGCTCGCTGGCTCTGCTTCTGGGGAGTGGAAGGGGGGAGGAAGACGAGAGGTGGACGTGCGGATAAGCGGACTCACTCTCACCTAGGACTGGACTAGGAGACCAGACCCAGATGAGGGACGGAGTAAAATCTGTCTGCCGTAGACGGCCCTCCTTTGTCCACGCTCTCGCATCCAACTAGGCGTCCTTGAGTCAGCTGTCGCGTGCGTGTCCCCGTCTGGTTCACGGGGCTCTCCTCCCACTGACGACTGGGCCCCGCCTAACTACTGCGTGATTTAGCTTCTGAAAATTGCCCGAGAGCACCCAAACTATTTTCGGTACTTAGGTAGTAGTTAGGCGTAACTTCCGGCCAACTACCGGCCCTGCAGCGCCAGAAAGAGGGGAATGCCTCTCTCCTTCTCAACAACGGCGTTTTGAGACATTTCTTGGGTAGAGTGGATGAAATGTGTTAAGATAGCTGTGGTGGGAGAATTTTTAGGTTTGTGCATATCTAGGCTTCGCTTCCACCTTGCCATCTTCAAAAGACCACTACTACCTACAAATAAAAAGCTAGTGGACAACCCACGCCACTATTCTTCTTCGAAGCTTTTATACACAATATAAGTGATACCGTATTAATTCATGTAGATAATAGCACACATTAAATACTTCTACATCAGTGGTTCGTGTCAAGAGGAAAGCCTGTTCAGCTCCTCTCTGTGCCTCAGATGTGAGGAGGAGTCCTAGAATTTCAGCTGCTAATAAAGGGTACAGGGCTAAAACATGCTTTGATAAAAACTGTCTTGCATGTGCTTCTGTAGCCCCTCCTATCAAGAAGTATGTGGTTAAAAATCTCTGCAGCAAATTCAACATCCAAGTACAGGAGGAAGAAGAGCAATTGTCACCAAGTAGCTCCACTTCTAGGCAGACTAGGTCTACCAAGAAGACAGATATGCCCTCCTGATGCTGACAAGAAGTCCAAAAAGAAATAGCTGGCTTGTTCTCCAGCTGGCCACTGCAATTTGCAGCTCTTTTGGTAGTACTCTGGGGCCTATGGCTGCCTGATAGATTACATTTTCAGTTGGACTTCCCTTTTGCTATGTACTGTAATAATTTAAAACTGCCTTATATCTTTTGTTATATCTTTTGGACTTAGAGAGTGGATTTGGTAACCGCGTGTATACGTGAGCACGCATCCATTACCGTTGGATTTGCTTTCAGATTCTCACTTCGTGGGGAGATGTTGACGGCCATCACACGGCGTCGAATCTACTTAGTGACCACGCGGAGTGAGCTCATGATTTGGCGCAGCAATCTAGGCGAGCTGCAACCGCTAGCGGACATCATAGTTCGGAGTTTTTTAGTGCTTTCTGTGCTGGTTTGGATCATCAAGCTCCCCAACGCTAGTGGACATCATAATCCAGAGACGCCAAAGCTGTAGCCGGCCGGCCACAGCTACCACACTCGATTGTTGAGAAGAAGAGGGGGTAAAATCAAGCTCGGAATAGCCATGTATGAGAAATCCTTCTGATCTAAAGGAATAATTTTCACATGTACTACTAGTCGAAGTTGAAAAATTAACTAATCACATTATAATCTGTACAGGAGCCGAACTCAGCGAACCAATGAATCCATATATGAGAGGAGCTATCAGAGGCAAACAACATCACGAAAAATGAATGGAAGAACAGGGAGACTGGCCGATCTTGCCCGGCCTACCGTGGCGCAGGTCACCCCGCACACGATTGTGAAGCGAGCGACCCACAGACCAGCGGCAGATGCCGACGCGCATCTCTAAATCCAGTCATTTTTGACCCATGAAGGGAGCTTGAGGAGCGGCCACGCATGACGCATGGCAGCCTAAGTCGAGTGAAGGGAGCAGGCCGGCCGCTGGGAGCTTGGCCACACCGTCCCCATGGCCCTGCCGCCTCATCAAGGTCCGGCGAGAGGAGCTCAGGAGTCAGGACCGCGCTGCCGCCGGCGACCGTGCACCCGCCCGTGCCGAGCTGCTCCAGGTCCCCGCCGCAACGAATCCACCTCCACCCGCGGGTCGATCCTCTTCTCCCGCCTCTCTCTCTCACCTCCCGTCCGCGAGCTCCTCCCGGAGGTCGCCCGGGAGAGATGCGGGCGCCAGAGGAAGGGCGCCTCCCAAATCCGCTGCAGTAGCCGGGACGAAGAAGCGAAGGAGGCCGCGCACCGCCACCCGTGCCGTCGGCGATGGCTCTGGGGTCGTCGAACACCGAGTCCCGGAGCCGCCCGCGCGACGGCGGCGAGCAATCCGTGGCGAGCACCGAGTACTGGAGCCGTGCGTTGGACTGCTCGCCGCCGCACCTAGCAGCCACGCTCCGCCTCGTGCCTGCGCGGCATCGTCGCCTCCCGGCGAGGTCCTCATCTTCGAGCTACTTCGCGAGACCACATGGCGTGCCGCTCTCCCTCCCCGCGCGGCCTGCCGGCGCGTGGTTGATCTCCGTCTAGAAGCTGGATGAGAGAGGTGGATTGGGTGGATGGAGGAGAGGTGAGGCCATGAGGGGATAAGATTGTGTGATGTCATTTAGATGGGAGAGGGGATTAAAATCGGGCGGCACATGTTGGATAGGCCGAGGCCGCCGCATGCACTTCCCAGACTTAACGCTTCACTGAACAGTGTTAGCCACGTGTTGGATATACACCGCGTGCTCACGTGTACACCCGGTTACCAGGCTTCTTTTGTTTGGACTTATTGCCCTTGTTTCTGCTTGAAATGGCTACAGTTTATAATTGTGTCAGTTGGTCTGAATTTACACTTTTTCAATGGACAAATTGTTTTGGAAAGTATTGAACTGGAACATTAGGGGAACTAATGACCCAGAGAAATGGCCTCTCATTATAAATAAAATAAAGGAAAGTGGCTGTCATGTAATCTGCTTCCAAGAAACAAAAAGAGAACATATTGATTAACAAATCATGAGAAACTTCTGCCCAAGAAATTTTGACTCTTTTGCATTTTCTCCCTCTATTGGAAGATCAGGAGGCTTGGTTACTGTTTGGGACAGTTCTGTTTTTTCTGGGAGATGTGTGTATCAGAACAGATATGTTGTGTCAGTGGAATTGCAATCTACCAAAACAGATATTTTTTGGACTCTCACTAATGTTTATGCTCCCTGTCAAGATAATGAGCAGTTAGTTTTTCTGCAATGGCTTAACAGTTTGGTTATCCCAGATGATGAGAATTTGCTACTAATGGGGGATTTTAATCTCATAAGATCTCCCTAAGATAGAAATAAAGCAGGGGGAATATCAATGAAATGTTATTGTTCAATGAAGCCATCAGTAATCTAGGATTGGTAGATATTCCTCTAAAGGGCAGAAAGTTCACATGGAGCAACATGCAGAACTCTCCTCTCCTTCAGAGGCTGGACTGGTTCTTTTCTTCTATGGCTTCGACAACCTCTTTTCCTAATACCATGGCAACACCTTTAGCTATGACAACCTCTGATGATGTGCCTTGTGCGATATCAATCCAAACTTCCATACCAAAGTCCAAAGTCTTTAGGTTTGAAAACAGCTGGCTTGATATGCCTGATTTTCTGGCTGCTGCGGAAAGATCTTGGACACAATCCATTCACTATGCTGATGCTGCAAAAAGGATTTCTGCCAAATTCAAAGTTCTAAGAAAAGAGTTGAAAACATGGAAAAATTCCATTTCCTCTATCAATAAGGACATTGATGATTTAAATGCTCTCATCTCTCTTATTGATGCCATAGAAAATTTTAGAGATCTTAGCTCTATGGAAAGGCAATTCAGAGTTTCTATGAAATTTCATCTAGCTGCTTTGCTGAAACAGCAACTGGCTTATTGGAAGCAAAGAGGGAAAATCAAATGGGTCACACTTGGAGATGAAAACTCTAGATTTTTCCATTATATGGCAACCACGCAAAAGAGGAAGAATCATATTCAGTCTATTACAACTGCTACTGGAGCTTCACTACTAACACAAGGATAAGGCTGATGTCTTACTGCAGCCTACAGAAAGATTGGGACAGACAGATAGCACCTCTGGTGCACAATATATTTCAGCCTTACTGAATAGTACAATCAACTTGGAGTTCTTGGAAGCACCCTTTTCATCCCAAGAAATAGATGATGTGGTAGCTGAATTCCCTCATAACAAATCACCTAGACCAGATGGGTTCAATGCTGAATTTCTGCAAAAATGTTTGCCCATTATCAAAAAGGACTTCCATGATTTATGCAATCAGTTTCATCAAGGAACTCTGTGTTTAGAGAGCATTAATAGCTGTTATATTACTCTTGTGCCAAAAAAAGATGATGCAAGTACTGAATATGATTATAGACCTATCTCTCTGCTTAATTGTACTCTCAAACTCATTACAAAGATGCTTGCTAATAGATTACAAATGGTGATCATGGACCTCATCCATGAAAATCAATATGGGTTCATTAAAAGCAGGACTATCCAAGATTTCTTGGCATGGTCTTATGAATATATCCATCTTTGTCATAAAAGTAAGAAGGAAACTGTACTCCTCAAACTGGATTTTGAGAAGGCCTTTGATAATCTAGATCACTCTTTTATACTTGAAGTTCTTGAGAAAAAAGGTTTTGGAAAGAAATGGTGCTCATGGGTTGAGCAGATACTTGCCTATGCAACCTCTTCAGTTATGTTAAATGGAGTACCTGGTTCTTTGTTCAAATGTAGGAGAGGGGTTAGACAGGGGGATCCCCTCTCTCCGTTGCTATTTGTCCTTGTAGCAGATACTTTGCAAACCATGGTTAATCATGCAATGAGGGAAACCTATCTTCACATGCCTTTGGCTCTTCAATGCTCCTCTACTTTCCCAATAGTGCAATATGCAGATGATACCCTTGTTATAATGCAAGCAGATGTTACTCAGTTAATTTTCTTAAAGGGTTTGCTTCAGAGATTTGGGGAGGCTACTGGTCTAAGAGTTAATTATGAGAAATCCAATCTAGTACCCATTAATATCCCTGATGATAGAGTGAGCTTATACACCTCTGCCCTTAATTGTCAACTTGGAAACCTTCCTTTCATATATCTTGGATTGCCTCTTAGTATCTCCAAGCCACCAAAGGAATAATTTATGCCACTAATACAGTGTGTACAAAGAAGATTACCCTCTTGTGCCATGTACCTGAATTATGGAAGCAAGTTAAGACTGGTTAATTCGGTACTTTCCTTGCCAATTTTTCAGTGAGTACACTTAAACTGTATCAGTGGGTTCTGGATGAATGTGACAGATACAGAAGGCACTGCCTATGGAGGAATAAGGACCTCAACAGTAAGACTCCTCCTTTAGCCTCATGGGATATGGTTTGTCGTCCCAAAGCTCAAGGAGGTTTGGGTGTGCTCAATTTGTCAGTTCAGAATAATTGTCTTTTAATGAAACATATCCATAAGTTTTATAACAAAGACAATATTCTTGGATACATTTGGTATGGGAGTCTTACTATCATCATGCCCTGCCACCCCTTAGACACAGAGATATTTCCTTCTGGTGGAGAGACTGTCTGAAAAACCTTGATATTTACAAGGGAAAAGCATCATGCACACTGAACGGTGGGGAGACTGTACTTCTTTGGACAGATTTATGAAGTAATGAAGTTTTATCTACAAAATGGCCCACTTTTGCCAAAGATATCACAATTTCTTTCAAGAATGTACTTCTTGCTGAGGAGATTACATCTCTCTTTCATTTACCTTTGTCTGCTCAAGCTATGGATGAATACCATCAGTTTCTAACCCTCATACAAGAAACACAAATTTCATTGGAAAAGGATAAATGGTCAGTAATTGTTGCTGCTCTAGGATATACAGTCTCATCAATGTATATGGATCTGATGAACCAAGGGCCTGTGCTACCTATCATATATTGGCTTTGGAAAATTTGCTGCCAGGAGAAGCATAAAGTATTTTTTGGCTGCTCTTTCATAATAGACTGAATTCCAGGGCCATGTTACAAAGAAAGAGGTTCTTCCTGCCAGACTACACTTGTGTTATGTGTAATGGCACTGCTTTAGAAACAAGAGACCACTTGTTCTTCACCTGTCCTTTTGTAGTGAATTGTTGGCAATACTTATGCCCTAGATGGGCACCAACAATTTCCAATGGACATCCAATGCTTCAGGATGTGGTTCAGAGCTTAAAAGTCAAGATCCAGCAGCCTTTCTTCATGGAGATTATCATGTTGATTTCTTGGTCACTTTGGACGATCAGAAATGACTTTATATTCAAAGGAATCACTCCAAGTCTCTATCGCTGCAAATATAAGTTCAAGGAGGAGTTGGCACTTCTGGTCCATGAAGCCAAGAGGAAATCTTATGTTGGCCTTAAGGCCTGGGTAACGAATTTCTTGTAAATCCCTAGTAACATAGTGTAGCTTAACTTAGCTTAGTTTTTGCTTTGTTTTAGTGCTTTCCTCCAGCACTCTGTACTTTTAGTTTTATGTCTTATACCAAAAATCAATAAAATATACACAGTGAGGAAACTCACTGTATAGCTTTCAAAAAATAACACACATTAAATCTGCTCATGTGTTGGCGTCTAACACACAAAACACAAGGAATGTTCTTTCAATCTCCTTCTTTTTGATGTTAGATGACAACACATGAATTTGCAGGGAATAGTGTATCAATGGTGCAATGAGTTTAGAGAGACATAGAATCATTCCCCCCTAGTTGTGTGCCTAATATGAATTTGCTTTTGAATGCAAATGCACACATGCTAGGATCATCTCTCCCCTATTTCTTATAAATCAACATTCATGTGCAAGTATAATAATGTATTGGCGTAAGCATATGTTACCACCCGATTTTGGCCAAATCAGGAGATGGGCCGTAAGTGAAGATGGGCTTGAAGGACGTACACGTGGAGCATCTTCGAAGTGGCCTTGCGCTAAGAGTTTGGGCTAAGTCTGTGTATCTGTAACATAGTAGATCGCATTGTAATTTAGATTAAAGAGATAGAGTCCGGCCCGTGCACGGTTAGGTGCACGCCTCAATTAGAAAGTCCCTTGGACTATAAATATGTATCTGGGTTATCGGAAAAGGAGGACAATCATCGTTCAACCAACACAAATCAGGCGCATCGCCACCCCTTTCTTCGAGGGTTTCTCCGGGTAAGCACATGCTGCCTAGATCGCATCTAGCGATCTAGGCAATACACGTTTATTCGTCAACCTTGTACTGCTCGTGCTGAAGCCTTGTTGATGGCGAGCAACATTATTTATCCTTAGGTGTTTAGGGCTTGCATTGATGCTTTCACGTGCATATCTGCGTGGCAATGCCGTCCCTCGACACCTAGCTGCCCTTACGTCTACCAGACGTAAGGGCGCATCTTGCTTGTTCGTTACTTAGTAGATCCGATCCGTTATAGTTGCTCCTTGCTCCGCAGGGATTAGTTTAATATCTGCATAGTTAGGCCTTACGCTGGGGTCGGAGGATCCGGTAGTGCGCTAGATGTTGTTCACCGTCCCTGCGAGGGATGTTCCGGGAATCAACGTTATGTTGGTTTTTAGGCCTCTCGTAGGGGTGGTTTGCATCGTCTTCCGTAGCTGCTAGGCCGGATCGCACGTAGGACGTTCCGATTATGCGGTGAAAACCCTAAACTGTCGTGGATCGCTTTAGCTTTGTCCTGATCAAGCAGGATTGTGATAACCCGGATTTTTTTTAGATGGTTAATAATTTAAGATAAATTGTAATTTTCTTTTAATAATATTTCTTTTTGCTAATGTCTAGTGTTTAGATAAAATGTTAACTTTGCTTGCATCCAGTATTAAAGGAGTTAATATTGGTTAATTTAAAATCTGATGTGTCAAGTGCATGTGTACTTTTACAAGTGCATGTGTCGATGGAGCTGCTGCATACGTGCATGTGCTGGTGCATTGAATCATACATATGCATGGCCAACACTAGCAACATGAGAACGTGAGATGTTTGACTAGGAAAGGCAACGTGGCTTGATGTGAGAGAACAGGGCTTGTGCGTTGGCAACATTCTGATGGCATGGACTGATGGACCCAATGCATGTCGGCCAGCATGAAGGATTAGAAGACTTTGCTCACCTCCAGGACGTCGGCCAACGACTTGTTTAATCCAGCTCAAGCGGCAGTGTCAGGCAAGCGGTCTGATATTTTCTTAGCCGAGATCACTGGCTGCTCCAAAGCTATAAATAGCTACTGAAACTCACTCACGCCGCTCGGCACTGCACCACTACGTTACCTTGATCCACCGATTGGCTAGTACCAGAGAGAGCACCCTAGTTAGCCTGAGAAAGAAGAAGCATGCGTAGTATTAATAGTAGTATAGGAAAATGCTGAGTCGATGTCGACGAGAGCCAGGCAGACAAGTACTGCTTGTCTGTTTGTAAGAGAGCCGAATCATATACATAGAATATCGCAGACTACGGTGGATTGATCTTTCAGAATTGATTTTGTTGGTGGTATCTTCGTTTTAAGGCAAGTAGATGCTTTCCTAATTCTTTGATCGTGAGAGTAGTTACTTTGCTACTTCTAGACTATCTTGTTGATATCTCGTTGAGGTGCTAGTACTTCTGCTTGCATCACGTTCCTTTAATCTTGCATGATCCTAATATTATTGAACATCGATCGTTGGTCCTGTTTGATCATATTGTTGTTGGAGAGAGACGTTGGTCCTGTTTGATTATAATGTTGTTGGAGAGAGACGGGTAGTCATCTCCAGCTTTCCGAGTTGCATTATTTGCGGGAGCTCATGTGGAGCCTTGAGATCATTGACCTCAAGATAGTGATTTGTATCACTTACCTGCGAATATCCTGGTCTTGTCGTGTTGGTATCACGACGGCAAACATATTGTACCGGTCACAGTTCAGGTATGGGACTGTCTGTGTTCTCCGCTGGGGACGGCCTCTGTTCGGGAACGTGTCGGTGATGGATCCGTAGGAGCGACCGGCATCAGTAGGTCAGAGTGTCCGGGTCTTAGCGGGTATAAGAACACTGCTTGACGCGCAACCTAGTCGCGACGTCGATGTCGGAGTGCCCCCTGACCTATCGGTCGGAAGGTGTGGATGATGCCTCGCTTAGTTTCCTGCAGGCACACACGTACACGTTAAATACGAGCCTCGATCGGCTCTCATTGTCCTGTGAATCGGCTCATGGAGCCGATCCACCCATGATTCGTCCAAGGTGGCCGAATATATGGTGGTCCTGCTTGATCAAGATAAAGCATATGAGATCCACGACGATCTAGGGTTTTCACCGCATAATCGGATCATCCTACTCACGATTGGGCCTCGCGCTCACGCACGGTAAACGTAAGCCAGCCCTAGACAAGGCCTAAAAACCAACACTAGGTTGATCCTCGGAACGTCCTGTCTAGGGGCAGCAAACTACACCCCGCATGCCGCTGGATCCTCCAACCCTTTGTAAGGCCTAACTATTGCAGATATTAAACTAATCCTTGATGAATCAAGGAGCGACCATAACGGATCAGATCTACTAGATAAAGATCAAGCGGGGTGCCGCCCCTGCACCCATGATGAGGCACAAGGACGGCTAGACGCGCAAGGGTTGCACTACGCGAGCATATGATGCTAAGAACGATGCTAACCCTAACGCGTCTACGATAACTACGTTGCTCGCCATCAAAAAGGCTTCAGACGAGCAACGCATGAACAACTAGGCAGGCTCGTGCTGCCTAGATCGCGAGATGCGATCTAGGCAGCATGATGCTTACCGGAAGAACCCTCGAGACGAAGGAGTTGGCGATGCGCCGAGATTGGTTTGTGTTGAACGTTGGTTGTTGTTTATTCCATAAACCCTAGGTACATATTTATAGTCCAGGGGACTTTCTAATGTGGACGTGCACCAAACCGTGCACGGGTAAAACTCTAACTTCTAAACTAAGATGCGATCTAATATGTTACAGATACATGGGCAGTTTAGCCCAACTTGGTATAAAAGGCCGATTCTCATATCTGTCCACGCATATATCTTCAAGTCCACCTTGATCGCGGCCCACCTCTGACTTGGCCAAATTCTGGTGATAACACATGCCCCCCTGGTTTTGGAAATGACATTTCCAAAATCATTACGCTTTCTTTCGCCGGGTCATGTCGTGGCAGAACCGTCGCAGTTTCCTTCATGATGACGTCTTGCCTCCTCGCCTTCTCTGCACGACCTGACGGTTCTGGCACCACGTTCTCGGGAACTGCTTAGGCATTAACCAGATATTCCCCCTTTTATTCGGCCACTCCCTGTAGCTTTCTTCCTCATCCTCCAGGCACTAGTACTTCCAAAGAAAAAACCCTCCTGTGCCACCATGTCTTCCTCTTCGTCAGACCTTTCTGCGCAGTCCTCCCCCTTCCGCGAGCCGACGCCGGAATGGAAACCGGAGGAAGCCCACGCGGCCAACATTCGCCGCGCCATCGAGGCCGGGAATGAGCCAAGCCACGACTTCTCCACCTGGTCGGAGGACGACCAGTCCCTAACCGACGGGGAGAGCGACCTCTCCTTCCTTGCCAGGGAGGAGGCGGTGGAGGAAAGCGACGACGACCACCTTCCCTGGGACGGGGCCCCCTCCTCCGAAGAGGAGAGGCCGGAGGAGGAGGAAGAAGATGACAGCTCCTCCGATGAGCCGCCGGCCAAGCGCCACTGCCCCTGGCCCGGCAATCTCAGCGATTTCGACAGCGACGACGACGACGCTGATGAAGAAGACGAGGACAACGAAGGTCCTGCCGGCGGTCGCTACAGCAGCGACGACGAGCCGGCTGGGAGCAGCGCCGACGACGGCGATGATGGCGACGACGACGAAGGCAGCAACGGCCCCTAGATAGGATCTTAGCTCAGGGCCATCAGTAGTAGACGGGCAATGTAGCCCCTAGGATCTTCTTTTGAGAGCAATCAGCTCTTTATGTAAGAACTCTAGTTAATCAATGGAGAACTTCCCCAACTCGATCTTGTCGTCCTTTTTTATGATAATTTAGCCGATTGCCCTTTATACCGTGCTTGCCGATTGCCAATCTGGTCGGTGCTTTAAGGAGCCGATGGCAATGCATCGGACTCTCATGATAAACTCGAGGTAGATCCATCCAGACCTCCACCCCTAGGACGAGCCGCAATCGCGCAAATCCTAGATCCTGGAAATGCAGACTCAACCACACGGACTAATGGACCTCAGCGGCATTCTCATCTACCGGATCCTCTTTGCCACTGTCCTGATAATGCCTCATCTCTTCGTAGTCACACCTGGTCCAAAGTCCGTCAGCGATCGTTGCTTCCTTCTACTACCTCCAGCCACTCCCGTCTGCAATAATTCACCCTCTCTTGACGAGTTATGATGCAGAGCAAGCCGATTTTAACCAAATCGGCTCCATAGCACAAGGAACCTTAAGGGGCGAGCTGCCCCCCGAGCCTTAGTCCAGGCGAGGATAAAAGCAGACCAGCTGATTGGGCCACCATCGGTTTCCCGACTGTATCACTGTGTTAGGCTCAAGGAGCCAGCCCCTGGCAGATTCTGGAAAGGTCAGCAGCTCCGAGGAACCACCTTGCTGTCCTAATTAGCTCATCATCTCGGGCGAACTGATGCAGCTTCTGGTGCAGATAGCTCGGCTCGAATGGTTCGGCTCATCAAGATCATCGGACGATCATCGGTTGTCCTCATGACCCTAGACTGATCCGCAGGCTTGCGCAAACACTGCCGATTTGGTGATGGATGCTCCATGAGATCTTTGCCTGTAACCACCATACCCCTTGAGTCGACGGCCAAGCGTCGGCTTTGCCCCATGAGACCTCAAGCAAGATCATGAGCCTTGCTAGCCAATCCAGCGGGCTGGCCATCTGGTTCCGGGCAGGTGCCCACAACAAAGCCCCGTGCGTGTCACTCAATTGGCTTGTATGTAGAAACTGATGTTTCTGGCGACCTCAGCATCATTCTTCAGGCAAGCTGGGATGCAGGGCCAGCCGATTGGGAAAAATCGGCCAACTATAGTGAAGGACCCTTCAGGGCCAACTGTCTCCCTGAGCTTCTCCCGTTCAAGTCCTGCGTTTCGTCGATAATATTGGCTCATTACCTTTGGTGAGGACGTTTCCTGATGTTTTCCCCCCTTGTGGTCGTGACATGCCGTAGCCGATCGCCCCTCATGACTATTCTCCTTAAGCTCCTTCGTGTGACGGTCGCAAGGTGGTTGATGCCCTTAAGTCGATGGCCGTGCATCGGCTGTGCTCAAAAATTTTCAACTTTTCCACGGCCAACTTGTGCGTCGGCCCCCATACTTGATAATGTTGCCTCACATGTATTTAATCCATCTAGATGCCCCCCCGAGCCGATTCTGTCAAGAAAATTGATGATATCGGCTTTTTAGGTAGCCCCTGCTGGGTCAAATGTCGCTCCCAGGCAAAATAGATGGTGGGGATAATTTTGGCCGATTGCTGGAATCGGCCTCCACATTGCGCGCTTGGTGAAGGTTTTGTAATGTTCCTCCACAAAATTTTTGGGGCCGATCGCAAGGATCAGCCTCACCACCTTTGCTCATCGATGTTGTTCCCGTTATACGGTCAGTCCGGTGGATAGAACCAGCCTTACCCCGTTCTTTGTCACATCGATGCGTTCGCAGTCGTCCAAATTGATGCCCGAGAGTGGCTCTTGACCTGATGCCTCCCAAATGCCCATACCGGCTGTTGAAATCTCGGCTGAATCATCGGCGTGGACGACCTCCACCTCATCTCCATCCCACTGAATCAGGCATTGGTGCATCGTGGATGGAATGCAACAGTTGGCGTGGATCCAATCCCTCCCTAATATTACAGCATATGTGCTTTTGCTGTCGACAACAAAGAACGTCGTAGGGATAGTCTTTCTTCCTACGGTCAGATCCACGTTTAGAACACCTTGCGCGTCAGATGCTTGGCCGTTGAAATCGCTCAATGTTACATTGGTTTTGATTAAATCCGAGGTGGAGCGTCCCAACCGCCGCAGCATGGAGTATGGCATAATGTTGACTGCCGCTCCGGTGTCCACCAACATCTTATTGACAAGCTGTCCATTGATGTAGCCTCGTAAATACAGGGCCTTCAGATGCCTGTAACTCCTTTCTCGCGGCTTCTCGAAGATGACCGGCCGTGGGCCGCAGTCCAGTTGTGCCACAGGTGCTTCATATAACCTTGGAGCGCTAAATTCCGCAGGAAGGATGAAGACCATGTTTGTGCCAGCCGATGTTTCATCATCGGCTTTCCTTTGCTTAGGGCGCCACTCTTTTCTTTGTGGCCGACCTTCTTCATCCAGGGCTCGCTGAATTTTGGCGGCCAGGTCAGGTCGTGCCTTCCTCAGCGCGTGCAGATATAACCTTTCGGCTTCTTCCAACGCACGTAGTCGCTGAACCCTTCGTTTTTGGGAGCGGCTGAGCCCATCAGGACACCATCTTGGCCGATGATACTTATCCTCTTCATCATCGTCCTCTAATTCCTCGCGATCTTCCATCTGAACGGGCTCAGCATGCTTGCTCCGAGGCGGGAGAGGCCCTAGACGCTCGAACACAGACACCTTAGCTGTACCCTTCTCCTTTCGTTTACATTGTGGGCAATTGCCGATTGTTGGTAATCGGCTCATTCCGGAATCCCAGCAGTGTCTGAAGAAGGGGCAGTCCCAGTGCCTATCCACGTTGTCCGGCTCCTCAGACCTCCCTCTGGCGCGACGTTCGGACCCGTCGTCGTGGCCGCTGTTTTGACGATACCTCCTGTTTGCACCGAACCGACGATATCCTTCATCGTCGTCATCGTAGCGGCGATGTCGGTCATATGGCTGTTCATATTTGCTGAGGAGATGCTCGGGTAATGGGCGTGGATGCCGTATGTTTCTCACCTCCTCCTCGGCCAGGTACCGTTTATCGTCGTCTGGGGGCCGGTCACGTGGAACGGCCTCGTCTTTCTCTTTGCCACGAGAGTGGCTGCTCTCTGCTTTGTCCGCGTCATGGCGAATCACGAACCCTGCCATATTGGCATCGAAAGAGAACCCTGGTTCCCTTATGGAGTGGCTGAGATCGACCGTGTTGACGCCATGGGAGCGGGCGTCGTAGGAAGAGCCGATGAGGTCGGCTTCACGGAGGGCCTTGACTTTGCCATTCCGATCCTCGTACTCGACCGGGGTGTTTTCGCCATCTCTGATGTGGATGGCGAGATGGTTGTCGTTGAAGATCGTCCCACCGGGCGTGCGTAATGTGTTGGCGTCGAAACCCACCGGCGGCAGCGATCGCCAACACAAGAGCCGGAATGACTAGGGCTGCGGCTGGCCCCCCCTCAGAGCGACGGCCCGCAAAGCCTCCTGGTCGCGCGCCGATGCGGGTCGCAAGGGCGTGCCACCTGACCTATACCTGGTCAGGAAGGTGTGGATGATGCCTCGCTTAGTTTCCTGCAGGGCACACACGTACACGTTAAATACGAGCCTCGATCGGCTCTCAGGTTGTCCTGTGAATCGGCTCATGGAGCCGATCCACCCATGATTCGTCCAAGGTGGCCGAATATATGGTGGTCCTGCTTGATCAAGATAAAGCATATGAGATCCACGACGATCTAGGGTTTTCACCGCATAATCGGATCATCCTACTCACGATTGGGCCTCGCGCTCACGCACGGTAAACGTAAGCCAGCCCTAGACAAGGCCTAAAAACCAACACTAGGTTGATCCTCGGAACGTCCTGTCTAGGGGCAGCAAACTACACCCTGCATGCCGCTGGATCCTCCAACCCTTTGTAAGGCCTAACTATTGCAGATATTAAACTAATCCTTGATGAATCAAGGAGCGACCATAACGGATCAGATCTACTAAATAAAGATCAAGCGGGGTGCCGCCCCTGCACCCATGATGAGGCACAAGGACGGCTAGACGCGCAAGGGTTGCACTACGCGAGCATATGATGCTAAGAACGATGCTAACCCTAACGCGTCTACGATAACTACGTTGCTCGCCATCAAAAAGGCTTCAGTACGAGCAACGCATGAACAACTAGGCAGGCTCGTGCTGCCTAGATCGCGAGATGCGATCTAGGCAGCATGATGCTTACCGGAAGAACCCTCGAGACGAAGGAGTTGGCGATGCGCCGAGATTGGTTTGTGTTGAACGTTGGTTGTTGTTTATTCCATAAACCCTAGGTACATATTTATAGTCCAGGGGACTTTCTAATGTGGACGTGCACCAAACCGTGCACGGGTAAAACTCTAACTTCTAAACTAAGATGCGATCTAATATGTTACAGATACATGGGCAGTTTAGCCCAACTTGGTATAAAAGGCCGATTCTCATATCTGTCCACGCATATATCTTCAAGTCCACCTTGATCGCGGCCCACCTCTGACTTGGCCAAATTCTGGTGATAACAGGACGGCCTCTGTTCGGGAACGTGTCGGTGATGGATCCGTAGGAGCGACCGGCATCAGTAGGTCAGAGTGTCCGGGTCTTAGCGGGTATAAGAACACTGCTTGACTAGCGCAACCTAGTCAAGACTGTCGATGTCGGAGTACCCCTCTGCAGAGCGTAAAAGTGTGGAATTTCACCCCTGTGACTCCCGGGTTGGGAAGCTTGCTGTCATGTGTGATGCCAATATATTTCTTGTCTATTTATGTTAAGTTCCATTCCTTTGTTGTATTTCATGATATCCGGTTCCGACTAACACTTTGCTATTCTTCATTTGATTCCTCCTAATTCGTTGGTTATCTATTCTTCCGTGGTATCTACTTGTTGAGTATAATTATATACTCACCCCTTCCATCTCCATATTTTTTGACAGAAGTCGGTACGGTTTGAAGATGATGGAGAAGCGTAGGAATAGTACTACGGGAAGGGAAAATAAATGTGTATCATGATTTGTGTAATAGAAAATATATTGAATAAAGTGTTGTTTTAGCATATAAATATGTTATATTTTTGAGCCTTACATGTTTATAATCGCAAGGTTATAAATATGTGGCGTTGTCACGACTAGGCCCGGTTTCGGGGCGTGACAAGGATCCCCATGCCATTGCAAATCCATCAAGAAACATGGGGTGATCGGCTCCTTGAGCCGATCCACAGGGAAACCTGAGAGCTGATAGGGCTCGTATTTAATGTTTACGTGTCTGCCATGCAGGAACAATCGAAGCACTAACACCCTCCTGATCGGGTCTAGGTCAGGTGGCACGCCCTAGCAACCGCCAGGACGTTGGCCAGAAGATTTGCGGGACGACGCGAGGTGCCAGGGATCCACTAAGCGGCCCTGGGAGCTTCCCGGCTCTTCGTGTTGCTCAGCCAAAGCCCGTCGGTGGGTTTTGGAGGGTAACACATTCTGGCACGCCCGGTGGGACATCTTCTGCAACATCCACGTCAACATCGGCATCCGAGATGGCAGAGGAACAGATCACGTACGAGGAACTCCCTCCGGATCACAAGAAAAAGTACGATGAGCTGAAGGCCATCTGTGAAGCCGAACTCATCGGCTCCTTTGAGAAGACCCGTTCGCATGGCATCAGGTTCAAAGGATTCACGCCACAAGGCGTCCTTGAAGGGGTGGATCTGTCTCTCCCTTCACAGGAACGTACCAGAGCCCTGCGACAGGAGATCAACTACGTAGTGGCTCATTCACTGCATCGGCACTCTGAGAGCCTGGTGAACACTTTGGAGCGCGTTGCGCTCCGTGTGGTGCAAGAGATCATGGAGCGTCGGTACTCCCCTTCAGGACCTGTTCTAGGGACTCACCAGGGAGAGGTGCAACTCCACACCAGGCCACCATTGCCGTACGCGATGGCAGCTCCACAGCAACAAGGTTCACCGGCATACGTTGTCTACAAGGTTGGAGGTGATCCGGGCGACTATCAGTTCTTATATGAGCCGCCCAAGGAGATCCCACACGGATACGTGTGCACGTTTGTGCCGGACTGCAACAACTGGACGCAGGCGATCCAGGCTCCACCAGGAGGGATTGCCGGAGCAGGAGCAATTGTTCCGGCAGGAAGAACGACTGCAGCAGCGGGGAGTTTAGGAGCAGAAGCTGAGAAACAAGCGTGGCTAGCCAAGTATACCACTGCACCAGTCCAGGAAAGCTCAGCTGCCACTACCTCCACCGCAGATCAGATCAGCGCAGTCCTGAGAGATCAGTTCGGCATCTTGCCGAAGAAGAAGATAATCGGCTATTCCAAGCCGTACCCCAATGAGTTCGACCTGATCCCACTACCACCTAAGTACCGGCTTCCGGACTTCAACAAATTCAGTGGGTCAGAAGGATCTAGCTCCATCGAGCACGTGAGCCGATACTTGGCCCAGCTGGGCATGGCTTCGGCATCGGATCAGCTACGGGTGAGGTGCTTCTCGCAATCCCTCACCGGTCCAGCTTTTGGATGGTACACCTCGTTGCAGCCAAATTCAGTGCAATCATGGAAGCAGCTGGAGGAACTGTTCCACACCCAATACCATTCAGAGACTACTGAAGCTGGTATTGCCGAACTAGCACAGGTTCGGCAAAAGCGAGGAGAGACAGTGGCTGAGTACATTCAGCGTTTCAGAACTGTCAAGAACCGATGCTATTCGGTTCATTTAACTGAGAAAGAAGCAGTCGAGCTGGCCGTGGCAGGCCTTGCAGCGTCATTCAAAGATCTGACGTTCCAAGTGGAGTACAACTCGTTGACGCACCTGGTCAGTAGGCTGACCTTATATGAACAGCGCCATCCAGAACTGTACCAGGACAAGTTCAAACGCGCGATAACCCTGGTCAATGCTGATGAGGATGAAGATTCTGCGGAAGATCAGGAAGTTGCGGTAGCCGAGTGGACTCGGACGCCAGTACCTGTGTCCTGCAAATGGGTGAACCCGCCAGGGCCTCCAAGAGGGTTGGACTTTGACGTGACCAAAACTGAACAGATCTTCGATCTGCTACTGAAAGAGAAACAGTTGAAGCTACCCGAAGGCCACAAGATCCCTACGGCGCAGGAGATGAACAAAAGGCCATACTGCAAATGGCATCATACGTTCACGCACGCCACCAACGACTGCAAAGTATTGCGCGCACAAATTCAGATGGCGATAGAATCAGGCCGATTAACTTTCGGACAGTTTGCCATGAAGGTAGACATGCGTCCGTTTCCGGACGTCAACATGGTGGACCTAAGCCACTCCATAAGAGAGCCAGGGTTCTCTTTCGATGTCAATATGGCAGGGTTTGTGATCCGCCATGGCGTGGACAAAGCAGAGAGCAGCCACTCTCGTGGCAAAGATAAAGAGGAGGCCGTTCCACGCGACCGGCCCCAAGACGACGATAGACGGTACCTAACCGAGGAGGAGGTGAGAAGCATACGGTATCAACGCCCATTATCCGTGCATCTCCTCAACAAATATGAGCAGCAGTACGACCGCCGCCGCTACGGCGACGACGATGGAGGATATCGTCGGTCTGATGCAAACAGGAGGTATCGTCAGAACGACAGGAACAACGACGGGTACGAACGTCACGCTGGAGGGAGGTCAAAGGAGCAAGATGACATGGATAAGCACTGGGACTGTCCTTTCTTCAAACATTGCTGGGACTCAGGAATGAGCCGATTGCCAACAATCGAGAACTGCCCAGAGTGCAAACAGCGAAGGAGAAGGACAAACGAAGTTTCAGTGTTCGAGCGTCTAGGACCTCTCCCACCACATAACAAACGAGCTGAGTCATCTCAAGAAGAAGACTTTGAGGAGTCAGATGGAGAAGAAGATAGGTATCACCGACCAAGGTGGTGCCCTGATGGACTCAGCCATTCTCAGAAGCGTAGAGTGCAGCGGCTGCGAAACCTAGAAGAAGCCGAGGCACAGTACCTGTACACGTTGAGAAGAGCACGGCCCGATCTGGCCGTGAAAATCCAGCAAACATTGGAGACGAAGGCGCGCCCGCCAAAGAAAGTATGGCGCCCAAAACAGGCGAAAGCCGATGCACAGGCATCGGCTGATGCCGATGCAGAGGCATCGGCTGATACAAACATGATATCCGTGACCCGGACGGAGTAGCAAGTCCAAGACATTGGACATACGTGGCAAGGCCGATCCCTGAGATCGGCCCTCAAAAATGAAAAGCAAAGGATCCCATCTCCAGCATGCCACGTAGCTACATTAGAAACCCAAGGAGTTGCAAACCATCACGAAAGCATTGCAATGGAAAGGGAGGCCGATTCCCGCAATCGGCCAAAATTATCCTCAACATACCTTGTCTGTGTTCAGCATTGATCCAACAGATGCCTGAAGAGCCGATGCCATCAATTACTTGACAGAATCGGCTCGGGGGGCACATAGATGGATAGATACGAGGATACGGAGCTGGGAACGGATGTCAAATGTCCAGCAGAGCAGCTCAAGTATGGGGGCCGATACGTAAACAAATCGGCCGCAAAAAATCGAAAGTACAGAAATTTTTGAGCCCAACTTAAGAATTCAAAGCCGATGCACGGCCATCGACTCAAGGGGTACAAACTGTTACATGGCGAGGCTCTGCGAGGACCTCCAACTGTTTGGTGACTCAGGTCTTCTCTGCGAGGACCTCCAGCTTCGTTTGCAAGCCTTCAAGTGTAACGGTACCAGCAGAAGCATCAGTTTGGGCGTCCAAGGCGGCCCTTTTTCTCATTTAAGCTGCTGGTATTTGCCGGCAAGTTGGAGGATCGCAGCCCTGGCCAGCAGCAAGAACAGCATGGACGTGCAGATCAGGCTAGGATCATGAGAACGACCGACGGTCGTCCAGTTGGACTGAACTGCATTCTCACCAGAGGTTGCCTCATTGGACCGGAGAAGCTCGGGGCGCTCACGTTGAAGGTTCGCTGCTTTTGAAAAAACGATTTGGTTAGAATCGGCTGATGCTGCACCACAGTTGAGAAGCTGATAGTGGCCCAATGCGGCTGGTGCACTTTCATTCTCGCCTTGACCGAGGCTCGGGGGGCAGCTAACCCTAAAAATTCCTCATTCTGAAGAGCCGATGGTGTTGAAATCGGCTGTCTCTGCATCGTAACCATGTTGAAAGGTGGCGAGCTCGTGCAGAGGAAGAACCACCAGGGTTGACAGGAGGAGTTTGAAGGAGGAGCCATCATCAGTGGTTAGGCTCTAGACCAGTTCGTTGCTGCGAAGGAGTAGAACATCGCAAGGGGAGCTGTGAGCAAACACCTGTTGAGCAGAGGTGTCAGCTTCAACGTCAAGGTTGTCAGGCTTTCCTGGAAGCATTAATCCAGGAGTTTTGCCGTCAGGACAACATTACGATCGGATGATTTTAAAGTCCAAAGATCTAGGGGTCTCAAGGCTGTGCGCTGGACCTGTCCGGTTGGAAGTTTGGATATGAACTTCATGGGTTGCAAGTTAACATCTGAGAAGGCAATTAGATCGATCTGTTTTGCAATCTATTGGAAAAGCTGATGCTTTGCCATCGGCTCATTGAGCATCTACCGAATCGACAATCGGCAGACTCAGTACGAAGGGCAATCGGCTAAATCATCACCAAGGAAATCAGTAAAATCAAATTGGGGAATTCTTCATTGATAAACAAGGATTTCTTACATAAAGAGCTGATTGCTCTCAAAAGGAATTGCTAGGGGGAACATTGCCCCATCTACTACTCCTAGCTCTATCCTATCTAGGGGCCGCTGCTGCCCTCATCGTCGCCGTCGCCGCTGTCGGCGCTGCTCCCGGCCGGCTCGTCGTCACTGCTGTAGCGACCACCGGCGGGACCTTCATTGTCCTCATCTTCTTCGCTAGCGTCGCCATAGTCGCTGTCGAAGTCGCTGATGTTGCCTGGCCAGGGGCAGAGACGCTTGGCCGGCGGTTCGTCGGAGGAGGTGGTGTCCTCCTCCTCTTCCTTCACCTCCTCGGCGGAGGAGTAGCCGTCCCAGGAGAAGCCGTCGTCGTCGCTTTCCTCCTCCGATTGCCCAACGGCAAGGAAGCGAAGGTCGCTCTCCCCGTCCGTTAAGGACTGGTCGTCTTCGGACCAGACGAAGGAGTCGTGGGTCGACTCGTCCCCGTCGGCTATGGCGCGGCGGATGTTGGCCGCGTGGGCCTCCTGTGGGTCCCATTCAGGCGTCGGCTCGCGGGAGGTGGAGGATTGGGTGGAAAGACCCGATGAGGGAGAAGACGAAGAGGAAGACATGGCGGCAGAGGAGGGTTTTTACTACAAATCAGATTAAACCTTGATTAAATATTGGTGCATCCAATCCATTCAGTTTTCATTTAATCCACATCACCAAGGAAACAACCACCAGGTACATAACAAGTGCAGATAGAAGCACCAACAAAATAGTTCAGCATCACAAACCCTTTCACACAACCAAGGGACACCTTTGACTGTCAGTGTTCACTGTGGTATTCAGCATCTCCCACACTTTCTCAGGATGTTGCCCAGGTGGGCTTGACTTGCTTCTAATCCTGCAGTTATACGGTGGATGACTACTCTTTGTGCAGCCACTATTGCTCGTTCCTCTTTGAGTAGTTCCTCGAGAACATAAAAAGACAATGACTTGGACCTCAACCTGCGCTTGGGCTTTGACTTGGACTTGGACCTCGACAAATTAGTTGTGAACCCAGCATTACGCAGGAATGTGTTGTTGGCTATACCATGACATTGTAGTACCTTGGAAAATGAATTCAGACATTCTTCCTGGGTTTTTTCTATACCATCTTTCTTTGGTTTTGCCAGCTCCACTTTCATGTCAGACTGAGGAGTTTTCAGTTGTTACACATGTGTAAGAGAAGAGATTATAATGTGAAGACATGTGTATGAACTACCTCTAATAATCCTACAAACTGGCATGGCTGATTACCGCATATACATTTTAGTAAGAGCATGTTACATCATATTGACATGTCTTCTATTGCTAACACGTAATAGCAGGACTATAAAAATATGCATGGATCCATGTGTAGAATTCGTAATGTGCATGATATTGCTGAGAAGTATATAAGTGAATTGTACTAGCCCTTTCCACCAGTTCAGACATTTGGTTGTGTTGGCTAGTGCATGAAGCTTGACAAATATGACAAGATATTTCTGCATACAATTGAAAACCATAACTGACATTAGTAGAGAATACTTACAATAACACTCTGTGCAAAATGTCCAGTCAAACCATTTCTGCTCGTCTGGCACACCTTGAATTGCTCAAGTAGACTCATCTCTCTGTCTGTACTCTCACAGTATGCTTGCCTTGCCTTCTGATATTTTCGCAAGAGAAAATATAAATTAGTTTCACAACCACGTCACATGCCGACATGCGACAATTGAAAGTTTTCAAAAAAAATATAAATAAAACAGAGACATCAATTTACGATGTATATTGTGCATCTATAAATTCTAAATGATTTACTAATTTAAATATAGTTGTACAGATAACATTCCTTACCATACAGTAGAGGTGTCCAATCAAGCTACGAGATCCTGTACGCTGTTGTAAACGTACATTATTACGAGCACGCATGTTACTTCGAGCGATGAACTACAAATGAAGACTTGTGAGACACATGCTTAAAAAGGAATCAGTAATGTGATCTTGTCTCACTGTCTTCACAGAACATACCAAATTCTTTTGAGCAGACCAATACTCAACAAGATCACACCATTGATCATCAGTCATCTGTAGTATAGGAGAGGTTGTTGGAATATCGCTAGGAGTCCTCCCAGCAAAGTATCTCATCTTTAGCCTATGGCGCTCCTGGCGCAACGCTGAAGAGAATATGCTCCTGATAACAGTGATTACATTCTTCATGTCATCATCAAACTCAAGACATGTCTGTTTACAACAATGGGAACCGTTCATGTGTTAGATAGCTAGCCAACAGAAAGCTAGAGGGAATGTGAACGAGCAACATGGTATTGTTTACGAAAATGACTTACATGTAACATGTGCAGTAAACCTTCAAAATGAGAAGGGGTGTTTACGTGTTGTTTCCATGATGGAAAGATAGGAATTTGAGTCCTGACAAAAACGCCTGTGATCGATGCTATATTAGATGATTCTTGTGGATCCAGTGGCCTTCTGATACCTGCTATAACTGATGTGATGGGAAATCTTGTTCCCATTCGGGCAATCTTATTTTTAAGTGATTTCAAAGTCGTTGGCCCCCTTCGTTTTCTTGGTCGTGGTGGAACTGCAAATTTAAGCATTACATCAAGCTATCAAGGTATTTATGTAACGGAGCATGTAAGGGAACACGTACCTAATTCGGCCCCACCATCATCTTTAAGGAAGAAGTTGTCTCTGGCAGGACTAAATGTCAGCGGGCGATCGTGATTAGTTAGGTGTTGAGAACCTGCTGTTGAAACTGGGTCTGCTGTGAATTGTTCTTGGGTAACTGGATTGGCAACAGGTGGCTGGGGAACATGTGGTTTGGTATTTGCTCCGTCTACAGCTTTTAGACCAACCGATGTGGGGTTAGGTCGAAGCTTTTTATGTTGGTGTTTCGCATTACAATATTTTTTTGCCTGGTCATCATTTTCAACTAGATTAGAGTGACTCTGAGTCTGAGACCTTGTTTTTACTCTGTTCACTGCATTTGTTTGTGATCTGACATGACCAGCTTGAACCCTTTTTATTTTTAGGTGAGCTGTCAGATATTGATCTTCCTGTTGAACTATGTTCTTCACCTTGTTGGTATTTGAAACGTCCTTACGTGAAGTCCCTGATGCCTGCCAGAGATAAACGGTACTTCAATCAACAAAATCATATACATGCTTGATACGATTATGGAACATAAGAACAGCAAGCCAAGACATGATGAAACATATGTTATTATTATGTGTTAACTGAGCAGATGATAATGCTATAACTTGGGCTGGGTTGGACAGATACATCACAGTTATTGAAGATGCAACAATAATGCCAATGAAAAGAGCGAGCAATCACCTTGGGGGGTGGAGTAGGGTGCTTGACAAGGGCATCCTCTTTACTCAGGTCTCCCTCAGACTCTTGTTCAGTAGGATCAAGTTCTGAATAAGAAAATTGATTGTTATCGATGGAGACAGGAGAGGTGTTTGATTGTTCACTGGTGATGCCTATATTTTCTCTCCGGCCCTCTTTGTACTCTACTACAGTATCTTTAGCATGCATTAGAAAAAAATGCTAACGAGATTTATCATGGAACTTTGAGTAGAGCAGTAGAAGGGCAAATTAGTAGTAGCAAGTAGATGATAGCTCAAAAAGGAATAAAGCGTAGATCAAAAATAAATGATTTCCCTGTGCATGCCAATTGATGATTACAAGATTTATAAACATGCAGTTTAATAATGTCGACTAATCACTCTGCAGGCTTGACTTCTACTACAGTCATACCAGATAGCACCAAACAGATTGTAGGAAAAGTAAACTTGAAACCCCTAAGGCCTTGTTTGGTACTAGTGTTTTAGTGGGGATTAGTGGGGATAATACTCTAGAGTATTGGGTGACAGCAGAATTCACCCAATACCCACAAAACCCCATCCCCAATCCACTAGGTAGGGGTAGAGTATTGGGGATTGAAAAAATACACTAAATTTTGCGGAAAAGTAGGGATAAGTGGGGATTAAACTCGCTCATACTCTAGCACCAAACATGCATTGGGGATAAGTGGGGATTTAAAGTTTGGAGCGGATTATCCCTGCTAATCCCAGTAAAACTCTAGTACCAAACAAGCCCTAAAACAGATCGCACGAAACTGATGTTCGGAAATGAAATGCATAACGGAAGCGGCTAAACACCAACCTTCGCATGGGGAGTGGACGGCTTTACGCTTTGGTTTCGCGCGGTGGACCGGTTGGGCGCGGGGTCTACCCATTTCACCGTGCGGTAGACCAGGGAGTCGGGAAGCAGATCCGACGCAGCGGCGGAGGTGGACGGCGTCCCTGAGCAGGATCCGGCGCGGTGGGCGTCGGCTACGGTGGAGCACAAATGGTGCGGTGTGCGCCTTCGTCGGGGAAGCGGCTCCGGCTTGCTTGACAACGTCTTCTCGGACACTACAGCGTCTGGTCAGGAGGCTGTGGTGGCGAGGTGGGACGGTGGTGCACTGCCGTCGTCGGGCGAGATGCTCCGATTCGGTGTGTGACGCGTGAGA
The DNA here is from genome assembly GCA_030979885.1 of Lolium multiflorum. Lineage (NCBI taxonomy): Eukaryota > Viridiplantae > Streptophyta > Magnoliopsida > Poales > Poaceae > Lolium > Lolium multiflorum. The sequence goes on along the minus strand of CM061751.1, from coordinate 226,547,097 downwards.
GATGTGGGATTCGGCGCCTGTGCCGGTGGTATGTTTTAATGGCTGGGGTGAGATTGGCCTTGGCCAAGAGAAGAACCGCTGGGGACGTTTTTGATGAAAGGATAAGATCGGAAATTCGAACATTTGAAAATTGGAGGCGGCAACCCGAGCTATTTTCGCCGCTGTTTTGGCGCTTCGTTGAAATGGTTTGGTGGATGCGCGAAAAAAAATGGACGCGGTCCGACCCCATCAAGGTCTCATTTGTAAGCATGGGCGGTACGGCAGCCATCCTACCTTGATTTTTAGTGAATATCCATTCATATATATGTGTTTTTTTCTGAACATTTGAGTACTTAAAACGGACTTCATATGACAAAGTTGCGCCTATTTTAGTGAACACTGCGTGGAGCCGATTTCGAAAACAAAACATGGACTAGGTACCAAAAAACATATGTAGCGCATCGGTCGCCACAGTTACCACGCGACTAGTATTGAAACTTCTGTGGCGCATATGTACGTGCGCCACAGAATTTTGAAACTTCTGTGGCGCACCATGCCAATATGCGCCACAGAATTGTCTCCAAACTTCTGTGGCGCACCATGCCAATATGCGCCACAGAATTTTTTTTTTCAAAAAAGTGGCGGCCAGATCTAGATCTAGATCTAGATCTAGATCTGCCGCCAATTTTTTGTGTGGTGGTGGTGGTGGTGGTGTTGGCCGGTGGAGGAGGTGGTGGTGATGGTGGTGGTGGTGGTGGTGTTGGTGGTGATGGTGGTGATGGTGGTGGTGGTGGTGTTGGTGGTGGTGGTGGTGGTGGTGGTGATGGTGGTGGTGGTGGTGGTGGTGGTGGTGATGGTGGTGGTGGTGGTGGTGGTGGTGGTGGTGGTGGTGGCCGAAGGTGGTGGTGGTGGTGGTGGTGGTGGTGATGGTGATGGTGATGGTGATGGTGGTGGTGGCCGAAGGTGGTGGTGGTGGTGGTGATGGTGGTGGTGGTTGGTGGTGAGGTGGTGGTGGTGGTGGTGGTGGTGGTGGTGGTGGTGGTGGTGGCCGGAGGTGGTGGCCGGAGGTGGTGGTGGCCGGAGGTGGTGGTGGTGTTGGTCGCCGGAGTTGTTCGTCGGAGGAGGAGGTGGTAGTGGTCGCCGGAGGAGGAGGAGAAGGTGGTGGTGGAGAAGGGAGGAGGTGGTGGTGGTGGTGGGAGGAGAAGTGAGGAGATGGAGAAGTGAGAGGAGAAGTGGTGGAGGAGAAGTGGTGGAGGAGAAGAGGTGGAGGAGATTGGCGCCACCCAAAATTTTCGGGCCAAACTTCTGTGGCGCACGGACCGTGGTGCGCCACAGAATTTTTTTAAAATTTTTCTATTTTGCAGGAAAAAAAACTTTAGCTGGTCGTAACTTTTTACTCTTTTCGAATTTGGCGATTCTAAAAATTGTCCAACCGGGCAAGCCCGGGTGAATTCGGATGTAGAATTTTCGTGGGAACATTTTGATATATTGTGCGTTTTTTTTCGAGTTCGTATGCAACCAGAAATCCAGTTTGATGATTTTCCCACGCAATTTTGCAAAAAAAGTCAAAATTTATGTTTGTTAAATTTCAGTGGTGCTAGATGACATAATATATGGGAATCTCGAAGGATTTTATTTTTTGAAATTTCTATCTATTTCTTTTTTTTTTACAAAGGTAAAAACGGGGGGGGGTGGAGTTGCGTGGGGAGAAAAAATCCTGCAGAATTCTGTGGCGCATATTGTTGGTGCGCCACAGAAATATAACTTCTGTGGCGCACATGCCACCATGCGCCACAGAATTTTGAACTTCTGTGGCGCACATGCCACCATGCGCCACAGAATTTGAACTTCTGTGGCGCATATGCCACCATGCGCCACAGAATTCACTTCGCCCATGTGCAGTGCGACCCCGCGTGCCCCATGGAAATTCTGTGGCGCACCAGCCACATGCGCCACAGAAAGTCGACATTCTGTGGCGCATGGAGCTGACGGTGCGCCACAGAAACGGTCAAATTTTTGTGGCGCATGAATGTGGTGCGCCACAGAAATAATTTTGTGGCGCATGGACAGTTTCGTGCGCCAAAGTTGTTGTTTCTACCTATAATGGTTTTCCTACTAGTGAACACTGCGTGGAGCCGATTTCGAAAACAAAACATGGACTAGGTACCAAAAAACATATATAGACTCGTTCTCCGCATTAAAAAGGTTGATGTATCATGGATCTTAGTATATGTAAAATAACCTTGAGCTATTCATTATCATACGCGTAGAATTGAAGACTTCAGATATTTCTTTATATTTGAAAGAAACGCCATGTTTCATCCGACAACATTTATCATCTCATTGAGTTGGCGCTGATTTTATATGTGGTGACGAAAACAACTGAGGCTCCTTTGATTTATAGGATTTAGATCCTACGGGAATTATTCTACACTATTGGTTATATTCATAGGGAACATATCCCATATGAATCTTGTACTACAAATCCTATATGAACAAAACATTAGGTCATCCCTCATGGAAAAATCCCTTTGGTACAATCAAAGAAACTCATATTCCCATAGGATTCAAATAGACAAGATGTACATACGTTTTTCCTATCCTATGACTTAAAGGACTCCTGAAATGGCTCGACAACAAAGATCATAAATTCCGAGTTGTGCATCGAGCAAAAGATATTGAAAAAATTCTTGATCGATCCAATTACAAAATGATTTTCAAAAGAACTAAAGTTTTGCCATTGATCACATAATTGGTATGTATATAGGTTCTACTTATAATAAAATATGTTTTGGTTTATTGGGATTGCGTTAGAATTACATGCATCACAATGTCTCGGGACTATTTCGGTATTTACCTCTTCTTTTAGAGTTCGCCCTATCTAAGATTATTTCCGACATTCGCCAATGTTTGCAAGGAATGGCATGCAGTCGATTCCCACCCTGTTTCAGAAAAAATGAAGAAAAAAAAGTGAACTTGTGGCTATAAAATGATAAGCTTGAATTTTGATATGTTTTTTAAAAAAACTAGCTTCAAAATATGGCCTACCATTTTATATAAAAAACCATGGGTCTTAACGAAAATGCCCAAGGTAAAATGTGCATTACCATTTTGGGGAAAGGTGCAATAAGATTTCATTTTATTGTGGGAAACAAATTGTTGTTGTTTTTTTGCCTTTTCTGAATAGCTAAAAAGGTGTCATCTTTTTTCCATACATTCCATAATGTCATAGAACATAAGCATCCGGTGTCCAGATATAGCAACAATTCAGTATAAGACAATACTAACATAGTTTCCATAAAGTACTGCTAACACATAAGAAAACAAAAGATCTAGATGATGACCCAAGAAACATCCTTGTATATAATAACAATCTATTGACCATATGGCGGCTTTTGCATCACCCTATCAAAATCATCTGCCTTCAAGCACGAGAGCAGAATGTCGACACGTGCTTCAACATGTTCCAAGATCCTCTTGATGATCTCATGGATATCTGCATCAGCCGAATAGGAATCAAAGTTGTCAGCCACTAGCTTCTGATGAAAAAGAAACATCAGTGTTGAAGGCGTCGATCTTAGGAGTCCCCACATTTCATTACTTGCAAGACCAAGATGATCAAATTCCCTTTACTTCATAAGAATGTCTGGATCGCTGACACGATCGAAATCTTTGCTAGTACCCTCCTTTGGCCGAATTCAAATTTGCATCAGATCTTGGTGCCCATGCCTTTGGTACATGCGGGTAATTTTTTGCCAATATGTCGTGCATTGCACATAGCGTCCTACTGTACAGGGGTATTTCTACATATCTTCTTCCAAATATAATTTAATTTATTTCGGGTTGGATTCAATTTGTTTCAAAATTGTCTGATATACCATTTGTATTGGTAGGAGATGCAGCTTTGAATTTTAATCATTGTTTCTAGGTGCCACACTTGCAGGGTACAGTCAAGGATTTTATCCAATGTTTCATGTCTTGACAAATCCTTTTCGTAATGGAAGTTGAGACCCCCAGCCTCTGCATCAAAATGATGCACATGGAATTTTTTAGTATGGTATTCAACAAAATATGATAAGATGCAAAAATCAAACCTTGGACAAATATGACACATGCTCACTTGGGTAGAAAGCCAATCAAACTGATACAAATTACATTGCAGAGTCCTTGCATGTTAAACTATATATTGCCAAACACCACATATATTAAGGGATACATATTAATTTCGATACTACTACTTTTACGATAGAAGATTTGTAACTACAAACGTTGTGGGTTGTGGCTGCCCTCCTCAATCTACTCACTTGTCTCATCGGCAACCGTCTCCACCTCTCTACATGCACATATGGGTACAACTTCTTCACACCCGAAGAAGATTACTTGTTTCCTGTCATGCTCCGCCACTTGTAGTAGGTGTGCTCCTTTTTCAGAGATGAATTCTCTTTTAGGATGGAGATGTTCTCCTTTTTCAGAGATGAGTTCTCTTTTAGGATGGAGATGTTCTCCTTCGTTAGAGACCCGTTCTGATTTACCATGGAGAGGTTCTCCTTCGATAGAGATGAGTTCTCCTTTGATAGAGATGAGTGCTCATTCAAGAGTACGGCATACTCATTCCATAGCTTCATAGCACGGTTTACCAGATGTGCGTTCACATCTCGGAGCTTGGACGCATGGTCAATCAACTCGCGCGACTCATCCAGGAGCGACCGCCGGATTACTTGCAGAGACGCTTCATGTTGTCGTCCTTCATTAGATGGTAGATTCACAGAGCGACCCTGTGTGACACATGATATTATACTAATAAAGTGCAAGAGTGTAACTTCAATAGTAAAAATATAGTACTCCGAAAGTTTGCAGGACTTAAACTTCAATACTCATAGTAATATGTACAAGACTAACTTCAATAGTAATTGTAATATGTATAAATTTCAATTGCAATACTGTAGTAATATGAGTACTCCGGAGCTTGGAGTAATAAAGTTTCAAACTAAGAACGAAACATGAACTAATAAAGTTTGCCCTATGCATCAATCGATGGAGAGGCTGGATCTCAAGTTCGAAAGGGGGAAAAAGACTGCAGTGAAGTTTCAAGTTTGCATTGAAGTTCGAAAGTGGTAATGCAGCTAGTATTAGTGCAGTAGAAATCCCTTGTGCCTTGTTTGGTTGACGTGTTTTCACATGGTTCAGTGAGTAATATCTGGGTCTTTCTTAATAAGAACACATTTTATCTGTTTGGCAGAAGAGTATTGGACAGGATCAGAGTCGCGGGGATCCTCAGGAAACACTTCCGCGCACGTCGGGTGGACGTGGAACCGCAACACCTCTATGCTCTCGCGTTTCTGGTCGTTCCACATACGTGCTCCGATTGCTGCTTCTCCTTCCAGGCATCCACCCCGTTCCAGCATGGATCAGGCTGAGGGATTGATTCCAATGCAAAATTACAAGTCCTGAGGCCTGCTGGCATGGATTACGTGAATAGAAATTGGACGCTTCACTAATAAGGCCCGAGGAACCCCTCAAAAAAAACTAATAATGCCCCAGGACAGGCTATCTCTCAGGTTGTCCTGATCTGCCGCAAATACTCACGCCAAAACATGGTGAATGAAGTATTTTGCATCAAATCCCCTCCGAATAATACTCAGTAGGGGGCTAACTAGTTTTAAACCAATGATTAAACTACATTAACCACTGACCTCGAAGCTCTCCTCCTTGGAGAGGACCGACTCCCCGGCGACGGCGAGGTTGTCTTGCAGCTGCAGCAGGACTGTCACGTCTGAGCCCACGGAGAGGTCGTTGATCCGCTGCCGCTTGGTGGGCACATCAGACTCAACGGCGAGGCCGCCATGCGCCTGCTGCAGCAGCTGTAGGGGGGCGTGCGAGTTGGCGGCGAGGTCCTGTAGTTGCTGCTGGGGGATTACGACGGTGGGCCGCACACCTAACAGGCCCCCTTGTCCACTCGTGGGATTCATCGCCGGAAGATGGGGGTGCAGGGAGGCGCTAATACAGAGGTTGTGGATGGTACAGCCGCCGACGAGCACTGTACAGGTTGGGGCTATAGGATTTTGAAGATGAATGGGGAGAGGCGGCAGGGGCCTATAAATCGAGAGGAGTGAGGTAGCGAGAAGTGAAGTGAATGGGGAGAGGCGGCAGGGGCCTATAAATCGAGAGGGCTATAGGTTGGGACATGATTTTTACGCAATATTTAAATTTAGATTTAAGCCGCATGTCACCAGGTGACATGCGAAAGGTGCATGTCACCTGATCTCTATCCGTGAAGGACACAGGTCACTCGCAACACTGTACATGGTGTACTGTAGGGACGCGAAACAGTATTGTTCACTGTTCGTAGTGTTTTTCATTTTTCTGATTTTTTTGAATTTTATGCCCATTTGAATCTTTTGGTCAAATCCTAGGTTTGACAAAGATTTAAACAAGTTTAAAATATATGAAAAGGTAAGCATGGATCCTTCTTAGTCACTCTAAAATGAAGCTTTTGGGATGTTCTTGAAATTTCCATGCTTGACTTCATAAGACAGAGTTTAGGGTTAGGGGTAGATATATACATGATTTGTTTGGTTTGAATATGTCTAGACCTTGTTTATCAACTTTAATTCTTACTATATGACATAAGAAAACTATTTGCTTTGGTTTTTCATTTTTCTGATTTTTTTTGAATTTTGATGCCCATTTGAATCTTGTCAAATCCTAGGTTTGACCAAGATAATTTAAACAAGTTTAAAACATGGAAATGAAAAGGGAAGCATGTATCCTTCTTAGTCACTCTAAAATAAAGTTTTTGGGAGGTTTTTGAAATTTCCATGTTTGAAACCCAAAACCACTTCTCTTCATGCTTGACTTCATAAGACAAAGTTTAGGGGTTAGGGGGTAGATACATGGTTTGTCTAGTTTGAAACTTTGAATATGTCTAGACCTTGTTTATCAACTTGAATATGCTTACTATATGACATAAGAAGACTATGTACTTTGGTTTTTCATTTTTCTGATTTTTTTAATTTTCTGCGCATTTGAATCTTGGTCAAATCCTAAATTTGACCAAGATTTAGACAAGTTTAACACGTGAAAACGAATAAGTAAGCTGATACGTCCCCGACGTATCCATAATTTTTGTCGTTCCATGCTTGTTTTATGACAATACTTACATGTTTTGCTTGCACTTTATGATGTTTTTATGCGTTTTCCGGAACTAACCTATTAACAAGATGCCACAATGCCAGTTCCTGTTTTTGGTTCCAGAAAGGCTGTTCGGGCAATATTCTCAAATTCGACGAAACGAAGACCAAACCTCCTATTTTTCCCGGAAGGCCAGAACACCGAAGAAGAGTCGAAGAGGGGCCAGAGGGCCACCACACCATAGGCGGCGCGGCCTGGCCTGGGCCCGCGCCGTGGTGGGGAGCCCCCAGGTGCCCCCCTGCGCCGCCTCTTCGCCTATAAAATCCCTTTCGACCTAAAAACACCATACCTCTTGACGAAACTCCAGAAAGACTCCAGGGGCGCCGCCACCATCGCGAAACTCCAATTCGGGGGACAGAAGTCTCTGTCCCGGCACCCGCCGACGGGGAAGTGCCCCCGGAAGCCATCTCCATCAACGCCATCGCCTCCATCATGCTCCGTGAGTAGTTCCCCCACGGACTACGGGTTCTAGCTGTAGCTAGTTGGTATACTCTCCCCATGTACTTCAATACAATGATCTCATGAGCTGCCTTACATGATTGAGATTCATCTGATGTAATCGGTGTTGTGTTTGTTGGGATCCGATGGATTGTTACGTTATGATTGTCTATCTACAAAGTTTATGAAGTTATTGTTGCTGCAATCTTGTTGTGTTTAATGCTTGTCACTAGGGCCCGAGTGGCATGATCTTAGATTTGAGCTCTATAATTATTGCTTAGATTGTATCTACAAGTTGTATGCACATGTCACTGTCCGGAACCAAAGGCCCCGAAGTGACAGAAATCGGGACAACCGGAGGGGATGGTAGTGATGTGAGGATCACATGTTTTCACGGAGTGTTAATGCTTTGCTCCGGTACTCTATTAAAAGGAGTACCTTAATATCCAGTAGTTTCCCTAGAGGCCCGGCTGCCACCGGCTGGTAGGACAAAAGATGTTGTACAAGTTTCTCATTGCGAGCACGTATGACTATATATGGGAAACATGCCTACATGATTAATGATCTTGATATTCTGTCTTAATGCTATTTCAATCCTATCAATTGCCCGACTGTAATTTGTTCACCCAACACTTGTTATTGGAGAGTTGCCACTAGTGTAGATAGCTGGGAACCCCGGTCCATCTTTCATCATCATATACTCGTTCTACATGTCAACTATTTTCTGGTACCATTGCTCTCATATTACTACTACTGCTGCTGTGTTACTGTTACTATTGCTCTCATATCACTGCTACTTTCACATCACCCCTGTTGCTAGTGCTTTTCCAGGTGCAGCTGAATTGACAACTCAGTTGTTAAGGCTTATAAGTATTCTTTACCTCCCCTTGTGTCGAATCAATAAATTGGGTAATACTTCCCTCGAAGACTGTTGCGATCCCCTATACTTGTGGGTCATCAAGACTATTTTCTGGCGCCGTTGCCGGGGAGGCATAGCTCTACTCATAAGTTCACCTGGGGAGTACACTCTACCTCTCTCTCTGTTTTAATTTATTTTGTTTTGCTTAGTTTACTTTTGTCTAGTTTATTTGTGCTTAGTTTATTTCTGTCTAGTATTAGTTTGCGTAGTTTACTTTTGCTTAGTTTATTTTTGTCTTGTTTTATTTGTCTCATATACCCAAAAATCCATAAAAATTTGAAAAACCAAAAAATTAAAAACTGCTGTTATGGGAGAACCTACAACCTACTTGGAGCTTATAGAATGTTATAATAATTATAGAGAATCAAGAACTGGTAAAATAATGAGTGCTATGATAGAGAAATTAAATACAATTGCTAGAATCTTGCTTAGACGCCATGATATAAACTGTTGCTCTCAACAGGATACTAAACATCTTAAATTTCAATGTGGCTTTAGTGAGGAATTTTGTATTAATAACTATAACCGGAATTGCTATATTCATTTTGGGTTCGAAGAGGTAGAACAATTTGTCTTATTTATGGGAGCCTCCGAGATAGAATCCTTCATGGTTGAGAATTATGAAACTTGTGCTATTTGTAAGGACCTTAAAGATTATGTCTCTACTATCCTTAATTCTTGTATAGAATGCTACAGTAGGAATCCTTATATCCTTGATTATAAAGAGAGACACATTAATGCACAAGAATGCACTCACAATTTGCAGGAACCGGTGGAAGAAGAAATTGATGAACCTGAAAGCTCATTGGATGAAAAAGAGGAGGAAATTGATGAACCTGAAAGCTCATTGGATGAAAAAGAAGAGGAGAGCGACGAACAAAAGGAGGAAGAATGGATTAGCTACCCATGTCAACCTTCTAATGAGAGTAACTCTTTATCTCTTACACTATTTGATTGCCCTCCATGCTTACCGGAAGAGGTTGAATGTTATGTTCCTGTGGATTCTCTTGAAATAGTACCTATGAGTAATACTTGTGAGAATGATTATGCTACTGTTATCTATGATAATCCATGCTACTTTGATAAATCTTATGATAATGCTTTGTTTGTGCCTGATGTCGAAATGCATGGTACTAAAGAATTTTGTTTGGCAAATGTCTATGATAAAGCTCTTGATGATGGTCCTATGTTACTTGATAATATTAATTGTACTACTAATGAAAATGGGATTGGAGAGTTCTTGACTTATTCTATGAGTCCCATATCTATTGAGATTGATCACCTACCTTGTTATATTATTAATAAAAGTAAGTTTGAAAGTTTTAATTCCACTATTCTTGAACTTGATAAAAATTATGTGTTTGGAAATCATGAAAAGTATGCTGCATGTGATAGTTATATTGTTGAGTTTATTCATGAAGCTACTGAAAATTATTATGAGAGAGGAAAATATGGTAGTAGAAATTTTCATGGTGCTAAAACACCTCTCTATATGCTTAAAATTTTGAAGTTACTCTTGTTTTATCTTCTTATGCTTATCACTTTGTTCTTCATGAATTTATTTGTGTACAAGATTCCTATGCATAGGAAGTGGGTTAGACTTAAATGTGTTTTGAATTTGCTTTTTGATGCTCTCTTTTGCTTCAAATACTATTTCTTGCGAGTGCATCATTTAAACTGCTGAGCCCATCTTAATGGCTATAAAGAAAAGAACTTCTTGGGAGATAACCCATGTGTTATTTTGCTACAGTACTTTGTTTTATATTTGTGTCTTGGAAGTTGTTTACTACTGTAGCAACCTCTCCTTATCTTAGTTTTGTGTTTTGTTGTGCCAAGTGAAGCCTCTAATCGAAGGTTGATACTAGATTTGGATTTCTGCGCAGAAACAGATTTCTATCTGTCACGAATCTGGGCTGTTTTCTCTGTAGGTAACTCAGAAAATTAAGCCAATTTACGTGCGTGTTCCTCAGATATGTACGCAACTTTCGTTAGTTTTGAGTTTTCTGATTTGAGCAACGGAAGTATTTTATTAAAATTCGTCTTTACTGGCTGTTCTGTTTTGGCAGATTCTGTCTCTGTTTTTTTGCATTGTCTCTTGTGGACTTTATGTGAGGCTTTCTAGACGTGGAGAGCTGTAGCTAATGTTTTATTGAGTTCTTGCAATGTGCCACTACAGGACCAAGGTGGATTCAAATTTTTTGAGTACTAACCCCTCTAATGAAGTTTATGAGAAGTTTGGTGTGAAGGAAGTTTTCAAGGGTCAAGAGAGGAGGATGATATATGATCAAGAAGAGTGAAAAGTCTAAGCTTGGGGATGCCCCCGTGGTTCATCCCTGCATATTTCAAGAAGACTCAAGCGTCTAAGCTTGGGGATGCCCAAGGCATCCCCTTCTTCATCAACTTATCAGGTTCCTCCCCTGAAACTATATTTTTATTCGGTCACATCATATGTGCTTTACTTGGAGCGTCTGTGTGTTTTTATTTTTGTTTTTGTTTGAATAAAGATGGATCCTAGCAATCCTTGTTTGGGAGAGAGACACGCTCCGCTTTTTCATATGAACACTTGTTCTTCGTTTTACTTTTAATGTTCAATGATAAAAGTTGGAAGCTACAATACTTATTGGTATTTGGTTGGAAATAGAAAATGCCTCATAATGTCTTGGATAATTTGACACTTGGCAATTGTTTTGAGCTCTCAAGTAGATCATGATTAAGTTTTTTCATGTAGTTTAAACCTATTAGTGGAGAACTACCGTAGAGCTTGTTAAAATTGGTTTGCATGATTGGTCTCTCTTAAGGTCTAGATATTTTCTGGTAAAAGTGTTTGAGCAACAAGGAAGACAGTGTAGAGTATTATAATGCTTGCAATATGTTCTTATGTAAGTCTTTCTGTACCGGTTCATACTTGAGTTTGCTTCAAATAACCTTGCTAGCCTAAGCCTTGTATCGAGAGGGAATACTTCTCATGCATCCAAAATCCTTGAGCCAACCACTATGCCATTTGTGTCCACCATACCTACCTACTATGTGGTATTTCCTGCCATTCCAAAGTAAATTGCTTGAGTGCTACCTTTAAACAATTCAAAATTTATTACCTCTGATTTGTGTCAATGTTTTATAGCTCATGAGGAAGTATGTGGTGTTTATCTTTCAATATTGTTGGGCAACTTTCACCAATGGACTAGTGGCTTCATCCGCTTATCCAATAATTTTGCAAAAAGAGCTGGCAATGGGATTCCCAGTCCCAAATTAATTAACAAAAATAGACACTCCTCCATGGTATGTGATTGTTGGACGGCACCCGAGGATTCGGTTAGCCATGGCTTGTGTAAGCAAAGGTGGGGAGGAGTGTCATCATAATAAAACTAAAATAAAAGGGCACTCCTTCATGGTATGAGATTGTTGGCAGGCACCCGAGGATTCGGTTAGCCATGGTTTGTGAAAGAAAGGTTGGAAGGAGTGCCACCCAAAAATAAAAATAATTCATGGGAGCCGCTCTTGAAGGTTTGTCTAGCAAGGGGGTTAGAGTGCCCACTACCATTCGTTGACAACAACAAACACCTCTCAAAATTTTACTTTTATGCTCTCTTTATGTTTTCAAAACCAAAGCTCTAGCACAAATATAGCAATCGATGCTTTCCTCTTTGAAGGGCCATTCTTTTACTTTATGTTGAGTCAGTTTACCTACTTCCTTCCATCTTAGAAGCAAACACTTGTGTCAACTGTGCATTGATTCTTACATACTTGCTTATTTGCATTCATCATATTACTTTGTGTTGACAATTATCCATGAGATATGCATGTTACAAGTTGAAAGCAACCGCTGAAACTTATATCTTCCCTTGTGTTGCTTCGATGCCTTTACTTTGAACTTATTGCTTTATGAGTTAACTCTTGTGCAAAACTTTTGATACTTGTCTTGAAAGTACTCTTCATGAAAAGTTTTGCTATATGTTATCTATTTGTTAGCAACTATAGATCATTGCCTTGAGTCACTTCATTCATTTCATATGCTTTGTAATAGTATGATCAAGGTTATGTAAGTAGCATGTCACTACAGAAATTATTCTTTTTATCGTTTACCTGCTCGGGACGAGCAGGAACTAAGCTTGGGGATGCTGATACGTCCCCGACGTATCCATAATTTCTGTCGTTCCATGCTTGTTTTATGACAATACTTACATGTTTTGCTTGCACTTTATGATGTTTTTATGCGTTTTCGGAACTAACCTATTAACAAGATGCCATAGTGCCAGTTCTTTTTCTTGCTGGTTCCAGAAAGGCTGTTCGGGCAATATTCTCGGAATTCGACGAAACAAAGACCAAACCTCCTATTTTTCCCGGAAGGCTCCAGAACACCGAAGAAGAGTCGAAGAGGGGCCAGAGGGCCACCACACCATAGGGCGGCGCGGCCTGGCCTGGGCCCGCGCCGGCCTGTGGTGGGGAGCCCTGTGTGCCCCCCTGCGCCGCCTCTTCGCCTATAAAATCCCTTTCGACCTAAAAACACCATACCTCTTGACGAAACTCCAGAAAGACTCCAGGGGCGCCGCCACCATCGCGAAACTCCAATTCGGGGGACAGAAGTCTGTCCCGGCACCGCCGGGACGGGGAAGTGCCCCCGGAAGCCATCTCCATCAACGCCATCGCCTCCATCATGCTCCGTGAGTAGTTCCCCCATGGACTACGGGTTCTAGCTGTAGCTAGTTGGTATACTCTCCCCCATGTACTTCAATACAATGATCTCATGAGCTGCCTTACATGATTGAGATTCATCTGATGTAATCGGTGTTGTGTTTGTTGGGATCCGATGGATTGTTACGTTATGATTGTCTATCTACAAAGTTTATGAAGTTATTGTTGCTGCAATCTTGTTGTGTTTAATGCTTGTCACTAGGGCCCGAGTGGCATGATCTTAGATTTGAGCTCTATAATTATTGCTTAGATTGTATCTACAAGTTGTATGCACATGTCACTGTCCGGAACCAAAGGCCCCGAAGTGACAGAAATCGGGACAACCGGAGGGGATGGTAGTGATGTGAGGATCACATGTTTTCACGGAGTGTTAATGCTTTGCTCCGGTACTCTATTAAAAGGAGTACCTTAATATCCAGTAGTTTCCCTAGAGGCCCGGCTGCCACCGGCTGGTAGGACAAAAGATGTTGTACAAGTTTCTCATTGCGAGCACGTATGACTATATATGGGAAACATGCCTACATGATTAATGATCTTGATATTCTGTCTTAATGCTATTTCAATCCTATCAATTGCCCGACTGTAATTTGTTCACCCAACACTTGTTATTGGAGAGTTGCCACTAGTGTAGATAGCTGGGAACCCCGGTCCATCTTTCATCATCATATACTCGTTCTACATGTCAACTATTTTCTGGTACCATTGCTCTCATATTACTACTACTGCTGCTGTGTTACTGTTACTATTGCTCTCATATCACTGCTACTTTCACATCACCCCTGTTGCTAGTGCTTTTCCAGGTGCAGCTGAATTGACAACTCAGTTGTTAAGGCTTATAAGTATTCTTTACCTCCCCTTGTGTCGAATCAATAAATTGGGTAATACTTCCCTCGAAGACTGTTGCGATCCCCTATACTTGTGGGTCATCATAAGCCTGGATCCTTCTTAGTCACTCTAAAATGAAGCTTTTGGGAGGTTCTTGAAATTTCCATGTTTGAAACCCAAAACCACTTCTCTTCATGATTGACTTCATAAGATCGACAGATTAGTTTAGGGTTAGGGGTAGATATATACATGATTTTTCTGGTTTGAATATGTCTAGACCTTGTTTATCAACTTGAATGCTTACTATATGACATAAGAAAACTATTTGCTTTTGTTTTTCATTTTTCTGATTTTTTTTGAATTTTGATGCCCATTTGAATCTTGTCAAATCCTAGGTCGTTTGACCAAGATAATTTAAACAAGTTTAAAACATGAATATGAAAAGGGAAGCATGTATACTTCTTAGTCACTCTAAAATGAAGTTTTTGGGAGGTTTTTGAAAATTCCATGTTTGAAACCCAAAACCACTTCTCTTCATGCCTGACTTCATAAGATAGAGTTTAGGGGTCAGGGGGTGTAGATACATTTGGTTTGTCTAGTTTGAATATGTCTAGACCTTGTTTAACAACTTTAATGCTAACTATATGACATAAGAAGACTATGTGCTTTGGTTTTTCATTTTTCTGATTTTTTTGAATATTGTGCCCACCCATTTGTATCTTCATGAAATCCTAGGTTTGACCAAGATAATTTAAACAAGTTTAAAACATGAAAATGAAAAGGGAAGCCTGGATCCTTCTTAGTCACTCTAAAATGAAGCTTTTGGGAGGTTCTTGAAATTTCCATGTTTGAAACCCAAAACCACTTCTCTTCATGCTTGACTTCATAAGACAGAGTTTAGGGTTTTAGGGGTAGATATATACATGATTTGTCTGGTTTGAATATGTCTAGACCTTGTTTATCAACTTTAATGCTTACTATATGACATAAGAAACCCATTGCTTGGTTTTTTTCTGATTTTTTTGAATTTTGATGCGCATTTGAATCTTGTCAAATCCTAGGTTTGCTCACTGACAAACCCTGCACAAAAGTCAACATCATCACCCGAAAAAGGGGAGACACCATAATGCTCTCCCTTCTTCTCTCCTTCCGAGTAATCCCTCTTCCTCCGAGTTTCACTCGACGGGCAAACACACATGTGTTGCATAGTAATAATAAAAAGGTAGAAAAATCGACCTACGAATCTATAATTAAATAGGTTAGTAATAATAAAAAGGTAGAAAAATCAACCTACGAATCTATAATTAAATAGGTTAAACTAGGGTTTTGCCCAGTACTACAGATCAAGGTTCAAACCTTGTTTATCAACTTGAATATGCTTACTATATGACATAAGAAGACTATGTACTTTGGTTTTCATTTTTCTGATTTTTTAAATTTTCTGCGCATTTGAATCATATCTTGGTCAAATCCTAGGTTTGACCAAGATTTAGACAAGTTTAACACGTAAATGAGTAAGGAAGTGTATCCTTCTTAGTCACTCTAAAATGAAGCTTTTGGGATGTTCTTGAAATTTCCATGTTTGAAACCCAAAACGACTTCCCTTCATGCTAGACTTCATAAGATCGACAGGGGGTAGATACATGATTTGTCTGGTTTGGATATATCTAGACCTTGTTTATCAACTTGAATGCTTACGATATGACATAAGAAGACAATGTGATTTGGTTTTCCATTTTTCTGATTTTTTTGAATATTGTGCCCACCCATTTGTATCTTCATGAAATCCTAGGTTTGACCAAGCTAATTTAAACAAGTTTAAAACATGAAAATGAAAAGGGAAGCATGTAACCTTCTCAGTCACTCTAAAATGAAGTTTTTGGGAGGTTTTTGAAATTTCCATGTTTGAAACCCAAAACCACTTCTCTTCATGCTTGACTTCATAAGACAAAGTTTAGGGTTAGGGGGTATAGATACATGATTTGTATGGTTTGAATATGTCCAAACCTTGTTTATCAACTTGAATATGCTTACTATATGACATAAGAAGACTATGTACTTTGGTTTTTCATTTTTCTGATTTTTTTTAATTTTCTGCGCATTTGAATCATATCTTGGTCAAATCCTAGGTTTGACCAAGATTTAGACAAGTTTAACACGTGAAAACGAATAAGTAAGCCTGGATCCTTCTTAGTCACTCTAAAATGAAGCTTTTGGGAGGTTCTTGAAATTTCCATGTTTGAAACCAAAAACCACTTCTCTTCATGATTGACTGAGTTTAATAGGGTTTTAGGGGTAGATATATACATGATTTTTCTGGTTTGAATATATATGTCTAGACCTTGTTTATCAACTTGAATGCTTACTATACATATGACATAAGAATGCTATGTGCTTTGGTTTTTCATTCTTTTGATTTTTTTCTGAATTTTTAGGGCCATTTGAATCTTGGTCAAATCCTTGGTTTGACCAAGATTTAAACAAGTTTAAAACATGAAAATGAAAAGGGAAGTATGTATCCTTCTTAGTCACTCTAAAATGAAGCTTTTGGGATGTTCTTGAAATTTCAATGTTTGAAACCCAAAACGACTTCCCTTCATGCTAGACTTCATAAGATCGACAGGGGGTAGATACATGATTTGTCTGGTTTGGATATATCTAGACCTTGTTTATCAACTTGATTGCTTACGATATGACATAAGAAGACTATGTGATTTGGTTTTCCATTTTTCTGATTTTTTTAATTTTTTGCCCACCCATTTGTATCTTCGTCAAATCCTAGGTTTGACCAAGATAATTAAAACAAGTTTTATAAAACATGAAAATGAAAAGGGAAGCATGTATCCTTCTTAGGCACTCTAAAATGAAGCTTTTGGGAGGTTTTTGAAATTTCCATGTTTGAAACCCAAAACCACATCTCTTCACATGCTTGACTTCATAAGACAGAGTTTAGGGGTTAGGGGTATAGATACATGATTTGTCTGGTTTGAATATGTCTAGACATTGTTTATCAACTTTAATGCTTACTATATGACATAAGAAAAATAATGTCATGTAAATGAGTTAACTTGGATTTCCTACCCTTGAATCCATAGGAAACTTTGTTCTAATGCACTATAATAATCAACCGAGTTTTTACACCAACAGGTCTGTCACTTACGTGTGGTGCCCACGCGTGAGGTCCCACACTTCAGTGAGCACAAGTCACGTGCAATAGGTACGCAAACTCCCAGCCATCTTCTTTGTCAAGAGAAGACGCATCAGGATGCGTATTGGAGTCTGTGGGTCCTTCTGGATCCTTCGGTTGTCCCTCTCACAAAAAAACAAATCTCTCTCATTCTCGGCCTCGCTCGACTCGCTCGCACCTCCTGCTCACTGACAAACCCTGCACAAAAGTCAACATCATCACCCGAAAAAGGGGAGACACCATAATTCTCTCCCTTCTTCTCTCCTTCCGAGTGATCCCTCTTCCTCCGAGTTTCACTCGACGGGCAAACACACTTGTGCTGCATAGTAATAATAAAAAGGTAGAAAAATCAACCTACGAATCTATAATTAAATAGGTTAGTAATAATAAAAAGGTAGAAAAATCAACCTACGAATCTATAATTAAATAGGTTAAACTAGGGTTTTGCCCAGTACTACAGATCAAGGTTCAAACCTTGTTTATCAACTTGAATATGCTTACTATATGACATAAGAAGACTATGTACTTTGGTTTTCATTTTTCTGATTTTTTAATTTTCTGCGCATTTGAATCTTGGTCAAATCCTAGGTTTGACCAAGATTAGACAAGTTTAACACGTGAAAACGAATAAGTAAGCCTGGATCCTTCTTAGTCACTCTAAAATGAAGCATTTTGGGATGTTCTTGAAATTTCCATGTTTGAAACCCAAAACGACCTCTCTTCATGCTACACTTCATAAGATCGACCGAGTTTAGGGTTAGGGGTAGATACATGATTTGTATGGTTTGAATATGTCCAAACCTTGTTAATTTATCAACTTGAATGCTTACTATATGACATAAGAAGACTATATGCTTTTGTTTTTCATTTTTCTGATTTTTTTTGAATTTTATGCCCATATATTTGAATCTTGGTCAAATCATAGGTTTGACAAAGATTTAAACAAGTTTAAATTGTGAAAATGAAAAGGTAAGCATGGATCCTTATTAGTCACTCTAAAATAAATCTTTTGGGAGGTTCTTGAAATTTCCATGTTTGAAACCCAAAACCACTTCTCTTCATGATTGACTTCATAAGACAGAGTTTAGGGTTTTAGGGGTAGATATATACATGATTTTTCTGGTTTGAATATGTCTAGACCTGGTTTATCAACTTGAATGCTTACTATACATATGACATAAGAATGCTATGTGCTTTGGTTTTTCATTCTTTTGATTTTTTCTGAATTTTTAGGGCCATTTGAATCTTGGTCAAATCCTTGGTTTGACCAAGATTTAAACAAGTTTAAAACATGAAAATGAAAAGGGAAGTCTGTATCCTTCTTAGTTACTCTAAAATGAAGCTTTTGGGATGTTCTTGAAATTTCCATGTTTGAAACCCAAAACGACTTCCCTTCATGCTAGACTTCATAAGATCGACAGGGGGTAGATACATGATTTGTCTGGTTTGGATATATCTAGACCTTGTTTATCAACTTGAATGCTTACGATATGACATAAGAAGACAATGTGATTTGGTTTTCCATTTTTCTGATTTTTTTGAATATTGTGCCCACCCATTTGTATCTTCATGAAATCCTAGGTTTGACCAAGCTAATTTAAACAAGTTTAAAACATGAAAATGAAAAGGGAAGCATGTAACCTTCTCAGTCACTCTAAAATGAAGTTTTTGGGAGGTTTTTGAAATTTCCATGTTTGAAACCCAAAACCACTTCTCTTCATGCTTGACTTCATAAGACAAAGTTTAGGGTTAGGGGTATAGATACATGATTTGTATGGTTTGAATATGTCCAAACCTTGTTTATCAACTTGAATATGCTCACTATATGACATAAGAAGACTATGTACTTTGGTTTTTCATTTTTCTGATTTTTTTAATTTTCTGCACATTTGAATCATATCTTGGTCAAATCCTAGGTTTGACCAAGATTTAGACAAGTTTAACACGTGAAAACGAATAAGTAAGCCTGGATCCTTCTTAGTCACTCTAAAATGAAGCTTTTGGGAGGTTCTTGAAATTTCCATGTTTGAAACCCAAAACCACTTCTCTTCATGATTGACTGAGTTTAATTAGGGGTTTAGGGGTAGATATATACATGATTTTTCTGGTTTGAATATATATGTCTAGACCTTGTTTATCAACTTGAATGCTTACTATACATATGACATAAGAATGCTATGTGCTTTGGTTTTTCATTCTCTTTTGATTTTTTTCTAAATTTTTAGGCCCATTTGAATCTTGGTCAAATCCTTGGTTTGACCAAGATTTAAACAAGTTTAAAACATGAAAATAAAAAAGGAAGTATGTATCCTTCTTAGTCACTCTAAAATGGAAGCTTTTGGGATGTTCTTGAAATTTCCATGTTTGAAACCGAAAACGACTTCCCTTCATGCTAGACTTCATAAGATCGACAGGGGGTAGATACATGATTTGTCTGGTTTGGATATATCTAGACCTTGTTTATCAACTTGATTGCTTACGATATGACATAAGAAGACAATGTGATTTGGTTTTTCATTTTTCTGATTTTTTTAATTTTTTGCCCACCCATTTGTATCTTCGTCAAATCCTAGGTTTGACCAAGATAATTAAAACAAGTTTTATAAAACATGAAAATGAAAAGGGAAGCATGTATCCTTCTTAGGCACTCTAAAATGAAGCTTTTGGGAGGTTTTTGAAATTTCCATGTTTGAAACCCAAAACCACATCTCTTCACATGCTTGACTTCATAAGACAGAGTTTAGGGGTTAGGGGTATAGATACATGATTTGTCTGGTTTGAATATGTCTAGACATTGTTTATCAACTTTAATGCTTACTATATGACATAAGAAAAATAATGTCATGTAAATGAGTTAACTTGGATTTCCTACCCTTGAATCCATAGGAAACTTTGTTCTAATGCACTATAATAATCAACCGAGTTTTTACACCAACAGGTCTGTCACTTACGTGTGGTGCCCACGCGTGAGGTCCCACACTTCAGTGAGCACAAGTCACGTGCAATAGGTACGCAAACTCCCAGCCATCTTCTTTGTCAAGAGAAGACGCATCAGGATGCGTATTGGAAGTCTGTGGGTCCTTCTGGATCCTTCGGTTGTCCCTCTCACAAAAAAAACAAATCTCTCTCATTCTCGGCCTCGCTCGACTCGCTCGCTCGCACCTCCTGCTCACTGACAAACCCTGCACAAAAGTCAACATCATCACCCGAAAAGGGGAGACACCATAATTCTCTCCCTTCTCCCCTTCCGAGTGATCCCTCTTCCTCCGAGTTTCACTCGACGGGCAAACACACTTGTGCTGCATAGTAATAATAAAAAGGTAGAAAAATCAACCTACGAATCTATAATTAAATAGGTTAGTAATAATAAAAAGGTAGAAAAATCAACCTACGAATCTATAATTAAATAGGTTAAACTAGGGTTTTGCCCAGTACTACAGATCAAGGTTCAAACCTTGTTTATCAACTTGAATATGCTTACTATATGACATAAGAAGACTATGTACTTTGGTTTTCATTTTTCTGATTTTTTTAATTTTCTGCGCATTTGAATCTTGGTCAAATCCTAGGTTTGACCAAGATTAGACAAGTTTAACACGTGAAAACGAATAAGTAAGCCTGGATCCTTCTTAGTCACTCTAAAATGAAGCATTTTGGGATGTTCTTGAAATTTCCATGTTTGAAACCCAAAACGACCTCTCTTCATGCTACACTTCATAAGATCGACCGAGTTTAGGGTTAGGGGTAGATACATGATTTGTATGGTTTGAATATGTCCAAACCTTGTTAATTTATCAACTTGAATGCTTACTATATGACATAAGAAGACTATATGCTTTTGTTTTTCATTTTTCTGATTTTTTTTGAATTTTATGCCCATATATTTGAATCTTGGTCAAATCATAGGTTTGACAAAGATTTAAACAAGTTTAAATTGTGAAAATGAAAAGGTAAGCATGGATCCTTATTAGTCACTCTAAAATAAATCTTTTGGGAGGTTCTTGAAATTTCCATGTTTGAAACCCAAAACCACTTCTCTTCATGATTGACTTCATAAGATAGAGTTTAGGGTTTTAGGGGTAGATATATACATGATTTTTCTGGTTTGAATATGTCTAGACCTGGTTTATCAACTTGAATGCTTACTATACATATGACATAAGAATGCTATGTGCTTTGGTTTTTCATTCTCTTTTGATTTTTTTCTGAATTTTTAGGGCCATTTGAATCTTGGTCAAATCCTTGGTTTGACCAAGATTTAAACAAGTTTAAAACATGAAAATGAAAAGGGAAGTCTGTATCCTTCTTAGTTACTCTAAAATGAAGCTTTTGGGATGTTCTTGAAATTTCCATGTTTGAAACCCAAAACGACTTCCCTTCATGCTAGACTTCATAAGATCGACAGGGGGTAGATACATGATTTGTCTGGTTTGGATATATCTAGACCTTGTTTATCAACTTGAATGCTTACGATATGACATAAGAAGACAATGTGATTTGGTTTTTCATTTTTCTGATTTTTTTGAATATTGTGCCCACCCATTTGTATCTTCATGAAATCCTAGGTTTGACCAAGATAATTTAAACAAGTTTAAAACATGAAAATGAAAAGGGAAGCATGTAACCTTCTCAGTCACTTTAAAATGAAGTTTGTGGGAGGTTTTTGAAATTTCCATGTTTGAAACCCAAAACCACTTCTCTTCATGCTTGACTTCATAAGACAAAGTTTAGGGTTAGGGGTATAGATACATGATTTGTATGGTTTGAATATGTCCAGACCTTGTTTATCAACTTTAATGCGCTTACTATATATATGACATAAGAAGACTATGTACTTTGGTTTTTATTTTTCTGATTTTTTTAATTTTCTGCGCATTTGAATCATATCTTGGTCAAATCCTAGGTTTGACCAAGATTTAGACAAGTTTAACACGTGAAAACGAATAAGTAAGCCTGGATCCTTCTTAGTCACTCTAAAATGAAGCTTTTGGGAGGTTCTTGAAATTTCCATGTTTGAAACCCAAAACCACTTCTCTTCATGATTGACTGAGTTTAATTTGGGTTTTAGGGGTAGATATATACATGATTTTTCTGGTTTGAATATATATATGTCTAGACCTTGTTTATCAACATGAATGCTTACTATACATATGACATAAGAATGCTATGTGCTTTGGTTTTTCATTCTTTTGATTTTTTTCTGAATTTTTAGGGCCATTTGAATCTTGGTCAAATCCTTGGTTTGACCAAGATTTAAACAAGTTTAAAACATGAAAATGAAAAGGGAAGTCTGTATCCTTCTTAGTCACTCTAAAATGAAGCTTTTGGGATGTTCTTGAAATTTCCATGTTTGAAACCCAAAACGACTTCCCTTCATGCTAGACTTCATAAGATCGACAGGGGTAGATACATGATTTGTATGGTTTGAATATGTCCAAACCTTGTTAATTTATCAACTTGAATGCTTACTATATGACATAAGAAGACTATATGCTTTTGTTTTTCATTTTTCTGATTTTTTTTGAATTTTATGCCCATATATTTGAATCTTGGTCAAATCATAGGTTTGACAAAGATTTAAACAAGTTTAAATTGTGAAAATGAAAAGGTAAGCATGGATCCTTATTAGTCACTCTAAAATAAATCTTTTGGGAGGTTCTTGAAATTTCCATGTTTGAAACCCAAAACCACTTCTCTTCATGATTGACTTCATAAGACAGAGTTTAGGGTTTTAGGGGTAGATATATACATGATTTTTCTGGTTTGAATATGTCTAGACCTGGTTTATCAACTTGAATGCTTACTATACATATGACATAAGAATGCTATGTGCTTTGGTTTTTCATTCTCTTTTGATTTTTTTTCTAAATTTTTAGGCCCATTTGAATCTTGGTCAAAATCTTTGGTTTGACAAGGATTTAAACAAGTTTAAAACATGAAAATGAAAAAGGGAAGTCTGTATATCCTTCTTAGTCACTCTAAAATGGAAGCTTTTGGGATGTTCTTGAAATTTCCATGTTTGAAACCGAAAACGACTTCCCTTCATGCTAGACTTCATAAGATCGATAGGGGGTAGATACATGATTTGTCTGGTTTGGATATATCTAGACCTTGTTTATCAACTTGATTGCTTACGATATGACATAAGAAGACAATGTGATTTGGTTTTTCATTTTTCTGATTTTTTTAATTTTTTGCCCACCCATTTGTATCTTCGTCAAATCCTAGGTTTGACCAAGATAATTAAAACAAGTTTTATAAAACATGAAAATGAAAAGGGAAGCATGTATCCTTCTTAGGCACTCTAAAATGAAGCTTTTGGGAGGTTTTTGAAATTTCCATGTTTGAAACCCAAAACCACATCTCTTCACATGCTTGACTTCATAAGACAGAGTTTAGGGGTTAGGGGTATAGATACATGATTTGTCTGGTTTGAATATGTCTAGACATTGTTTATCAACTTTAATGCTTACTATATGACATAAGAAAAATAATGTCATGTAAATGAGTTAACTTGGATTTCCTACCCTTGAATCCATAGGAAACTTTGTTCTAATGCACTATAATAATCAACCGAGTTTTTACACCAACAGGTCTGTCACTTACGTGTGGTGCCCATGCGTGAGGTCCCACACTTCAGTGAGCACAAGTCACGTGCAATAGGTACGCAAACTCCCAGCCATCTTCTTTGTCAAGAGAAGACGCATCAGGATGCGTATTGGAAGTCTGTGGGTCCTTCTGGATCCTTCGGTTGTCCCTCTCAAAAAAACAAATCTCTCTCATTCTCGGCCTCGCTCGACTCGCTCGCTCGCTCGCTCGCACCTCCTGCTCACTGACAAACCCTGCACAAAAGTCAACATCATCACCCGAAAAAGGGGAGACACCATAATTCTCTCCCTTCTTCTCTCCTTCCGAGTGATCCCTCTTCCTCCGAGTTTCACTCGACGGGCAAACACACTTGTGCTGCATAGTAATAATAAAAAGGTAGAAAAATCAACCTACGAATCTATAATTAAATAGGTTAGTAATAATAAAAAGGTAGAAAAATCAACCTACGAATCTATAATTAAATAGGTTAAACTAGGGTTTTGCCCAGTACTACAGATCAAGGTTCAAACCTTGTTTATCAACTTGAATATGCTTACTATATGACATAAGAAGACTATGTACTTTGGTTTTCATTTTTCTGATTTTTTTAATTTTCTGCGCATTTGAATCTTGGTCAAATCCTAGGTTAGGGGTAGATACATGATTTGTATGGTTTGAATATGTCCAAACCTTGTTAATTTATCAACTTGAATGATTACTATATGACATAAGAAGACTATATGCTTTTGTTTTTCATTTTTCTGATTTTTTTTGAATTTTATGCCCATATATTTGAATCTTGGTCAAATCATAGGTTTGACAAATATTTAAACAAGTTTAAATTGTGAAAATGAAAAGGTAAGCATGGATCCTTATTAGTCACTCTAAAATAAATCTTTTGGGAGGTTCTTGAAATTTCCATGTTTGTAACCCAAAACCACTTCTCTTCATGATTGACTTCATAAGACAGAGTTTAGGGTTTTAGGGGTAGATATATACATGATTTTTCTGGTTTGAATATGTCTAGACCTGGTTTATCAACTTGAATGCTTACTATACATATGACATAAGAATGCTATGTGCTTTGGTTTTTCATTCTCTTTTGATTTTTTTCTAAATTTTTAGGCCCATTTGAATCTTGGTCAAAATCTTTGGTTTGACAAGGATTTAAACAAGTTTAAAACATGAAAATGAAAAAGGGAAGTCTGTATATCCTTCTTAGTCACTCTAAAATGAAGCTTTTGGGATGTTCTTGAAATTTCAATGTTTGAAACCCAAAACGACTTCCCTTCATGCTAGACTTCATAAGATCGAAAGGGGGTAGATACATGATTTGTCTGGTTTGGATATATCTAGACCTTGTTTATCAACTTGAATGCTTACGATATGACATAAGAAGACAATGTGATTTGGTTTTCCATTTTTCTGATTTTTTTGAATATTGTGCCCACCCATTTGTATCTTCATGAAATCCTAGGTTTGACCAAGCTAATTTAAACAAGTTTAAAACATGAAAATGAAAAGGGAAGCATGTAACCTTCTCAGTCACTCTAAAATGAAGTTTTTGGGAGGTTTTTGAAATTTCCATGTTTGAAACCCAAAACCACTTCTCTTCATGCTTGACTTCATAAGACAAAGTTTAGGGTTAGGGGGTATAGATACATGATTTGTATGGTTTGAATATGTCCAAACCTTGTTTATCAACTTGAATATGCTTACTATATGACATAAGAAGACTATGTACTTTGGTTTTTCATTTTTCTGATTTTTTTAATTTTCTGCACATTTGAATCATATCTTGGTCAAATCCTAGGTTTGACCAAGATTTAGACAAGTTTAACACGTGAAAACGAATAAGTAAGCCTGGATCCTTCTTAGTCACTCTAAAATGAAGCTTTTGGGAGGTTCTTGAAATTTCCATGTTTGAAACCCAAAACCACTTCTCTTCATGATTGACTGAGTTTAATTAGGGTTTTAGGGGTAGATATATACATGATTTTTCTGGTTTGAATATATATGTCTAGACCTTGTTTATCAACTTGAATGCTTACTATACATATGACATAAGAATGCTATGTGCTTTGGTTTTTCATTCTTTTGATTTTTTCTGAATTTTTAGGGCCATTTGAATCTTGGTCAAATCCTTGGTTTGACCAAGATTTAAACAAGTTTAAAACATGAAAATGAAAAGGGAAGTCTGTATCCTTCTTAGTCACTCTAAAATGAAGCTTTTGGGATGTTCTTGAAATTTCAATGTTTGAAACCCAAAACGACTTCCCTTCATGCTAGACTTCATAAGATCGAAAGGGGGTAGATACATGATTTGTCTGGTTTGGATATATCTAGACCTTGTTTATCAACTTGATTGCTTACGATATGACATAAGAAGACTATGTGATTTGGTTTTTCATTTTTCTGATTTTTTTGAATATTGTGCCCACCCATTTGTATCTTCATGAAATCCTAGGTTTGACCAAGCTAATTTAAACAAGTTTAAAACATGAAAATGAAAAGGGAAGCATGTAACCTTCTCAGTCACTCTAAAATGAAGTTTTTGGGAGGTTTTTAAAATTTCCATGTTTGAAACCCAAAACCACTTCTCTTCATGCTTGACTTCATAAGACAAAGTTTAGGGTTAGGGGTATATATAGATACATGATTTGTATGGTTTGAATATGTCCAAACCTTGTTTATCAACTTGAATATGCTTACTATATGACATAAGAAGACTATGTACTTTGGTTTTTCATTTTTATGATTTTTTTAATTTTCTGCGCATTTGAATCATATCTTGGTCAAATCCTAGGTTTGACCAAGATTTAGACAAGTTTAACACGTGAAAACGAATAAGTAAGCCTGGATCCTTCTTAGTCACTCTAAAATGAAGCTTTTGGGAAGTTCTTGAAATTTCCATGTTTGAAACCCAAAACCACTTCTCTTCATGATTGATTGAGTTTAATTAGGGTTTTAGGGGTAGATATATACATGATTTTTCTGGTTTGAATATATATGTCTAGACCTTGTTTATCAACTTGAATGCTTACTATACATATGACATAAGAATGCTATGTGCTTTGGTTTTTCATTCTTTTGATTTTTTCTAAATTTTTAGGGCCATTTGAATCTTGGTCAAATCCTTGCTTTGACCAAGATTTAAACAAGTTTAAAACATGAAAATGAAAAGGGAAGTCTGTATCCTTCTTAGTCACTCTAAAATGAAGCTTTTGGGATGTTCTTGAAATTTCAATGTTTGAAACCCAAAACGACTTCCCTTCATGCTAGACTTCATAAGATCGACAGGGGGTAGATACATGATTTGTCTGGTTTGGATATATCTAGACCTTGTTTATCAACTTGATTGCTTACGATATGACATAAGAAGACTATGTGATTTGGTTTTCCATTTTTCTGATTTTTTAATTTTTTGCCCACCCATTTGTATCTTCGTCAAATCCTAGGTTTGACCAAGATAATTAAAACAAGTTTTATAAAACATGAAAATGAAAAGGGAAGCATGTATCCTTCTTAGGCACTCTAAAATGAAGCTTTTGGGAGGTTTTTGAAATTTCCATGTTTGAAACCCAAAACCACATCTCTTCACATGCTTGACTTCATAAGACAGAGTTTAGGGGTTAGGGGTATAGATACATGATTTGTCTGGTTTGAATATGTCTAGACATTGTTTATCAACTTTAATGCTTACTATATGACATAAGAAAAATAATGTCATGTAAATGAGTTAACTTGGATTTCCTACCCTTGAATCCATAGGAAACTTTGTTCTAATGCACTATAATAATCAACCGAGTTTTTACACCAACAGGTCTGTCACTTACGTGTGGTGCCCACGCGTGAGGTCCCACACTTCAGTGAGCACAAGTCACGTGCAATAGGTACGCAAACTCCCAGCCATCTTCTTTGTCAAGAGAAGACGCATCAGGATGCGTATTGGAAGTCTGTGGGTCCTTCTGGATCCTTCGGTTGTCCCTCTCACAAAAAAACAAATCTCTCTCATTCTCGGCCTCGCTCGACTCGCTCGCTCGCTCGCTCGCACCTCCTGCTCACTGACAAACCCTGCACAAAAGTCAACATCATCACCCGAAAAAGGGGAGACACCATAATTCTCTCCCTTCTTCTCTCCTTCCGAGTGATCCCTCTTCCTCCGAGTTTCACTCGACGGGCAAACACACTTGTGCTGCATAGTAATAATAAAAAGGTAGAAAAATCAACCTACGAATCTATAATTAAATAGGTTAGTAATAATAAAAAGGTAGAAAAATCAACCTACGAATCTATAATTAAATAGGTTAAACTAGGGTTTTGCCCAGTACTACAGATCAAGGTTCAAACCTTGTTTATCAACTTGAATATGCTTACTATATGACATAAGAAGACTATGTACTTTGGTTTTCATTTTTCTGATTTTTTTAATTTTCTGCGCATTTGAATCTTGGTCAAATTTAGGGTTAGGGGTAGATACATGATTTGTATGGTTTGAATATGTCCAAACCTTGTTAATTTATCAACTTGAATGCTTACTATATGACATAAGAAGACTATATGCTTTTGTTTTTCATTTTTCTGATTTTTTTTTGAATTTTATGCCCATATATTTGAATCTTGGTCAAATCATAGGTTTGACAAAGATTTAAACAAGTTTAAATTGTGAAAATGAAAAGGTAAGCATGGATCCTTATTAGTCACTCTAAAATAAATCTTTTGGGAGGTTCTTGAAATTTCCATGTTTGAAACCCAAAACCACTTCTCTTCATGATTGACTTCATAAGACAGAGTTTAGGGTTTTAGGGGTAGATATATACATGATTTTTCTGGTTTGAATATGTCTAGACCTGGTTTATCAACTTGAATGCTTACTATACATATGACATAAGAATGCTATGTGCTTTGGTTTTTCATTCTCTTTTGATTTTTTTCTAAATTTTTAGGCCCATTTGAATCTTGGTCAAAATCTTTGGTTTGACAAGGATTTAAACAAGTTTAAAACATGAAAATGAAAAAGGGAAGTCTGTATCCTTCTTAGTCACTCTAAAATGAAGCTTTTGGGATGTTCTTGAAATTTCAATGTTTGAAACCCAAAACGACTTCCCTTCATGCTAGACTTCATAAGATCGAAAGGGGGTAGATACATGATTTGTCTGGTTTGGATATATCTAGACCTTGTTTATCAACTTGAATGCTTACGATATGACATAAGAAGACAATGTGATTTGGTTTTCCATTTTTCTGATTTTTTTGAATATTGTGCCCACCCATTTGTATCTTCATGAAATCCTAGGTTTGACCAAGCTAATTTAAACAAGTTTAAAACATGAAAATGAAAAGGGAAGCATGTAACCTTCTCAGTCACTCTAAAATGAAGTTTTTGGGAGGTTTTTGAAATTTCCATGTTTGAAACCCAAAACCACTTCTCTTCATGCTTGACTTCATAAGACAAAGTTTAGGGTTAGGGGGTATAGATACATGATTTGTATGGTTTGAATATGTCCAAACCTTGTTTATCAACTTGAATATGCTTACTATATGACATAAGAAGACTATGTACTTTGGTTTTTCATTTTTCTGATTTTTTTAATTTTCTGCACATTTGAATCATATCTTGGTCAAATCCTAGGTTTGACCAAGATTTAGACAAGTTTAACACGTGAAAACGAATAAGTAAGCCTGGATCCTTCTTAGTCACTCTAAAATGAAGCTTTTGGGAGGTTCTTGAAATTTCCATGTTTGAAACCCAAAACCACTTCTCTTCATGATTGACTGAGTTTAATTAGGGTTTTAGGGGTAGATATATACATGATTTTTCTGGTTTGAATATATATGTCTAGACCTTGTTTATCAACTTGAATGCTTACTATACATATGACATAAGAATGCTATGTGCTTTGGTTTTTCATTCTTTTGATTTTTTTCTGAATTTTTAGGGCCATTTGAATCTTGGTCAAATCCTTGGTTTGACCAAGATTTAAACAAGTTTAAAACATGAAAATGAAAAGGGAAGTCTGTATCCTTCTTAGTCACTCTAAAATGAAGCTTTTGGGATGTTCTTGAAATTTCAATGTTTGAAACCCAAAACGACTTCCCTTCATGCTAGACTTCATAAGATCGAAAGGGGGTAGATACATGATTTGTCTGGTTTGGATATATCTAGACCTTGTTTATCAACTTGATTGCTTACGATATGACATAAGAAGACTATGTGATTTGGTTTTTCATTTTTCTGATTTTTTTGAATATTGTGCCCACCCATTTGTATCTTCATGAAATCCTAGGTTTGACCAAGCTAATTTAAACAAGTTTAAAACATGAAAATGAAAAGGGAAGCATGTAACCTTCTCAGTCACTCTAAAATGAAGTTTTTGGGAGGTTTTTAAAATTTCCATGTTTGAAACCCAAAACCACTTCTCTTCATGCTTGACTTCATAAGACAAAGTTTAGGGTTAGGGGGTATATATAGATACATGATTTGTATGGTTTGAATATGTCCAAACCTTGTTTATCAACTTGAATATGCTTACTATATGACATAAGAAGACTATGTACTTTGGTTTTTCATTTTTCTGATTTTTTTTAATTTTCTGCGCATTTGAATCATATCTTGGTCAAATCCTAGGTTTGACCAAGATTTAGACAAGTTTAACACGTGAAAACGAATAAGTAAGCCTGGATCCTTCTTAGTCACTCTAAAATGAAGCTTTTGGGAAGTTCTTGAAATTTCCATGTTTGAAACCCAAAACCACTTCTCTTCATGATTGACTGAGTTTAATTAGGGTTTTAGGGGTAGATATATACATGATTTTTCTGGTTTGAATATATATGTCTAGACCTTGTTTATCAACTTGAATGCTTACTATACATATGACATAAGAATGCTATGTGCTTTGGTTTTTCATTCTTTTGATTTTTTTCTGAATTTTTAGGGCCATTTGAATCTTGGTCAAATCCTTGCTTTGACCAAGATTTAAACAAGTTTAAAACATGAAAATGAAAAGGGAAGTCTGTATCCTTCTTAGTCACTCTAAAATGAAGCTTTTGGGATGTTCTTGAAATTTCAATGTTTGAAACCCAAAACGACTTCCCTTCATGCTAGACTTCATAAGATCGACAGGGGGTAGATACATGATTTGTCTGGTTTGGATATATCTAGACCTTGTTTATCAACTTGATTGCTTACGATATGACATAAGAAGACTATGTGATTTGGTTTTCCATTTTTCTGATTTTTTAATTTTTTGCCCACCCATTTGTATCTTCGTCAAATCCTAGGTTTGACCAAGATAATTAAAACAAGTTTTATAAAACATGAAAATGAAAAGGGAAGCATGTATCCTTCTTAGGCACTCTAAAATGAAGCTTTTGGGAGGTTTTTGAAATTTCCATGTTTGAAACCCAAAACCACATCTCTTCACATGCTTGACTTCATAAGACAGAGTTTAGGGGTTAGGGGTATAGATACATGATTTGTCTGGTTTGAATATGTCTAGACATTGTTTATCAACTTTAATGCTTACTATATGACATAAGAAAAATTAATGTCATGTAAATGAGTTAACTTGGATTTCCTACCGTTGAATCCATAGGAAACTTTGTTCTAATGCACTATAATAATCAACCGAGTTTTTACACCAACAGGTCTGTCACTTACGTGTGGTGCCCATGCGTGAGGTCCCACACTTCAGTGAGCACAAGTCAAGTGCAGTAGGTACGCAAACTCCAAGCCATCTTCTTTGTCAAGAGAAGACGCATCAGGATGCGTATTGGAAGTCTGTGGGTCCTTCTGGATCCTTCGGTTGTCCCTCTCACAAAAAAAACAAATCTCTCTCATTCTCGGCCTCGCTCGACTCGCTCGCTCGCTCGCTCGCACCTCCTGCTCACTGACAAACCCTGCACAAAAGTCAACATCATCACCCGAAAAAGGGGAGACACCATAATTCTCTCCCTTCTTCTCTCCTTCCGAGTGATCCCTCTTCCTCCGAGTTTCACTCGACGGGCAAACACACTTTTTTTAATTTTCGCCCATTTGAATCTTGGTCAAATCCTAGGTTTGACCAAGATTTAAACAAGTTTAAAACATGAAAATAAAATGGTAAGCATGGATCCTTCTTAGTCTCTCTAAAATGAAGCTTTTGGTTTTTTTTTGAAATTTCCATGTTTGAAACCCAAAACCACTTCTCTTCATGCTTGACTTCATAAGACATAGTTTAGGGTTAGGGGTAGATATATACATGATTTTTCTGGTTTGAATATGTCTAGACCTTGTTTATCAACTTGAATGCTAGCTTACTATATATGACATAAGAATGCTATGTGCTTTGGTTTTTCATTCTTTTGATTTTTTCTGAATTTTTATGCCCATTTGAATCTTGGTCGAATCCTAGGTTTGACCAAGATTTAAACAAGTTTAAAACATGAAAATGAGAAGGGAAGCATGTATCCTTCTTAGTCACTCTAATTAAAATGAAGATTTTGGGAGGTTTTTGAAATTTCCATGTTTGAAACCAAAAACCACGTCTCTTCATGCTTGACTTCATAAGATATATAGAGTTTAATTAGGGGTTAGGGGTATAGATACATGATTTGTTTGGTTTGAATATGTCTAGACCTTGTTTAACAACTTGAATGCTTACTATATGCCATAAGAAGACTATGTACTTTGGTTTTTAATTTTTTTGATTTTTTAAAATTTTCTGCCAATTTGTATCTTGGTCAAATCCTAGGTTTGACCAAGATTTAAACAAGTTTAAGACGTGAAAATAAAATGGTAAGCATGGATCCTTCTTAGTCTCCCTAAAATGAAGCTTTTGGGTTTTTTTTGAAATTTCCATGTTTGAAACCCAAAACCACTTCTCTTCATGCTTGACTTCATAAGACAGAGTTTAGGGTTAGGGGTAGATATATATATATACATGATTTTTCTGGTTTGAATATGTCTAGACCCTATTTATCAACTTGAATGCTTACTATATGACATAAGAATGCTATGTGCTTTGGTTTTTCATTCTTTTGATTTTTTCTGAATTTTTATGCCCATTTGAATCTTGGTCAAATCCTAGGTTTGACCAAGATTTAAACAAGTTTAAAACATGAAAATTAGAAGGGAAGCCTGTATCCTTCTTTGTCACTCTAATTAAAATGAAGCTTTTGGGTGGTTTTTGAAATTTCCATGTTTGAAACCCAAAACCACGTCTCTTCATGCTTGACTTCATAAGATATATAGAGTTTAATTAGGGGTTAGGGGTATAGATACATGATTTGTTTGGTTTGAATATGTCTAGACCTTGTTTAACAACTTGAATGCTTACTATATGCCATAAGAAGACTATGTACTTTGGTTTTTCATTTTTTGATTTTTTAAATTTTCCAATTTGAATCTTGGTCAAATCCTAGGTTTGACCAAGATTTAAACAAGTTTAAGACATGAAAATAAAATGGTAAGCATGGATCCTTCTTAGTATCCCTAAAATGAAGCTTTTGGTTTTTTTGAAATTTCCATGTTTGAAACCCAAAACCACTTCTCTTCATGCTTGACTTTCATAAGACAGAGTTTAGGGTTAGGGGTAGATATATACATGATTTTCTGGTTTGAATATGTCTAGACCTTGTTTATCAACTTGATGCTTACTATATATGACATAAGAATGCTATGTGCTTTGGTTTTTCATTCTTTTGATTTTTTCTGAATTTTTATGCCCATTTGAATCTTGGTCAAATCCTAGGTTTGACCAAGATTTAAACAAGTTTAAAACATGAAAATGAGAAGGGAAGCATGTATCCTTCTTAGTCACTCTAAAATGAATCTTTTGGGAGGTTTTTGAAATTTCCATGTTTGAAACCCAAAACCACATCTCTTCGTGCTTGACTTCATAAGACAGAGTTTAGGGGTTAGGGGGTACATAGATACATGATTTGCATAGTTTGAATATGTCTAGCTAGAGACCTTGTTTCTCAACTTTAATGCTTACTATATGACATAAGAAGACTATGTGCTTTGGTTTTTCATTTTTCTGTTTTATTTTAATTTTATGCCCATTTGAATCTTGGTCAAATCCTAGGTTTGACCAAGATTTAAACAAGTTTAAATTATGAAAATGAAGGTAAGCATGGATCCTTATTAGTCACTCTAAAATAAATCTTTTGGGAGGTTCTTGAAATTTCCATGTTTCAAACCCAAAACCACTTCTCTTCATGATTGACTTCATAAGACAAAGTTTAGGGTTTTAGGGGTAGATATATACATGATTTTTCTGGTTTGAATATGTCTAGCCCTTGTTTATCAACTTGAATGCTTACTATACATATGACATAAGAATGCTATGTGCTTTGGTTTTTCATTCTCTTTTGATTTTTTTCTAAATTTTTAGGCCCATTTGAATCTTGGTCAAATCCTTGGTTTGACCAAGATTTAAACAAGTTTAAAACATGAAAATAAAAAGGAAGTCTGTATCCTTCTTAGTCACTCTAAAATGGAAGCTTTTGGGATGTTCTTGAAATTTCCATGTTTGAAACCAAAACGACTTCCCTTCATGCTAGACTTCATAAGATCGACAGGGGTAGATACATGATTTGTCTGGTTTGGATATATCTAGACCTTGTTTATCAACTTGAATGCTTACGATATGACATAAGAAGACATTGTGATTTGGTTTTTCATTTTTCTGATTTTTTTGAATATTGTACGTGCCCACCCATTTGTATCTTCATCAAATCCTAGGTTTGACCAGGATTTAAACAAGTTTAAAACATGAAATGAAAAGATAAGCCTGGATCCTTCTTAGTCACTCTAAAATGAAGCTTTCGGGAGGTTCTTGAAATTTCCATGTTTGAAACCCAAAACCACTTCTCTTCATGATTGACTTCATAAGACAGAGTTTAGGGTTTTAGGGGTAGATATATACATGATTTTTCTGGTTTGAATATATATGTCTAGACCTTGTTTATCAACTTGAATGCTTACTATATATATGACATAAGAATGCTATATATGTGCTTTGGTTTTTCATTCTTTTGATTTTTTCTGATTTT
The DNA here is from genome assembly GCA_030979885.1 of Lolium multiflorum. Taxonomy (NCBI): domain Eukaryota; kingdom Viridiplantae; phylum Streptophyta; class Magnoliopsida; order Poales; family Poaceae; genus Lolium; species Lolium multiflorum. Next base: position 226,512,241 of record CM061751.1, on the reverse strand, counting down.
TTAGGCCCATTTGAATCTTGGTCAAATCCTAGGTTTGACCATGATTTAAACAAGTTTAAAACATGAAAATGAAAAGGTAAGCATGGATCCTTCTTAGTCACTCTAAAATGAAGCTTTTGGGATGTTCTTGAAATTTCCATGTTTGAAACCCAAAACGACTTCGATCTCTTTATGCTAGATTTCATAAGACTGAGTTTTAGGGGTTAGGGGGTAGATACATGATTTGTCTAGTTTGAATATGTACATAGTACTCCCTCTATAGGAACTTGGAGAAAGCAACTGTTGTGCCACACAATTTTGTTGTTTTCCTATTTTTCTTTCATGAAGCTTTACGATGTGGTTCGTGTGTGGGGATCAAGCTCGTAATCTCGTTTCAATTACACAACCAACTACTCTGCTCATCCTTGCATGTAATTAACCAATATAGGAATTTGATTCCACGGAACTTTTTCAGTACATAAGTCTCCTCCTTAACTCCTCTAGTCTCTACCAAGCCGGCCGCCTCGCTACTTCCCTAGCTTCCTCCCTACAGCACACCTCGCCCCCGTACGCGAGCTAGGTCCAGCCGGAGATGGGGCACAGCCGCCCCCGCTGGAAGAATGCTCAGAGGAAGTCCGGGCAGGAGGACAAGGGTGACGCCATCCCGGATGAACTTCTCGGGCTGGTGTTCCTGCGCCTCACCTCGCCTCTGGATCTCGTCCGCGCCGCGTTCGCCTGCAGGAGCTGGCGCAAGGTCATCGCGGCGGAGGACTTCCGTGTCCTCTCCGCTCGCCACGGCGCGCCATCCTCCATAGTCGCCGGCCACTACCACATCAGCTTCTCCCATTGTCACTATCGGCCGTCTGGCTTGCTGCCCCACTTCGTTCCCTCTTCCTCGTCATGTTGGGCCGGGGTCGCCGCAAATAATCTCGCGCTCGACTTCCTCCCACGGGCGCCAAACGGCGACCTCAGTTTGGAGCTCGCCGACTCTCGGGGCGGCCTCCTACTCCTTGCGGACTTCGACCACACCGAACACGGAAAGCCTTTCGAGCAGCCTTCACGTCTCGTCGTCTGCGATCCCCTGGCAGGTCAGTACGTGACGGTCCCTCCACCCCCTGCTGTTTCGCACACAACATTCGTAAGCTTGTTCCTGGGCGCCGCCCTCCATGGCGAGGACGCTGCGGCGCGCATCAGTCTGTCAAATTACAGGGTGACGTGCCTGATCTATCATGACGGCATCTGCAAGACCTGCGTGTTCTCGCCTGGCCCTGGTGGCCACGCTTGGACCTCCTCCGGCGCCATCGTGCCTCTCCACGCCACGCACACAGGCCGGTCGGATATCCTCTTTGTGGGGTGCAACGCCCGTTTCTTCCAGTGGTACGTGTTCGGTGGGCTCGGAAACTTCATTCTTGCTCTCGACAGAGAATCCGGCGAGCTCTCACGCTTCGAGAGAGCTCGAGACGAGGACTGGCTTCACACCGTGCCGATTGAGATGCTGGGCGGGCCCTCGCGCGTGCTGAATTGGTACGTGCTAGAGCTTCCGTGGCCACCTACCTTTCGAGCTTGCTTATCCTAGGATTCTGGCTTCCTGGGTTGGATTAGTGTCGGCCATGGTGCTGTCGACACGGTCTGGAGGTTGAAGACGAAGGGCATCTCAAGGATTTTGTTGTAATTTCGTTTTTGTTCAGGTGTTTTGTACTATTTGATGTTTCTCTTAATGCCAGAGGGTTTATTTGCACTAGTCATACTTGACATAGCTGTACGTTTTGAAGATTAACTTGTTCATCATGATCCGAACTTCTCATACTCTTAATGCCAGAGGGTTTATTTGCACTAGTCATACTTGACATAACTTCTAACTTGTTTTGAGTAATACGTAGTATGGTATACTAGAATAGGAGGAGTAACACTTTTCGCATTTGGGCCAAATATAAAGTACTACCTCCATTTCAAGGAATAAGGCGCACGCGTACTCCAAGACGTATCTTTTGGTCAGATTACCTTGACCATTGAATTGACAAGACAATACACAGAGCATTGGGGCGTGCTCGATGGTGCTAGCTGCGGCTATACAGACATGTGATAGGCATCGCGGAAGCGTCGCAAATAGAAAACAAATCATATTTTTTGGGGGAGGATGTTTTGGCTCCTGGTTGCGTATGCTCCCTTTAGTTTGAACTGCAACATCTATATATTTTGAAATGTAAAAAAAATCCAAACAAAAAATTAATCTTTTCATCTTCACATGCTAAGAGCGCATAAAGTCTTTCCATAAAAAACTAAATTGTCGTTTGGGCTATGTAAAAAAGATAAAATTTATTGCTAAAAATAAAGCTGTTTGTAATACGGAGTACTTGCTTTTGTCTTCTTACATCAACCACAAAAAATATCGGCTTTTCACGAAACTACACGAACACACATAGATTATCGAGAAGTACATGCGGATTTTTTTGTTAGAATTTTTTGAAAATTAAAAATATGTTTTTTTGGGTCGAGGTAGCATATCCGCCCAATAGCCGAATTAAATTTCCGATTTTTTTGGACTGACAATTTCATCGGGAAGACATGGATGCGCGCAGACGGCGTGCAAGGCAAGGCATCGATTTGACCGGACGTACTTAGGGCAGGTCAGGCTGCCAGCGTACTTATTCCGGGCAGGTGAGGTACTAGAACTCAAAGTCCTCCTCAGCGTCTCTCCTCTCTCTCTGTCTTTATTGAGTGTACTAGCGCGCGTTCAGGGACTCAAAGTCAGGGAAATGTTTGAGATGCAAAGTAAGAGAATATTTACCAGTATAATTGGTTGATTAGAAGATTAAGTGGTGAAATCACAACAGATTGGAGCAGTACATGGTGGAAACCGCAAAATATCCTTCCAAATGGTGTTTTTGTGCAACATACGAAGTATGAGGTGGTGGAACTTGAGGCCAGTGACTTTACTTACTCCAAAATGCAACTTTACGTACATGAGCCATCGGATCAAGATCCAACGGACACAGTTGATCCAGAATTTGTAGTCACATTTTAAGTTGCTCGAAAAAAATCGAAAACATTACAGTAAGATATATATCTTTCTTAAGTATTCTGGTAAAGTTTTACTTCATTTGAAAATTGAGTTTAATTTTAAGTTTAAAATTTGGATCAACCATGTGCGTTGGATCTTGATCGAATGACTCACGTACAAGTCGCCAGTGAAGTCACTGGATCTCGTTCCTTGGTGGAATCTGCAATTCCCTCCCCTATATATACTATACAAGTCGAAGACTACGACCCTCTATCCCTATCTCCTTCACATCCTCTAAATTCATATTCCCATTTAGAATCGTTGGGCATGGAGGTTCCCCCTGGTAGCTTTAGAGCTTTTGTCGACGATGCTAATTTGAGAAGACTGCTCACCTACGGTTTGTGCTCTCAATCCGCACAACCTCCATTTTGGCGGGTTAGTACTTTCTTCACTAGGTTCATCAAGATGTATTTTAATTTGGGCTAACAGTCGTGTTAATTTCCTTGTATTAAGCAGTGTTGTTCGTGCAAGAAGGTTGCATGCGACAGCTGCGCTAGGAACCTGCCCGGTGGCGCGTGCCCGGGATGCCAGGGCGTCTTCCAAGGTGAAAGTCCTCCATCTGAAAGCATGTACTTTTCCCGTGAATGTGTTATGGAAAAGAATGTGGTGAGAAGAACGTTCATCTGCGGTTTGTGCTCTCAAATCGCACGACGTCCACTATAACGGGTTAGTACTTTCTTCACTAGGTTCCACCCAACTATATTTTTCTTTGGGCCAACAGTCATGTAAATTTCCTTGTATTAAGCAGTGCATTCGCATGGGGGAGGGACATCACATTGCATGCGGAAGCTGCTTAAGAAACCTGCCCAGTCTCGTGTGCCCGAACTGCGACGGCATCTACGAAGAGGATGAGGATTTAAGTAGATTTGCCTCCTTGTTTAAGGTGGATTGCAGCAACGATGGTTGCGACATGAGCGGCGACTTGCTCGAATACTTTCAACATGAGGCGACGTGCCCGCATGCGCCAACGAGACGGTAGGTGGTTGATCTTGCCGGTCTCGATGGAGAAGATGATCGCGCTTTGAGGCTAATCTGAGCTCGGTGGAGAAGGACCGGATGGAGTTTCCTTTTCTAGAACTAGAGTTCTTTTTGTACTTTTGGATGTCTTGTCTGTAGTTTCCTTTTACTTGGAGGGTCCTCCTAGCTTGCAGTCTGTAATCCCACCGTCATCATAATATAAAAGCAGTGTCGCGAGGTCCTTCGGGACATTTCTGTGTTCAAAAAATGTATGATTTTAGACATGTCGTCTATTTATGTGTGCGATGTTGTATCATCTATTACCGTGATTAGTTTGAACGTGTCCATGTCCTAGAACAAAACTTCGGCATGATGTACTTGTATGTTTAATTGAATTCGACCAAGTATAATGTGGAACCGATCATTGCGAGCATATGGAGATTGCGAACCGGTAATTGACAGGTGGTACATGCTCTATCTTAATCTTGTTTATCTAATGGTAATTGCGATTTATGCGGTACTGAAATAATTAGTTTTAGTTATAAACAGGGACTCTTCGGACGGGGGCTCCTTTTCAAACAAGACCGGGGAGATTTATGAAGTGCTAGAAGGGAACAAATTACTACATGAGTGTTTTGCGTGAAATGGTTAAAATTTGTAGTGGCAGATTGCCGCCAATGCAATTTTTCATGTGGTTGATATGGTAGGATGGACATTTCCAAAATTTCACGAATTATTTCGGTTTGTGACCATATATTAAATTAGTTCTGGGCTCATTTCCATTTAATTTGAAATTTCAACGCGAAGTACACGAAGTACAATTAAAAAAGGGGAAACTATATATACGTGATGTGCACTAAATGTGTGGTACCCCCCAAAAAATGACCAAACATATGCGTTGCATCCAAGTACGTAACACCCATATGGCAAACGAAAGCATTGAGTAGTTGTTTGTGATGTAAGTAATCTACATATATATCAAAATACCAAACATGGCACACCAAAATATTTTTTAGAAGAACTTACCAGATTTTGGCACCATGCATGTTGGAGTTTTTTTTTGACAGAATCCATCTTGGAGTTCGCATGGCTCTCTTCCGAAGTGAGAGGTGAGTTGGTTAATGCTAGAACCATGGCAAACTTCCGAATGTTAGTAATTTATCATGGATTCATCATTTGTGATGAAATACCTAGGAACAATGCCAAACATGACCTACCTATGTTCTTGAGAATATTCCCTTTCACCGATTTTGGCACCATGTGTGTTTTTAAGTACGTTTGCATGCCTTCTTGATTGGTTATTAAAATACCATGTCAAACTGTCGATACATGGAAAATTCCTTTGCTACAATCAAATAAACTTCGGGCTCCTTTTATTCAAAGGAATATGGAGGGCGTAGGAATATGAAAGGTGCATGATTGGAATGTTATGCCAAGTTGAATCCTATAGGAACATGATGTGTCTTTGATTGTGGCAAAGGAACTTTTCCATGAGGTATTAGCTAATGGTTTTTTCCTATAAGATTTGCACTACAAGATTCCTATATGAATAGTTCCTATGAATCAAATGACTTGTATAGGAATTTTTCCCATAAGAACCGAATCCAACATAATTCCTATGACAATCATATGAATCAAAGGAGCACGATTCCCATAGGATTCAAGTAGACATGACATCCCAATTCTATGATTTTCCTTTTCCTATACTTTCCATTTCCTATGAACCAAAGGAGGCCTAACTAGTTGGCCATACTGAAACAATTGCCAAATAAATGCCGTGCATCCTATGGCCCCCGTGAGTTTGACCTAAATTTGAAATCATGGTAAAAGGTGCTTAAAATAGGCAAATAAAAGCATGTAGTCAATTTTTTTTGGATGTACTACCTAGGGAAAATACCAAACATGCCATAATGCAAACTGTGTTTTAGAGAGTAGCCCTTCAAAAAAGTTGGCATCCACTTGTTGATTTTGCTATCGACATGACAAAATAACTGATCAGATGACCAAGTGGTAAAAATTGCAACAGATTAGACCACCACATGGTGGAAACTGCTAAAAATCATGAAAACTGCGAAGAAAAAGTTAAAGTGGTGGTTTGTGCAGCATATGGAGGATTGAGTAGTACAAGTTGGATGTGCACTACCGTGTGCCCGTGGTAATGTTCGCCTATTATGATGATGGCAAGAAAAAATGATGTTTTCTCTGCTGAAACTGTCCCGAGCTGATTTGACGAGACAAAATACAGCTACACGGCGTGCAAGGGACGGCTATACAGTACATTAGCTTCTTCTCGGGTCACACGCCTGCACCACAGGTGCAGTAAGTGCAGCAGAGACCAGAGAGAGAAGGAACGCCCGTATTATATTTGATTTCAATTCATATTGTTTTTTTCCTTGCCTCTCCGTCTTCTTCACCGCCATCTTCTCGGTGTTTTCAAGAGTGATTATCAAGTGGAGAGACAATTGCATTGGGAAAGTCTCTCCACTTGATAATCTCTGTTGAAAAACTCGCACGTCTTGTGAAATGTGAAGGCTGCACGCGTGGGGAAGGGAGACGCAAACGCCGCACCGCATCATTAGTAGTACAGTAGTATACCTTTCTCTCCTCAGGCACCCCGGCTGGCCGCCCGCCGCAATAGTTCCTTGCATAGCGCTTGCCGTCTCCTCCAAAAACCCCCAGCGCACTTGCATCCGCCATCCACCTAAATCCACCGCCGAGTACCTTTCTGTCCTCACCACCGCCGCTGCGCCTATTCCCCTGTCCAGCAGACGACTGCGGCGTTGCGTGTGTCGCCGCCGTGTCAGATGGAGGCGGAGCCGCTCAACTCCCGAAGGCGGGTCGAGCCAGATCGGGAAGAGCCTCCGTCGAGCCTCGACCTCATCAGCCGCCTCCCCGACGAGATGCTGCACATCATCATCTCCCTCCTGCCCATGATATCCGCTGTAAGGACAACATTGCTCTCCAAACGGTGGCGCCACCTCTGGCGCTCCGTCCCACTTAACCTCCTCGTCGGCGACAACGACCTCATCAGCCGCCTACCGGACCAGATTCTCCACATCATCATCTCCCACCTGCCCACTGTATCCGCTGTAAGCACAACCTTGGTCTCCAAACGGTGGCGCCACCTCTGGCACTCCGTCCCACTTAACCTCGAGATCGACGACGAACTCGCCAAGCAAAACCACAAACGCATCGCCGCGGTCTCCAGTATCCTCGCCGCTCACCCTGGCCCCGCCAGAAGCGTGTCAATCGACCCCTTCAGAACCACTTGCAAGGTCGACACCACGCTCGACAGCTGGTTCCGGTCCAGCACCCTATCTTGCGTCGAGAACCTCAGATTCGATGCTGGAACTGTGATGCGCTCCTTCCCGCTGTCCGCGTTCCGCTGCGCGCCCACGCTGCGCATTGTCAGCATTTCTACTTGCTATTTGCCCGAGATTCATGCCAACTCCATGCTTCTTTTCCCCCAACTCAAAAGGCTCTTGCTCTATGACGTCTACATCTGTAAGGCGACGAACATCGACCGCCTGTTCACCCGCTGTATTGTGCTCGAGGCACTTCACCTTGAGGGGGTCCACGGGTTCACCCAACTCAACATTCAAATGCCAAATCTTCGTACAATTAGTGTGGCTAGCTATTGGAAACGCAACACCACCGAACTTATTCAGTTAGACACGGTGCAAATTATGGATGCATCTTGCCTCGAGAGATTGGTCATATGCGTTGATGATGTTCCACTACTAATCCAGGTCGCCAACGCACCAAAGTTGATGGTGTTGGGCTTTGCGTCTTACCCTGGCTGCCAACTTGTTATTGGACGCATAAACTTTTTGGTAGAACAGCCTTCTTCTTGTTGAATTAACTCACATTTTTGTTATTTTTTTTGACATATGTACCATTGTCCTGTAGAGGATGATGCCCATAAGCTTGGAAAATTCTCTGTGCACAGTGAAGAACTTGGTTCTAAAATCTGACGGCCCTCGTCTGGATCAACTACTTGCATTTCTTAGATGCTTTCCCTGCACGGAGAAGCTATATATCCAGGTAAATTCGTTGTTGTTAACTGTTTACCACTATGAGCAAAAACTGTAGAGTTACATGGAGTTAACCTGTTATTACTTATTAGCCTAGATCAGTTGAACAATTGTACTAGAAGAACATCCACAATGGAGTTATATTATGTTGGTTCAAAACTAAACTTCTTGTCATACAATGTGTTGTATCTTGTGCATCTGTGAAGTTTCATATAAACACATGATAATATGTGATCTGTGTAAAAAAGAGAAGACATATGTAAATAGTGTGACTTACTATTTACACATCATTTGTTCTTTTTTTGTGTAGATCACATATTATCATATTTTTGGATGAAACTTCACAGAAGCACATGATAGAACACAATGTATGTCCAGACTTTTAGTTTACATTTTTTTTGGAAACTTGGAAGTGTCAAAAGAAAAATGGGGTGCACCCGCAACTAGTTGCGGATTGGAGTTTCCCATGTTGGTAACCTTTCCCCAACTTTACAATGACAATAACAGATGTAAAAAAGTGCATCTATCAAATTGGAACGTGTCAGGGGATTATGTTGTTCCACGGTCCTCAATTAACACATGATTCAACTCACCTGAGATATTCATTAGTTGATAGCTATGAAGTACTTTGTTATTGTACTGACTACTTAATTTGACTTCTTTGCAGTTTTATAGAACCGGCAATAAGGTTCATGTGCTGCATAATGAGCCAGCCTGTCCCATTGAATGCCTTGATCTCCACCTCAAAGAAATTTCGATTTCTGACTACCGAGGAAGGAGAAATGATGTTATTGTCTCCAGGTTCTTTATACAGAACACTAGAATGCTCAAAGTAATGAATTTTGGTGTAAGATATCATCACAAGAAGATCTGGTGGGATACCCAGTTCAAGCAGCTAGACCTGAAGAACACCGCTTATAGAGATGTTGATTTTCAGTTTGGATATTTACCATCCTTAGATAAGTTCAGCTCGGACGGTGTTCTTAGCTGGTTGGTACATGACTTGTCAGTGGCTGATCCCTTTGCTAGAGGGATATATGCAAGAGAAGGGCCAATTTCTGCATAGTGTTAGTTTAACTCCCTATATTTTGTACTGGTCTGAACAATATATTTTATCACTCTGTTAATGTAGTTCAGACTTGATGTTATTCTTGTGAACATGGTCTAATATTCTAATGCTTTCGCGATGTATGTACTACTAGTGATATTTACAGAAGCTAGCAATTGGTTGACAAAATTTACTAAAAAAAGCCTGTAACGCATGTTCACATTCAGTTCGTCAATGCTAGTGTTCACAGAGGAAAGGTTTATTGTTCACAGAGGCTGACATGTGGGGCCCATGAGCCAGCAGAGTCCTCAACGTTTCAAAGGCGGCAGGGAATCAAAAAAAAATGAAGTAGCCACAAATTAGGGTAAAAAATAACTCCAAGAAAGGAAACTTCTTTTGTAAATAGAGGACGACATGCGGGTCCCATTTTGCACGGGATCGAAAGAAAAAAGGCAAGTGACCAAATATCAGGAGCCAAAAATAATCCACGAAAAGAAACTTTTATTGTACATAGAGGATGACATGTGGGTCCCATTTTGCAATAGCGGTCTCATAGTTTCCAGGCGGCACAGGATCAAAAGAAAAAGGAAGTAGCCAGAAATCAGGGTGTCAAAAAATCCATGAAAAGAAAGATTTCAATTGGGCTGCATCTGGACATCTGGGCCTTCGAACTATCGTGCTGGAAGCCTTTTGACTCGTACAATTTAAGCCCACTCCAAAACAGGAAAGTCCTATGCTTGGCAAAAACAAAAAACAAGGAGATTCAACATATAAGTTTGTTTATGTAAAAACAAAGATTTAATTTATCCCTTTGCAATAGCTCAGAGCGAAATACACTGTTTATTGTCTGCAAAATAATCAAGATATCACATGTTTCTTGTACGGGGAGGCTGACATCGGGGACCCATGAGCCAGCAGCGTCGTCAACGTTTTAAAGGCGGCAGGGGATCGAAAGAAAAAATAAACCAAAAATCAGTTGGTAAAAATCCAAGAAAATAAACATTTATCGTTCTAAGAGGATGACATGCGGGACCCTTGAGGCAGCAGCATCCTCAACCTTTGCATAAAGAGGATTTGCAGTACGGGGAGGCTGACATTGGGGACCCATGAGCCAGCAGCGTCGTCAACGTTTTCAAGGCGGCAGGAGATCGAAAGAAAAAATAAGCCAAAAATCAGTTGGTAAACAAAACCAAGAAAAGAAACAATTACCTTTCTGAGGGGATGACATGCGGGACCCATGAGGCAGCAGCATCCTCAACTATTCTAAGGCGGCAGGGGATCAAAAGAAAAAGGAAATAGCCGAAAATCAGAGGGTAAAAAATAAATCCAACAAAGGAAACTTTTAGGATTTGCTAAGAAACAGTCGACTTATTCTTTTTTGGCCATCAGTCGAATTTCTGTCCAACCAATTAGGCATCGCGATTGTGGACTTGCACGTGTTTCTCTGAGCCACTGTGTACCGTACTTAGCCATCTGCTATAGCTGCACACGTTTGTGTGGGGAGGTTTTGGATGTAAAACGCGTGCATGACTAAGTCAGCGGATAGATATTTACTGAACTTTTTGTGTAAATTTGTATATGACGAATTACAGTCCATTACACTGGTATTTACATGATTTGGAACATGTAAAATTAGGCAAACAAGTCTGTAATTTTACTTTCAAATCATGTAGACGATTTTCTTTCAGTTTCCCCATCTCACAGTTTACAGTCCATTACAACTATGTTTACATAATACAAAACATGTAATTTTCGCCAAACAACGTTTTAAGGTCTTTAAATCATGTATTATGGATTTTTTTTTCTGTTTGCAACTTGTTTGTCTGTTGCTAATTATAGGGATTTAGCCCACATACAAGGCTTGGTAAAATTCTTTTTTTATGGGCTTGACTGATTTTTGCCTATGCCATGTGCCGTCTTATAATTTGAAGAAAAACTGACTTACGCTGAATTGAAAATCAGTCAGCTGACAAATAGACATCCCCAACTTTTATTGTTCATAGAGGATGACATGCGGCACCCATGAGCCAGCAGCCTCAACGTTTCAAAGTCGGCATGAGATCGAAAGAAAAAGGCAAGTGACCAAATATCAGGAGCCAAAGATAATCCAAGAAAAGAAACTTTATTGTACATAGAGGATGACATGCGGGTCCCATTTAGCAGCAGCTGTATCAACGTTTGAGAGGCGGCAGGGGATCGAAAGAAAAAGGCAAGTGACCAAATATGAGGTGCCAAAAAATCCAAGAAAAGAAAGTTTTATAGTACATAGAGGATGACATGCGGGTCCCATTTAGCATCAGCGGTATGAGAAGCAGGGGATCAAAAGAAAAAAGGAAATAGCCAGAAATTAATTAGGGGTCAAAAATAAATCCACCAAAGGAAACTTTTATTGTTCATAGAGGATGACATGTGGGACCGACCTGCCAACAGCGTCCTCATCGTTTCAAAGGGGGCAGGCGATCAAAAGAAAAAGGCAAATATCCAGAAATTAGGGGTAAAAAATAACTCCAAGAAAGGAAACTTTTATTGTTGGTAGAGGATGACATGCGGGACCCATGAGCCAGCAGGTTACTCCACGTTTCAGAGACGGCATGAGATCGAAAGAAAAAGGCAAGTGACAAAATATCAGGAGCCAAAGATAATCCAAGAAAATAAACTTTATTGTTCATAGAGGCTGACATGTGGGACCCATGAGTGACGAGGGAATACCTCGGCAATGCCTACGTATTGTAGACTTGGGTTTCGGGAGAGCGACGATGGAGATTCCGGGAGCGAGATTAGGCACACGACGTACCCAGCTTCGGGTCCCCTCGGTGGAGGATCCCTACGTGCTGCTAGCAATCCACTATATGAACACAAGTATCTTTACAGGGTGCCGCCATAGGCGGAGCTATGATGTCTCTCTCTATGTCTATATCTTGGCCTCCTTATTTCGGGTGCCCTGGCTAGCTTTATATATGCAACCAGCCTAGGGTTTTACAAGAGTCCTAGTCGACTACTTCTTCGGGTTGCCTTGTTGGGCCTTCTCCATATTTGGTCTTCTCCATATTGGGCCGAGCCAGGTATACTAATAATGGGTACCCGAAGGGTATGCCCATGTCAGTAGCCCCCGAGTTTATAGGGAAGTCGAAGACTTGCGTAGAAACTCCAAGCATAACCATCTCCGAAGTCGAAGAAATACAAGGCGAGGTCCATGTCGTAGATCATGTGTAGCGTAGATGATGTCGACGATTCTTGAAATTATCGGGTGCGCGGCAGCGCTCCCGATGGGAGTAGCCCCCGAGTCTATGGGCAAGTGCTTGCACTTGGGCATAGACTCAAGTTGTACTACTCGATGAAGAACTTAACTATATTTCTGGAGGACTTGATGAAATCCATGGGCTCCCGATGGGAGTAGGCTCCACTCGAATCGTAGAATCGAGTTGAGTCTACAAAGCTTGATTGTCGTAGATGCTGTCGAAGTTATTTTTCTATCGGGTGCGCGACCAGCGCTCCCGATGGGAGTAGCCCCCGAGGCTACAGCCAAGTGTTTGCACTTGGGTGTAGGCTCAACTTGCTTTTAATCGACACCACAATTTTTCCTCTTTCTTGTATCTTATCGGGAGGGTGAACAATACTCTCGATAAGAGTAGCCCCCGAGCCTATGGGCAGGTGCTTGCACCTAGGCATAGGCTCAAGTTGTACTACTCGATAAACAACTTGGCGCAGCCCCTCTTTTTATCGACTCCAGGCCGTTGCTATTTTTATTTGACATCCATATCTATATTGTACAGGGATAATGGTAATTGGGGCTAGTTCATCTGACGGATCAGGTACTAGTTAACTGCTCTAGTGGCAATCCGCAAAAACCTACTTCAAGATCACGTCCCTGGACATGATCTCGGGATACTGGTGCTAACTCGACAGGTGCCGCTTAAGGTCTTACCATCTGTCGAGCCCCAGTCATGTTTTATCGGGTCCACAGCGCGTCCGCTGGGATATTTCTTCACATCTGTTGATGTGGAAAAAAGTAGCAGAGCGCAGTCTTTGGCGATGCCACGCCACACAGAACGGATCCGGGGTCTTACCTTCGCAAAGTTTTGCGGCATTCAGAGATTATTCGCGACTTTTAGCGCTCTGAGAATATATTGTCGAGTGCCTTGTTCGGCTGATGCAATGACCCATTTTGCGGGCTCTTCTATATTTTTCTCGGGTGTAATGAGACAGCCGAATATATTGGTTCTTCTATATTGTCGTCAGGCACATCGCCGATACTCTTGCTCAGAACAAATGACGAGTCAATGGACCCGAAGATTTGTCCATCCTTTTTTTTTTTTTTGGTTTCTCCTTGATGAAAATTTCCGAGTTCTTCTCTCAGAAAAATTTCTTCGGGTCCTCCTTGAGGACAATTCTTCGGGTTCCTCCTTCAGGAAAATTTCTTCGGGTCCTATTTGAGGACAATTCGGGTCCCTGAGGATAACTCTTCGGGTCCTCCCTGAATAAAATTTCATCGGGTTCTCTTGTGAAGAAAATTTCGTCGGGTTCTCTCACAATTTTATCGGGTTCCTCCCTGAAGAAGATTTCGTCGGGTGCTATTTTGATTTCATCGGGTTCCTCCCTGAAGAAGATTTTGTCGGGTCCTGTTCTCTCTTGAAAACAATTTCGTCGGGTTCTCTCTTATATACTTTGAAATTTGCTATCTCCTGCACAAATAAACAAACTTTTTCTATCTTTTCCTTGACTCTCTTTTTCGCATGCGGTGTCAGATGCTCAGATTCGATGATATGTAAAGTGAATATATGTCGCGCAGCCCCCGAGTGTCGGGTGCGGTGAAATTAAATGATAATCAACTTTATGTGAAATAAAGGAACACTTAGCTTATTGGGCACGACGGAGTCGATGCGATGAAGTCTTCGAGTGTAGATAAGAAAGTCGAGCCAAAGTAGAAACCACCAAATAGCAAAAGTGGATGCCGCAAAATTGTTGATGAAGAAATAGCCGAGCCCCCGAGCGTTGCTGGGGTGATGTCATGATTGTTGCTTAGACGCCGTGTCACAGTTGTTACTCGGGGCGAAGTCGTTGTCGAGCCCCCGAGTATTATCCGTGTCGCCGAAAGAAAGCCATTAAGGATGAAATACTGAAGATGAATCCGAGATGAAGTACACCATCATATATTGAAGATGAATCCGCCGATATCATAGAGGATGAATCCGTTGACCCGAAAAATCCAGTAATAACCATAGAAGATGAATCCGCTGATATCATAGAGGATGAATCCATTGAGCCGAAGAAAATAGTTCCAGTAATATCCATAGAAGATGAATCCATTGATATCATAGAGGATGAATCCATTGGGCCGGAGAAAAATAGTTCCAGTAATAACCATAAAAGATGAATCCATTGACCCGAAGAATCCAGTAATAACCATAAAAGATGTATCCATTGAGCCGAAGAATCCAGTAATAACCATAAAAGATGTATCCATTGACCCGAAAACGCATCGGGTAATATTGTATAGGAGTAAACCAGTAATATCCATACAGATGAATCCGAATAAATTCACTGACCGAAGAAATATATCCAGTAAGCCGAAGAAAATAAATCCACCGAGCCGAATAAGATAAATCCACTTAAGCCGAAGAAAATAAATCCATTAAGCCGGAAAAAATAATTCCACAAGTAACTGAGTATATTTGTGGTAACGAAGTAATGGCGCAACCCCCAGTGTTGCGTGAATTTGCTGTAATGATGTAATTGTGCAGCCCTCGAGTATTTGGGTGTAGCGGAAGTAAATAATAATTGACTATTGGAAGAGAACACTTAGCTTTTTATCGGCTATGACGGGGCCGACGTGTAAGCGTGTCGTGCAGCGAACACAGTCGGGTGTAGTTGCGCGACACCTGGTCAGAAGTAGTCGATGAAGCAGACGGGGTCGATGGCGTTGTCGACTTCTCCAAAGTTGATGCTGATGAAATTGCCCGTATTTGAAGTCGTTAGCAGCCGTGATGATGGTGCCGATGGTCACGGTGAAGTCAAAGATGTCCGTGATGAAGTAAGTTTTTTTTTTGTCCATGTAAGCTAGTAACTCGCCGGTGTAGTAGAATGTTGGCTTGCCGTCTTTATTGAGGATAGCGCGTACGTACGCGAGCTAACCAGTATTAGCATATTGATCGATCCCTCTACTTTTGTTGCACCGTAAGTAGTAGAACCTTGTTGATTGATGACTATGCATGCGATTAGGGCGCTGGCCGCTAAATCCATGCACACCAGAACATGAGCATATGATTTGGTCTTCACGATGAAGTAGTACTCCTTGTTACTTACTTTTTTTTTCTATGAGATCCCTAGCGTGTTTATATTTTCCTTCCTTTGCACGCGAAGCCGTCCCTTCCTTGCACGGAGCAGTAGCTTTTCTGATCGCTTTCCGACTGTTTTGCAATATGTCTTGGTGCACAGATCGATTTGAACACGTCTTAGCTGCTTGTACGGATGGATCTGTGACTCGTCCAGGCTGCTCGCCGATGGCTGGGACGCAGCGGAATTGAATCTTTCATGATTTCGATGAATCGCGGCCTTGGTCGATCAAACTCGACGGATTGCTGCTACACCGCAGCGACTTGGCTAGTCGCCGCTTCTGGAACGCCTCCCAAAAATATCATGCCGACGATTGATTTTCAATTCGCTGCACACGAAAAAACACCGTTTGCCGCTGATCTGATTGCTGACCCATCTTCAGCCTTTTCCTTCTTTGGTACTCATCCAAACGCTAACAGCTGGCCCAAGATAGATCGGCGAATCGTCCATCGCCCGCCATGAAGCCGAACGCATTGAAGAGAACGAATTTGACCAGATGCTATCTGACCTCTATTAGCAATGATGGTTAAGGATCCCGCCCAGATAACAAAATCCAGTCGCCGCGATCCCCACGGACGGCGCCAATTGACGAGGGAATACCTCGGCAATGCCTACGTATTGTAGACTTGGGTTTCGGGAGAGCGACGATGGAGATTCCGGGAGCGAGATTAGGCACACGACGTACCCAGCTTCGGGTCCCCTCGGTGGAGGATCCCTACGTGCTGCTAGCAATCCACTATATGAACCAGCAGAATCCTCAACGTTTCAAAGGCGGCAGGTGATCAAAAGAAAAAGGCAAGTGACCAAATATCAGGAGCCAAAAATAATCCAAGATTTATTGTACATAGAGGATGACATGCGGGTCCCATTTTGCAGCAGCGGTCTCAATGTTTCAAATGCGTCTTGAGATCAAAAGAAAAAGAAAGTAGCTAGAAATTAGGGGCTCAAAAAATCCAAGAAAAGAAAGTTGATGGACATAGAGGATGACATGAGGGTCCCATTTAGCAGCAGGTTCCTCAACGTTTCAAACGTGGCATGAGATCGAAAGAAAAAGGCAAGTGACCAAATATCAAGAGCCAAAAATAATCCAAGAAAAGAAACTTGAATGTACATAGAGGATGACATGCGGGTCCCATTTAGCAGCAGCTGTATCAACGTTTGAGAGGCGGCATGCGATCGAAAGAAAAGGCAAGTGACCAAATATGAGGTGCCAAAAAATCCAAGAAAAGAAAGTTTTATAGTACATAGTGGATGACATGCGGGTCTCATTTTGTAGCAGCGGTCTCAACGCTTCCAAGGCGGCACAGGACCAAAAGAAAAATGAAGTAGCCAGAAATCAGGGGTGAAAAAATCCAAGAAAAGAAAGATTTCAATTGGGCTGCATCTGGACATCTGGCCTTCGAACTATCTTTCTGGGCCTTTTGACTCGTACAATTTCAGCCCACTCCAAAACAGGAAAGTTCGGATTTTTCTAAAAAAAACAGGAAAGTCCTATGCTTCGCAAAAACAAAAAACAAGGAGATTCAACATATAAGTTTGTTTATGTAAATATAAAGATTTAATTTATCAGTTTGCAATAGCTCAGAGCGAAATACAATGTTTATTGTCTGCAAAATAAGATATCACATGTTTCTTGTACGGGGAGGCTGACATCGGGGACCCATGAGCCAGCAGCGTCGTCAACGTTTCAAAGGCGGCAGGGGATCGAAAATAAAAAAAACCAAAAATAAGTTGGTAAAAAAATCCAAGAAAAGAAAACATTTATCATTCTGAGAGGATGACCTGCGGGACCCATGAGGCAGCAGCATCCTCAACGTTTATTGTTTATAGAGGCTGACATGTGGGACCCGTGAGCCAGCAGCGTCGTCAACGTTTTAAAGGCGGCAGGAGATCGAAAGAAGAAAAAAAGCCAAAAATTAGTTGGTAAACAAAATCCAAGAAAAGAAACATTAACCTTTCTGAGAGGATGACATGCGGGACCCATGAGGCAGCAGCATCCTCAACGATTCCAAGGCGCCAGGGGATCAAAAGAAAAAGGAAATAGCCAGAAATTAATTAGGGGTCAAAAATAAATCCACCAAAGGAAACTTTTATTGTTCATAGAGGATGACATGTGGGACCGATGTCTACGTTCCCCCTCCTTTCCGTAGGCAGGGCCTCCAAGTGCAGAGGTTTGTAGAACAGCAGCAAGTTTTCCCTTAAGTGGATCACCCAAGGTTTATCGAACTCAGGGAGGAAGAGGTCAAAGATATCCCTCTCATGCAACCCTGCAACCACAAAGCAAGAAGTCTCTTGTGTCCCCAACACACCTAATAGGTGCACTAGTTCGGCGAAGAGATAGTGAAATACAGGTGGTATGAATATATATGAGCAGTAGCAACGGTGCCAGAAAATAGCTTGCTGGCGTGTAGTTGATGGTGGTAGTATTGCAGCAGTAGTAACACAGTAAAACAGTAAACAAGCAGTAGTAACTCAGCAGTATTTAGGAACAAGGCCTAGGGATTACACTTTCACTAGTGGACACTCTCAACATTGATCACATAACAAAATAGATAAATGCATACTCTACACTTTTGTTGGATGATGAACACATTGCGTAGGATTACACGAACCCTCAATGCCGGAGTTAACAAGCTCCACAATAATGCTCATGTTTAAGTAACCTTAAGTGTAAGATAGATCAAAACGACTAAACCAAGTACTAGCATAGCATGCACACTGTCACCTTCATGCATATGTAGGAGGAATAGATCACATCAATATTATCATAGCAATAGTTAACTTCGCAATCTACAAGAGATCATGATCATAGCATAAACCAAGTACTAACACGGTGCACGCACTGTCACCTTTGCACACATGCAGGAGGAATAAAACTACTTTAATAACACATCACTAGAGTAGCACATAGATAGTAGTGATACAAAACTCATATGAATCTCAATCATGTAAGGCAGCTCATGAGATCATTGTATTGAAGTACATAGGAGAGAGATTAACCACATAGCTACCGGTACAGCCCCGAGCCTCGATGGAGAACTACTCCCCCTTCATGGGAGCAGCAGCGGTGATGAAGATGGCGGTGGAGATGGCAGCGGTGTCGATGGAGAAGCCTTCCGGGGCACTTCCCCGTCCGGCAGGGTGCCGGAACAGAGACTCCTGTCCCCAGATCTTGGCTTCGCGATGACGGCGGCTCTGGAACTTTTCTCGTATCGTGGCTTCCTCCGTAAGGGTTTTCGCGAGGGCTTTATATAGGCGAAGAGGCGGCGTCGGAAGGTCGAAGAGGCGGCCAGTAAGGCGGCGCGGGCCAACCCTAGGCCGCGCCGGCCACCCTCCTGGTGGGCTGTGACCCCCCTGGTCCTTCCCGGGTGTTCTGGAAGCTTCGTGGAAAAATAGGAACCTGGGCGTTGATTTCGTCCGATTCCGAGAATATTTCGTTACTAGGATTTCTGAAACCAAAAACAGCAGAAACAACCGGCACTTCGGCATCTTGTTAATAGGTTAGTTCAAAATGCATAAATATGACATATAATGTGCATAAAACATGTAGGTATCATCAATAAAGTAGCATGGAACATAAGAAATTATCGATACGTTGGAGACGTATCAGCATCCCCAAGCTTAGTTCTGCTCGTCCCGAGCAGGTAAAACGATAACAAAGATAATTTCTTAAGTGACATGCCATCATAACCTTGATCATACTATTGTAAGCATATGAGATGAATGCAGCGATCAAAACAATGGTAATGACATGAGTAAACAACTGAATCATAAATCAAAGACTTTTCATGAATAGTACTTCAAGACAAGCATCAATAAGTCTTGCATAAAAGTTAACTCATAAAGCAATAATTTAAAGTATAGACATTGAAGCAACATAATGGAAGATTAAGTTTCAGCGGTTGCTTTCAACTTATAACATGTATATCTCATGGATATTGTCAACATAAAGTAATATAACAAGTGCAATATGCAAGTATGTAGGAATCAATGCACAGTTCACACAAGTGTTTGCTTCTTGGGATGGAGAGAGATAGGTAAACTGACTCAACATAAAAGTAAAAGAAAGGTCCTTCAAAGAGGAAAGCATCGATTGCTGTATTTGTGCTAGAGCTTTTATTTTGAAAACATGAAACAATTTTGTCAACGGTAGTAATAAAGCATATGAGTTATGTAAATTATATCTTACAAGTTGCAAGCCTCACGCATAGTATACTAATAGTGCCCGCACCTCGTCCTACTTAACTTGGACTACCGGATCTTTGCATGCCATGTTTCAACCAAGTGTCACAAAGGGGTACCTCCATGCCGCCTGTACAAAGGTCCAAGGAGAATGCTCGCATTTCGGATTTCTCGCTTTTGATTATTCTCAACTTAGACATCCATACCGGGACAACATGGACAACAGATAATGGACTCCTCTTTAATGCATAAGCATGTAGCAAAGTTATTATTCTCATATGAGATTGAGGATATATGTCCAAAACTGAAACTTCCACCATGATTCATGGCTTTAGTTAGCGGCCCAATGTTCTTCTCTAACAATTTTGCATGCTCCAACCACTAAAATGATAGACCTTCAGACAAGACGGACATGCATAGCAACTCACATGATATTCAACAATAGTTGATGGCGTTCCCCAGAAACATGGTTATCGCACAACAAGCAACTTAATAAAATATAAAGTGCATAAGTACATATTCAATACTACGATAGTTTTTAAGGCTATTTTGTCCCATGAGCTATATATTGCAAAGGTGAATGATGGAATTTTAAAGGTAGCACTCAAGCAATTTACTTTGGAATGGCGGGTAAATACCATGTAGTAGGTAGGTATGGTGGACACAAATGGCATAGTGGTTGGCTCAAGGATTTTGGATGCATGAGAAGTATTCCCTCTCGATACAAGGTTTAGGCTAGCAAGGTTATTTGAAGCAAACTCAAGGATGAACAAGTGCAGCAAGACTCACATAAAAGACATATTGTAAACATTATAAGACTCTACACTGTCTTCCTTGTTGTTCAAAACTCAATACTAGATTATCTAGACTCTAGAGAAACCAAATATGCAAACCAAATTTTAGCAAGCTCTATGTATTTCTTCATTAATGGGTGCAAAGCATATGATGCAAGAGCTTAAACATGAGCACAACAATTGCCAAGTATCACATTATCCAAGACATTTTACCAATTACTACATGTAGCATTTTCCAATTCCAACCATATAACAATATAACGAAGAGGAAACTTCGCCATGAATATTATGAGCTAAGAACACATGTGTTCATACGAACCAGCGGAGCGTGTCTCTCTCCCACACAAGGATGAACTTATTCAGAGAACTAAGATAACAAAACAAAAACAAAAATAAAAGCACACAGACGCTCCAAGTAAAATACATAGGATGTGACTGAATAAAAATATAGTTTCACTAGAAGAAACCTGATAAGTTGTCGATGAAGAAGGGGATGCCTTGGGCATCCCCAAGCTTAGACGCTTGAGTCTTTTGAAATATGCAGGGATGAACCACCGGGGCATCCCCAAGCTTAGACCTTTCACTCTTCTCGATCACATTATATCACCCTCTTCTATTGACCCTTGAAAACTTCACACCAAACTTCAAGCAAACTCATTAGAGGGTTAGTGCATAATCAAAATTCACATGTTCAGAGGTGACACAATCATTCTTAACACTTCTGGACATTGCACAAAACTTCTGAAAGTTAATGGAACAAAGAAACTCATTCAACTTAACAAAAGCGGCAATGCGAAATAAAAGGCAGAATCTGTCAAAAACAGAACAGTCCGTAAAGACGAATTTATAAATGGCACCAGACTTGCTCAAATGGAAAAACTCAAAACTAATGAAAGTTGCGTACATATCTGAGGATCACGCTCGTAAATTGGCAGATTTTTTCGAATTTTCTACAGAGAATTATGCCCAGATTCGTGACAGACAGCAATGCTGTTTCTGTGCAGCGATCCCAAATATAACATCAACTTTGACATAGAAACTTTACTTGGCACAACAAAATACAAAACTAAGATAAGGAGAGGTTGCTACAGTAGTAAACAACTTCCAAGACACAAATATAAAACAAAGTACTGTAGCAAAATAACACATGGGTTATCTCCCAAGAAGTTCTTTTCTTTATAGCCATTAAGATGGGCTCAGCAGTTTTAATAATGCACTCGCAAGAAATAGTATTTGAGGCAAAAGAGAGCATCAAGAGGCAAATTCAAAACACATTTAAGTCTAACATGCTTCCTATGCATAGGAATCTTGTAAATAAACAAGTTCATGAAGAGCAAAGTAACAAGCATAGGAAGATAAAACAAGTGTAGCTTCAAAAATTTCAGCACATAGAGAGGCATTTTAGTAACATGAAAATTTCTACAACCATATTTTCCTCTCTCATAATAACTTTCAGTAGCATCATGAGCAAACTCAACAATATAACTATCACTTAAAGCATTCTTATCATGAGTCTCATGCATAAAATAATTACTACTCCCAACATAAGCATAATCAATTTTATTAGTTGTAGTGGGAGCAAATTCAACAAAGTAGCTATCAAATATAGGAGGTATATTGTAATCATAATCAAATTTATCCTCCATAACAGGTGGTAACAAAAGACTACTATCATTATAATCATCATAAATAGGAGGCAAAGTATCATCAAAGTAAATTTTCTCCTCAATGCTTGGGGGACTAAAAATATCATGCTCATCAAAGCCAGCTTCCAAGCTTAGAATTTTCCATATCATTAACAACAATAGTGTTCAAAGCATTCATATTAATATGTTCCATGGGTTTTTTAATTTTCGCATCAAACCATCCATGTCTTAAATCAGGAAATAGAATAAAAAGGTCATTGTTGTCCATTATGCCTAACTAGTGTAAACAAGAAACCAAATGTCGCAATTGCAGAGTCTAAAGGAAATAGCTTCGAGTACTTACAATGGCGCCGGAAAATAGCTTAGTAGCCGAGATCCGGAGTGTGAGTACCTTTTACCTTTCCTCCCCGGCAACGGCGCCAGAAAAGTGGCTTGATGTCTACGTTCCCCTCCTTTCCTCAGACAGTGTTGAGCCTCCAAGTGTGAGGTTTGTAGAACAGCAACAAGTTTTCCCTTAAGTGGATCACCCAAGGTTTATCGAACTCAGGGAGGAAGAGGTCAAAGATATCCCTCTCATGCAACCCTGCAACCACAAAGCAAGAAGTCTCTTGTGTCCCCAACACACCTAATAGGTGCACTAGTTCGGCGAAGAGATAGTGAAATACAGGTGGTATGAATATATATGAGCAGTAGCAACGGCAGAAAATAGCTTGGCGTGTAGTTGATGGTGGTAGTATTGCAGCAGTAGTAACACAGTAAAACAATAAACAAGCAGTAGTAACTCAGCGTATTTAGGAACAAGGCCTAGGGATTACACTTTCACTAGTGGACACTCTCAACATTGATCACATAACGAATAGATAAATGCATACTCTACACTTTTGTTGGATGATGAACACATTGCGTAGGATTACACGAACCCTCAATGCCGGAGTTAACAAGCTCCACAATAATGCTCATGTTTAAGTAACCTTAAGTGTAAGATAGATCAAAACGACTAAACCAAGTACTAGCATAGCATGCACACTGTCACCTTCATGCATATGTAGGAGGAATAGATCACATCAATATTATCATAGCAATAGTTAACTTCGCAATCTACAAGAGATCATGATCATAGCATAAACCAAGTACTAACACGGTGCACGCACTGTCACCTTTGCACACATGCAGGAGGAATAAAACTACTTTAATAACACATCACTAGAGTAGCACATAGATAGTAGTGATACAAAACTCATATGAATCTCAATCATGTAAGGCAGCTCATGAGATCATTGTATTGAAGTACATAGGAGAGAGATTAACCACATAGCTACCGGTACAGCCCGAGCCTCGATGGAGAACTACTCCTCCTCATGGAGCAGCAGCGGTGATGAAGATGGCGGTGGAGATGGCAGCGGTGTCGATGGAGAAGCCTTCCGGGGCACTTCCCGCTCCGGCGGTGCCGGAACAGAGACTCCTGTCCCCCAGATCTTGGCTTCGCGATGACGGCGGCTCTGGAACTTTTCTCGTATCGTGGCTTCCTCCGTAAGGGTTTCGCAGGGCTTTATATAGGCGAAGAGGCGGCGTCAGAAGGTCGAAGAGGCGGCCAGGGGGTAAGGCGGCGCGGGCCAACCCTAGGCCGCGCCGGCCACCCTCCTGGTGGGCCTGTGGCCCCCCTCTGGTCCTTCCCGGGTGTTCTGGAAGCTTCGTGGAAAAATAGGAACCTGGGCGTTGATTTCGTCCGATTAGAGAATATTTCGTTACTAGGATTTCTGAAACCAAAAACAGCAGAAAACAGGAACGGCACTTCGGCATCTTGTTAATAGGTTAGTTCCAGAAAATGCATAAATATGACATATAATGTGCATAAAACATGTAGGTATCATCAATAAAGTAGCATGGAACATAAGAAATTATCGATACGTTGGAGACGTATCAGGGACCTGCCAACAGCGTCCTCATCGTTTCAAAGGGGGCAGGGGATCAAAAGAAAAAGGCAAATAGCCAGAAATTAGGGGTCAAAAATAAATCCAAGAAAGGAAACTTTTATTGGTCGTAGAGGATGACATGCGGGACCCATGAGCCGCAGCTTACTCAACGTTTCAAAGGCGGCATGAGATCGAAAGAAAAAGGCAAGTGACAAAATATCAGAGCCAAAAATAATCCAAGATTTAGTGTACATAGAGGATGACATGTGGGTCCCATTTTGCAGCAGCGGTCTCAATGTTTGAAATGCGGCTTGAGATCGAAAGAAAAAGAAAGTAGCTAGTAATTAGGGGTAAAAAAATCCAAGAAAAGAAAGCTGATGGACATAGAGGATGACATGCGGGTCCCTTGAGCCAGCAGCTTACTCAACGTTTCAAAGGGGGCAGGGATCAAAAGAAAAAGGCAAGCCAAAAATCAGAGGGTGAAAAAAATCCAACAAAGGAAAGTTTTATAGCACATAGAGGATGACATGCGGGTCCCATGAGCCAGCAGGTTCCTCAACGTTTCAAACGTGGCATGAGATCGAAAGAAAAAGGCAAGTGACCAAATATCAGGAGCCAAAAATAATCCAAGATTTATTGTACATAGAGGATGACATGTGGGTCCCATTTTGCAGCAGCGGTCTCAATGTTTGAAATGCGGCTTGAGATCAAAAGAAAAAGAAAGTACCTAGTAATTAGGGGGTCAAAAAAAATCCAAGAAAAGAAAGTTGATGGACATAGAGGATGACATGCGGGTCCCTTGAGCCAGCAGCTTACTCAACGTTTCAAAGGGGGCAGGGGATCAAAAGAAAAAGGCAAGCCAAAAATCAGAGGGTGAAAAAAATCCAACAAAGGAAACTTTTATAGCACATAGAGGATGACATGCGGGTCCCATGAGCACAGGTTCCTCAACGTTTCAAACGTGGCATGATATCGAAAGAAAAAGGCAAGTGACCAAATATCGAGCCAAAAATAATCCAAGATTTATTGTACATAGAGGATGACATGGGGTCCCATTTTGCAGCAGCGGTCTCAATGTTTGAAATGCGGCTTGAGATCAAAAGAAAAAGAAAGTAGCTAGTAATTAGGGGGTCAAAAAATCCAAGAAAAGAAAGTTGATGGACATAGAGGATGACATGCGGGTCCCTTGAGCCAGCTTACTCAACGTTTCAAAGGGGGCAGGGGATCAAAAGAAAAAGGCAAGCCAAAAATCAGAGGGTGAAAAAAAAATCCAACAAAGGAAACTTTTATAGCACATAGAGGATGACATGCGGGTCCCATGAGCCAGCAGGTTCCTCAATGCTCAAACGTGGCATGAGATCGAAAGAAAAAGGCAAGTGACCAAATATCGGAGCCAAAAATAATTCAAGAAAAGAAACATGATTTACATAGAGGATGACATGCGGGTCCCATTTAGCGCAGCGGTATCACCGTTTGAGAGGCGGCAGGGGATCGAAAGAAAAAGTCAAGTGACCAAATATGAGGTGCCAAAAAATCCAAGAAAAGAAAGTTTTATAGTATATAGAGGATGACATGGGTCCCATTTAGCACAGCGGTATCACTGTTTGAGAGGCAGCAGGGGATCGAAAGAAAAGTCAAGTGACCAAATATGAGGTGCCAAAAAATCCAAGAAAAGAAAGTTTTATAGTACATAGAGGATGACATGCGGGTCCCATTTAGCAGCAGCGGTATCACCGTTTGAGAGGCAGCAGGGAAAGAAAAAGTCAAGTGACCAAATATGAGGTGCCAAAAAAATCCAAGAAAAGAAAGTTTTATAGTACATAGAGGATGACATGCGGGTCCCATTTAGCAGCAGCGTATCACGGTTTGAGAAGCGGCAGGGATCGAAAGAAAAAGGCAAGTGACCAAATATGAGGTGCCAAAAATAATCCAGAAAAGAAAGTTTTATAGTACATAGAGGATGACATGCGGTCCCATTTAGCATCAGCGGTATCACCGTTTGAGAGGCGGCAGGGGATCGAAAGAAAAGGCAAGTGACCAAATATGAGGTGCCAAAAATAACTCCAAGAAAAGAAAGTTGATAGCTCATAGAGGATGACATGCGGGTCCCATTTAGCTGCAGGGTCTCAACGTTTCCAAGGCGGCAAGGGATCACAAGAAAAAGGAAGTAGCCAGAAATCAGGGTCAAAAAAATTCCAAGAAAAGAAGGAATTTTGGTTCATAGAGGATGACAAGCGGGACCCATGATCCTGCATCGTAAACGGCTCGATCGGAGAGCGTTGAACGAGATGGCGCGATCGAGAAAAAAAAAATGCTAGAGAGGCTGCCATGTGGGCCCTACATCCCTGGGCGGTGCGGATTGCGTTGACTCGGCCGGCGAACCCGAGAATTCACGATGCACCACGTCCCGGGCCACCATACGTTTTGGCCGCTTTCGTCGGGCTAGGTGGCCTCAAAAACGAGAAAAAAAAAGTTTTGACAGGAACCACGGAGGGACCAAAAATCGTCGGCCTTGGTGCACCACCAACCACGGCGCGACTTCAACTTCGTCGGCTATGGCAACTTTTCTTGTAGTGTTCATAATGTAGGGTGCATATGCAGACACCTTCTTCTCCATGATGAAGCTCCACATTTCATTGTAAATGTAATCCATGACCTCCATTTTGATGCACTTGCCTTGCATCTTCCATGCATTGTATAGCAGATCCACCTCATGTGTTTCAAAAAAAAGCAGATCCACATCATACAAGTGAATCTCATCAAAGTTGCCACCCTTGGGATTGACCGTCTCACGGAAATTTTGGAGCATGATGTCCCAAACTAGGAGAAGATCATTTGTCTTGACCGAATTTGCCCATCCCTTGATGTACATGCGCCTGAGAGCCTTCTTGTCCAAGGAATTCGCACTGTCATGGCACCTCCACCATCATTATCATTTTCTCCAGGAAGGTCAGTACGAGGATATCCAAGAGACGTGCCAAACTTGGCAAAATCAGATACAAGATGTTCTCCATTAGTGAGCGAACTGAAGGTGCAAGCATCATCCTCTTGGAAGTGAACAGTTGAGTAGAACTGCTTGATCATTTCGGGATAAAATGACTTGTTGAAAGTCATCAACTGTATGAGGCCAAATTCTTCACACATAGCAAGAGCTTCTCCAAAGTTTCAGTATCTTTCTACATTTTTTCCAACTCAATAGTGTGGTGCATGATCACCTCGGGTGCCTTAAACTGCTGGTAGATGTTGGTGCATACGTCTTCTTTTGACTTGTTGTGGAAGTTCTTGTCCACTCTTGGATTACGCCTAATGAACTACAGATTCTCTAGCCGGTATTTTTTGTATTCCACATACTGCAGCTTGTCAGCGGTATTCTTAGAGGCTTGCTTGATCCTGTTTGCTGGATTCTTGGCCTTGCTCCTTTGCACAGCCTGTTGTCATTCAGTCGTTGTGGATGAGTAAAGTTGCTCTTCTTATTCCTCCTCAATCTCATCGGATGTTGGTTTTCGTCTCTTCAAACCAGCTGTGACAACACATAGATAGAGTAGCACATGAGGTAAGTACACAAGCCTATGAGGAAACCCTGGAAAAATATAGCCAACATTGATAGATTTGGTGCAAATGGGCATCTGGCCGGTAGTACTGGCCTTTTGGGGCGGAAGTTCTAGTACACCAAGTATCTGTCCACTTTCGCCCGGGCCGTGAGCAGAATGTTCCCTCGATTTGATTCACAAGAGCATCCCAGATTCAACCAAATCTAACAATGTGTACTACATTCGAGTAGGGAGACTCCACAAGATGATTTCTACCAAGATTCTACCGAGTAATCTACCGCCTATGCATATAGTAAAGTCTACCATCACCACAGAGAGAGAGCACACACACGGAGGAGCCATGGCAGAGGAGATGATGGGGACGGAGTCCCAGGGAGCAGATCTGTGGGGACGAACGAAGCTGAGGTTCCAGGCGGCGCTAGGACGGTTGGATGGCGGCGACATGGAACAGGAGGCGCGGGCACTTGATGGGGAACAGGGGAAATGATAACTGATGGGTTGTCGCCCCCCGATCCAGCCGTTATAGCATTTGGATCCGCGAGACCGGAAGTACCGGTCAAAATGGGCGGAAGTACCTGTGGAGTGGTATTTCCGGCCTGACAGGATAAGTGCTAGAAATACATAGAAATGCATTCTGAAGCACGTTCTGCTGTCCTCAACCCTGTCCAGCATAAGTTTTGTGTTTGTGGAGACTTGTGCAATGGAACTTAGATTGTCTTATGATGGAAGAAGTTTTGGCTTAGGTTTAGACTTTCAAACTGTATAGATGGTACATGGTCACTCAAATTTGCAAGAATGTCACAATTAGGCCAAATTTGAGTGATTTCCCATAAGAGCATGAATATAGCAAAAAAAACACCATGAAACTCCAAACAACATCAACTCTTCACTAAGAAGAGGGCGGTGGCCTAAGCCACCATATATGAGTGTATGTAGTATGGCACCGCGAAGATATATCTTGGGTCTGAGACTACTACTCATCATTAAGACCAAATGTCACACAAAGAAACACATAAGTAAAATTATCTTTTAGGACAACATGGGGGAGGGAGAGTCCAATAGTTAGGACACTCCCCCTATTTCCATGCCTACACCTAAACCAAAAATAGAGTCTTTGACATAGGATGTGTTTGCAAGTTGCTCAAGCCATCATCCTTGAATCTATGATGTTTAGCTCATTCCTCAAATAGAAAAATCTTGCTTCATCAAGAGGCTTTGTGAATATGTTAGCTAGTTGATCTTTAGTTCGAACATATTGCAGCTCAATATCACCATGGGCAACATCATCTCTAATAAAGTGATTCCAAATATCAATGTGCTTCGTTCTTGAATGTTGCACCGGATTATAGGCAATCTTGATGGCACTTTCATTGTCACATAATAGAGGCACTTTGTCACAAATGACACCATATTCCTTTAAAGTTTGCCTCATCCATAACAATTGAGTGCATCCACTTGCGGCGGCAACATATTCGGCTTCGGCGGTGGAGAGAGATATGCAATTTTGCTTCTTAGAAGACCAACACACCAAGGACCTACCAAGGAATTGGCAAGCCCCGGAAGTTGATTTCCTATCATCCTTGTCACCCGCCCAATCCGATCCGTATATCCATTAAGAAAGAAACTTGAGCCTTTAGGATACCAAAGACCATATCTTGGGGTATCAACCAAATATCGAAAGATTCTTTTGAGAGCCATCATGTGGCTCTCTTTAGGAGAAGCTTGATACCTTGCACACACACCAACACTCAACACTATGTCCGGTCTAGATGCACAAAGGTAAAGCAAGGATCCAATCATGGAGCGATATACCTTTTGATCCACCTCTTTACCATTGGGATCTAGTGCAAGATGACATTTGGTACTCAAGATGGCACCAGACAATCTTGTTGGCGTTGTTGTGGAAGCGGTTGGGAAACCCCAAGAGGAAGGTGTGATGAGCACAGCAGCAAGTTTTCCCTCAGTACAAAAGCAAGGTTTACACTTCAAGAAAAGTTCTGATACTCAACGTCAAATTTTCTTCAGGTATGGCCCCTTTTTTGTCGCCTATGGGCCTAAGCCGATGATATGGGTTCTGTGGTCCAAACTCGCGCTGCAAAGGCCTACTATGATTTTTCGGTGCGTCATGTTTAGGCGCCTTTGGCCACGAAAATCGGACCGTTAAGAGCTGAGGCCGTTGATGCAACGTCATGCAAATCGACATATGGCGACGCCGTTAATCGTCGTTAACGCTTAACCGGTTGAAACTCCGTGGTAGATGGTAGGCCCACACAAGGCCTGCCACACCTTAAGCGGGCCGGCCCATTTAGTTTGCGGGCCGGGCCAACGGACTTAGTTTGACCGGTCAACTATATAACTAGGCTAGTCTATTAGGTAAGTGGGCCGGCCTAACCTCTAAGGTTGACTGGTCAAAACTTAAATGGGTCGCCCACTACACGTGGGTCGGCCAATGCCATCATTTGACCTCAAAGGATAGCTGGGCAGGCCCACCGAAAGGTGGGTCGGGCCAATGTCTTTGTTTGACGGTCAACATGATAAATGGGCGGTCCACTATTCATGTGGGTCACAATGTCTTTGTTTGACCTCCACAGTCAAACAGGCCGGCCCAATAAGCATGTGGTAGTGCAAATGTCTTTGTTTGACCAGTCAACAAACAAAGGGCCGACCTTAAGCATGTGCGCCCACTTTCCGTTACCGTCGGCCCAGTTAGTAAGTGGGGTCCACCTTAAAGCAACTGGGCTGGCCCAATAAGGACGTGGGGCCCACTTTCCTGTTATCGGGCCGACCAAGTTAGTAAGTGGGGTCCACCTTAAAGCAATTAGGCTAGCCCAATAAATAAGTGGGCCGGCCCGTTTAGTTGGTGGATCGACCCATTAGCCCACTACATAATTTTCGTGGGTGTAGAAAGGCCCAATAGTCTTATTGGGTTGAGGTGCGTGAAGCCCGTTGTTACTTGTTGGGCCGGCCCATCTACGAATTGCTATGTTAACATGCCGGCATGTTAGGCGCTTTAGGATTTTTCGGCCGGCCCATATGTGATTTCGCTTAATTGGGCCGTTGGGGATGGGAATTTGTGATTTAGATTGCGCAGAACATAGAAAGCACGATTAATATTTACGCAGCACATGATTTCAGTCGGATAGCCTCACTTACCACAAGCACCATAGAAAGAATGCACGAAAGAACCATAGAAACTAACTAAATATTACAAGATTGAATGGTAATTAAACCTAGCAATACAGTGAAGGGATTCGGCAAACTTTTATGTTGTCTGTGCACCTCCTATATCTGAAACGAAGACATTACAAGTTAAGACAGCAACAATGGAAAGGCAAAGACACTACAATGTTGTTTTCCAAAGAATTTGGAACTCACCATTTCCTCGTTATAACAAGATCATTGTAATGCGCACAGATAGTCTACCGGTATGGGGCTAATATAGACTACCAATAAGCAAATAAAGAGTGCATGCCGCATAGCAACAACGGGAACATTTTAACATGGATAGATGGCAAATAATAAGCCGTGAGCTTCCTTTTGATGTGTATAATCTATACCAACATAAAAAATGTGATGTTGTAATCATTAAGCAGCTAAGATAGTGCAAGATAAACAAGCAATCGAATTATTTTGTGGCTTATATAACCGAGCACGTCAGAATAAAACAACATACTTACTACTGTCAAGTCCCATGCAGCTCACCATGTTGATACACTCGTTGAAGATGTCCGATGTTGCCCTTATTTATAAAGGGAGTTTTTTTTACTCTGCATCAAGACACGATAAGTCATGCACATACGAGTTCCAGCATGATAAACAGTATGTATGTACTCCCTTCATCCCAGTGGTATTCATGCATTAAACACCGAAAATAGTGAGCGATGGGCTACATAATTACACTATATATGTGGCTGGAATCTCTCAAGAATGTGTGTTCATGCATATATACACACACGCAGGCCTATAGCAATACGAAAGGTACACGTACTTGAACCAGAGCAGCAGTTACTGGCCTGGCTTATGACAAACCAGATAGATACAATAGTTGTATCATTTGTAGTGCAGCAAAAGCAGACCAACATGTTCAGTTACTTCCAAATTGACATGAACTACTACATAATAGAAGGCACTTACTTTTGTAACAAAGAATGAACCAGATAGTAGTTATAATGTCAACAACTATAGAGCAGGTAATGCAAACCAACATGCTCAATTACTTAAATTGGCCATGAACTAAATAATAGCAGCATTTTACTATCATAGCTAGTAATAAACCGTAAAGGAATTATAATACGAACTTTGTTGTGCAGGAAACGCTAATCAACGCGTTGAGGGACTTAAAATACATAACAGACAGCACATAGAGGGTAGTGAATGAACTGATAACAGACAGTTAATTTAGTAGCTCACGACGAACCAGGTACAAATAATAATGGTATTACTTGTACAGGAAATGCAGAGTAACATGTTCAGTGACTTCAATTTGGCACGAACTACGTAATAGGAGGCTGTTACTTTTGTAACAAACAATGAGCCAAATAGAAGTTAAGATGGCAAAAGCTATAGAGCAGGGAATGTGAACCAACATGTGCAATTACTTAAAATTGTCCATGAACTAAATAATTGCAGGATGTTACTGTAATAGATAGGAATGAACCAGATAGGAATTATAACAGCATCATTCCTGAACTTGTAGTGAAGGGAATGAAAATCAATATGTTTCAGGACATAAATTTGTAATAAGCAACACACAGAGGATAATTAGTGTTGGAGCTAAGGATGGACCAAATACAGAATATAGTGGGATCACCTGTGAACTTGTAGAAGAGCTGAAGGGGAAATGCAAACCAATATGTTCAGCATTCCATGTGTGAGTGCCATGCAAAGTAAGAGAAGCGAGTTAATGTTGCAGCTTTTGAAGAACCCGATGGCACACAAAATTATTATCGAAGTAGCTAGTGTGACGAGTTTAAATAAATTTGTACTGCAGGATAGCAGAGCGATAGCATGCAGGAACTAATAGTAGTCAGTTACTTTGTTAGCTTACGATGAAGTAGATAGAAATAACAATGGCATTACCTGTAGTACAGGGAATGCAAACCAACATGTTCAGGGACTACAAAATTGGCATGAATAGAATAGTAGCATGGTATAATTTTCACTCTTCAGTTTGTAACATAGTGTTGGGATCCTGCTGTAACATCGTGCGCCCAAAGAGGAAATTACCTTGCTGGCTTACTGTTTGGCCGAAGAGTGACCTACAATGTAGATTGATGGCCGCCGCTGAGGATCTCGGGGTAGCAGATTTACAAACTGAAGTTTGGAAATCTGTTGGGGAGAACAATTACGTTGCCCTTGTGTGCCCTTCCCAAAGACTCTCGAGCAGGTCTGCAGGAGACGAACTAGGATTGCTTATCAATACTAACGTCTGGATTACGGTACATTCCGTATCGAAACAAAATAGAAAACAATATAACAGAAACAACAAAAAATAGGAAATGAAACAGAAACAGAAACCAAAACAGCTACATCGTCTAACTGGGTCGGCCCATACCAGGCCCGGGTTATTCTACATCCATATCATGCATTTAGGATTTACGCGCAGCTAGGCAACAACTGTTGTGGATCAGATCCTGGTACTCCTAAGGCCTTGTACAGCTTGTTTTCTGGTCCATGCCATAATCACATCAAGCAAGTTGTGGAAGGTCTAGACTCCAGAAAACTTGATCACTCTAACAGCCGATATCAATGCGTAAGATGAAAAGGAACCAAATCTCAAAATAAATACAGTAAGTACAAATATAACTAAATGCCAACTTTCATGTATTTCAGTTGTGATCTATTCATCCTAACATACATGTCAAATCTGAGTACATCATTCTAGTGTTTGACTGGGCGGGAAAAGGAATTCGTATATTGGCATAGCCGACTCAACGAGATGGTGGAAATTCATCATTTGAGTCAAAACCAACTCCTACTATGCGTGTGTGAAAAACACGATAAACTTCCGAGGATAGCATCAACCAAGAGATGCTGCGGAAAAACAAACACAAGCACACTGCTTAAGTGACAAAAGGATTTACGTGGAAAACCACCTGAACTTGAGGGAAAAACAACATGTGTGGATGCAAGCTTCACTATGAGCAACCTGGGTACAGAGTTTTGCAACTTGCTTTGCCAAGGCACTGCTCCACCTGAATGGGTAACCAAATATCCCGAAGTAGCCTTTCTGCCATCAATATCTCCAGCCAAATCTGAATCTGAAATCAGCTCTAACTCTTTACCACCAAAACAAATCATCATATCTGTAGTGCCCCGGAGATATCTCAAGATGTTGGACAGAATATGGGATGCATTCTATCTAGCAGTCTGTCTTCCTATTCTGGCTCATGTGGCCCATTAGCCCAAGTGACTTGAGATGGTATATAAGTGAGGCTGGTCTGTTAGAAACCCTAAGACATAACATAACAATTGTGTGATCGAGCTTGTGACCAGATGGGAATGATAGATATCTATCACCGATCTTGAGGGGGAGTGTTGGACAGTATATGGGCTGCATTACTGTCCAACACAAGATCCATGTAACATCCCAAATTTTAAAACAAAGAGAAAATGAATTTCCCTATTTCCAAAATTTTGGAACCAACAAAAACTTTAATTAAATTAAGTTTGGTGCATAGTGATCATGCATATATGTGTGCATTTGCCATGATGCTTGTTTGAAGTATTTACCAATGCTATTAAACCCTAAACCTTGCTCTTTGAAGTCAACAAGGAACAAATAAAAAAAGAAAACAAAATAAAAGAAAAAGACATATGTGGCATATAGCCATAATGGCAAATCTTGACCTATGCCCTCATAATTTACCAAAATGGTTTGAAACCATTACTAAACCCAATATAACCCTAAATGGACCCTAAACCATGCCCAAGAGAAGCAAGTGAAACAAAATAGAAGAAAAAGAAAATAAGAATATCACCTCATATGTGCTTATGGCTATTTTTGTGAATCTTTAAACTAGGCCATTTTGAATTGTTTCAATGGTTTGGAAATGTTACTAAACTAATAAGAATAACTTTTGAATCAAGAAAAGCCAAATCAAATCAAAGGAAAAAATCAAATTCAAGTGACATGTGATAATGGTCACTTGTGCCATTTATATCATCTTACTCACTTTGAGCCCCTATATTAAGAGATTCTTAAAACAAACTCTCTCAACTCTTTGCACCTCATCCAAGACCTCATGAAAGTGAACAACTTGGTCAAACTCAACCTTGCTGGTTCAAAGTCAAACTCCAAATATAAGCATGCAAAGTGGCAACTTTGAAACAGATTCTAGATTACCCAAATTTTGAGAATTTTCACAAAACAATTCCAAAATTCAAACCAATGCCACCAATGGCTGCCCAACATTATTTAGAACACATCTATAAAGTTATTTGGCCAAAATTCAACACACATGAGACCATTGCATGTGATCAACTTGTTTACATAGAAGTACAACCACTATTTCAACCACTATATACCACCTCACCCTCTCTCTCTTTGGCTCATCTATAGTACATTGTACCCCTAACAACTCCCTAAAGTGATGACCTAGCTTTGCATGATCACCATGACCCAAGCCATGCAATTGTCATTACATATGTCACACACATGATGGCATTGATCAATTGTGCCTTGCCCTAGAGATGAAAGTGCAAATCAAGTAACATCAAGAGATGAAGCATCAACAGAGGAGCTTGGAGTTTTCTCAACTATGCATTGTATCTTATCTATGTAAGAAGCTCCTTTTTCGTTACTTTTAGGCTTACTATCCTCCTAAAATAAATTTTTAGGAACAATCCAATCAAAATTCTTTTCTAGTGCCTCATGCATTCCTATGAGTTTATAAGGTATTGGTATTTTAATCTCCCCCTCACAATTGGCTTCATTAATGTACTTTAGCCTATCTTTTTCCATCCTTTCAATGGTATTTGCAAAATTGGTATAAAAGCCAAGCATCTTATGTCTAATAAAGACTTTCCTAGCTTCTCTAGCTACATCACCAAATTCTTTAAGAAGGGTTTCTAAAACAAAATCTTTCTTCTCTCCTTCTTCCATATCACAGAGTGTAAGAAACATATGTTGCATTATAGGATTAAGATTAACAAATCTAGCTTCCAACATGCGCACTAAACAGGCAGCAGCAGTTTCATAATTAGGAGCAAGTTCTACCAAGGATCTATCTTCAAAATCTTTAGCCTTACTAACATGAGTGAAAAATTCTTCTATATTATTTCTTCCAATGATAGACCCACTCCCTACCGATATATCTTTCAAAGTGAACTTAGGGTGAAGCATGATGAAATAAACAAAAGTAAACTGGTAAATAAAGTAAATGCGAGTAACTAATTTTTTTGTGTTTTTGATATAAAGAAAGCAAACGAGACAGAAATAAAATAAAGCAAGACAATAAACAAAGTAAAGAGATTGGATGTGAGAGACTCCCCTTGCAGCGTGTCTTGATCTCGCCGGCAACGGCGCCAGAAAAATAGCTGCTGGCGTGTGGAGGCAGCTCCTTGTGACGGTAAAGCACACGTCCATTGGGAACCCCAAGAGGAAGGTATGATGAGTACAGCAGCGAGTTTTTGTAGGGATTCGTTGCATAGAAAACAAAAATTTTCCTACCGCGAGAACGCAATCCAAGCCAAGATGCAATCTAGAAGATGGGAGCAACGAGGGGATGAACGAGACTAACCCTTGAAGATTTCCAAAGCCTACAAGAGGAGGCTCTCGTTGCTGCGGTAGACGATCACTTGCCGCTTTCAAAAGCGCGTAGAAGATCTTGACGGTGCCACAATCGGGCAGCACCTCCGTACTCGGTCACACGTTCGGTGTTGATGAAGACGACGTCCTTATCCCCGTTCCAGCGGGCAGCGGAAGTAGTAGATCCTCCTCGGAATCCCGACAGCACGACGGCGTGGTGGCGGTGGTGGTGGAGAACTCCGGCAGGGCTTCGCCTAAGCGTATGCGGGAGAAGTGGTGGAGGAGGAGAGGCTTGGGTTTGGGAGAGGGGGTGGCTAGGGCGCCGGCCATGGGCAGCCCTAGGTGGTGCGTCCAAGAGTGGGCTGCCCCCTCCATCTCCTCCTCATTATATAGGTGGAAATCCCCAAGTGTTGGTATCCAAGTCTTCGAATAAGACCCGAAACCAAAACCTACCAAAGGGACAAAACCTACCCAAGGGGGAATCCCACTCAAGGTGGGACTCCCACCCCTTCCTTGGGGGTTTGGCCAGCCACCCTAGGGGAGTCAACTCCTCCCCTTTAGGGTTGGCAGGCCATGCAAGGTGGAGTCCCTCCGGGACTCCACTTTCCATGGTGATTTCTTCCGGACTTTTCTAGAACCTTCTAGAACCTGCCATAAATGCACCAGATCATTTCCAAACTTGGAATATGACTTCCTATATATGAATCTTATTCTCCGACCATTCCGGACCTCCTCGTGATGTCCTGGATCCCATCCGAGACTCCGAACAAAACTTCGAACTCCATTCCTTATTCCATATCTACTTAAACGACATCAAACCTTAAGTGTGTCACCCTACGGTTCGTGAACTATGTAGACATGGTTGAGACCTCTCTCCGACCAATAACCAATAGCGGGATCTTGAGATCCATAATGGCTCCCACATATTCAACGATGACTTAGTGATCGAATGAACCATTCACATACGATACCGATTCCCTTTGTCACGCGATATTTTACTTGTCCGAGGTTTGATCATCGGTATCTCTATACCTTGTTCAACCTCGTCTCCTGACAAGTACTCTTTACTCGTACCGTGGTATGTGGTCTCTTATGAACCATTCATATGCTTGCAAGCTATTTAGACGACATTCCACCGAGAGGGCCAGAGTATATCTATCCGTCATCGGGATGGACAAATCCCACTGTTGATCCATATGCCTCAACTCATACTTTCCGGATACTTAATCCCACCTTTATAACCACCCATTTACGCAGTGGCGTTTGATGTAATCAAAGTACCTTTCCGGTATAAGTGATTTACATGATCTCATGGTCAAAAGGACTAGGTAACTATGTATCGAAAGCTTATAGCAAATAACTTAATGACGTGATCTTATGCTACGCTTAATTGGGTGTGTCCATTACATCATTCATATAATGATATAACCTTGTTATTAATAACATCCAATGTTCATGATTATGAAACTAATCATCTATTAATCAACAAGCTAGTTAAGAGGCTTACTAGGGACTCATTGTTGTTTACATAACACACATGTACCAATGTTTCGGTTAATACAATTATAGCATGATATATAAACTTTTATCATAAACATAAAGATATATAATAACCACTTTTATTATTGCCTCTTGGGCATATCTCCAACAGTCTCCCACTTGCACTAGAGTCAATAATCTAGATTACATTGTAAGGTACCTAACACCCATGGCATTCTGGTGTTGGTCATACTTTGCCCTAGGGAGAGCTTTAGTCAACGGTTCTGACACACTCAGAAACGTATGTATTTTGTAATTCATTTGCGTCTTCACGCATCACTCATTTTCCAAATGAGTCGGCATTAATTATGTTTGGTCTTCTAGTGGAACCTTAATTCCGCGGTCTGAAATATGTCACTAATATTGTCATACACAATATAGCTTCAACGTTCTGACACTATCGGAACTACACCAAGTTCTCAAAGAACCTCTTGACTTAACATCCTCAGTCATTGTCAAAACAATGACATATTCTGCCTTCGTTTGTAGAATCCGTCACAACATTTAGAACTTATCTAAATCTAGCATAGACAACTTCTAGCTCATTGTGCTACCTTTTAAACAACACTTAGCCTAATTTGAGATTGAAATTTTTATTTTTATATGTGACCAAACTAATATCGGTGCAACACCTTACATCGATTTGTTTGTCATTACTCATACAAAACTATATATCCTTGGTTCTTCTAAAGCACTCAGGGATATTCTTACTGTTTATCCAATGATTATCACATGAATCATTCTGGTATATGCTCCTAACATTTTAGAGTACAGGACATCTGATTGTGTACATATTATTCGTGATCCATAATCACTCATGTGTTTTTACTCATTGAGTGTCAGATACACTCAAGTCTTGTTAAAACTTCACATGAAAAGAACACCTTCTTAATATTTCTATATTGAACTACTTCAATATCCATTCTATGTACTTTGACTTAAACTTATTATGTGTTTCAATCTATCTTCATAGATCTTGACACTAAATATGTTTCAGTCCATATTCTTTCATTGAAGTTAATTCTCAATGAAACCTTTTATAATCAAGTATATAATTACATCATTTATAACCAACTATATGTCATCTACATAAAGTATTATAAATATGTCTCAGCGCTCCCACTTAATTTCTTGCAAATGCAAGCATCTTCATCGTTTCTGATGAAATCCAAAACTCTTTGACTATTTCATCCGGTGAAGATTCCAACTCCGCGATACTCACTTCATCCAATTGAAGTTCATATACCTATCTAGTATTCCACGGACTAGCAAAACAATTGGTTGTATCTTGTATACACCTTTAATACACACTTCTGTTAAGTAATATATTTTGCCATCCTACTATCATATCTCATGAAAGAAATATGTAGCGATTCCTAGAATAATTCACATAGACTATAAGCATTGCTACGGAAGATCTAATCTTATCGTAGTCAACTCTTTGAACTTTGTCGTAAACAAATTTTCGACAAGTCGAGCTTATTCAAGGATATTCCATCCAAGTTCATCTATTTTATAGATCCATTTACTTTCAAAAAGTATTCATCTATCTTGGATTTCATGGCGTATAGCCATTTTAACGGAGTCAGGGCCCATCATAACTTCTTTGTTTGTAGTTGGTTTATCATTGTTCAAAAACAATCCTTTGTTCACAAATCATTTATTTGATCACAAAGTAAATCATACCTACAAGGTTCAATAAGTACTTTGATCTCCATGACTATAACATTTTGTAGACATGGGAGCCATGATCGTCGTGGCCGCTTCCGGAACCAATGCTGCGCTACTCTGATCATTATGCTCAGGTTCATAAACCTTATCAAGTTCTATTGTCCTCCCACTCAAATACTTTGCTAAAAACAATTTCTTGGAAATAAGTAAGAAACATCGACAAACACTTTTGTCTTTGTCTCCATAGTGGAAAGAATTCCCAATTAATTCTTTGGGATAACCCACAAAGACATTCATCCGATTTTGGTTCACCTTATGCTATGCATACCAAAATTTAAGAAAGGACTATTAGGGTTCATACCCATGCCATAACTCGTATGGTGTCATTTCAACGGATCATGATGATGCTCTATTCAGTGTAAAAGCGGTAGTCTCTAAAGCATAATCCACAAAAATATAATGGCATCATTATTTTATCTCATCATTGATCCAACAAGGTTTGGATACATCTCTCGGATACTCCATCATCACTATGATACTCCAAGAAACGTGAGTTGTAGAACAACTTCATAACTCTCTTAGATGTTCGCTAAAACTCGTAATTCAAATATTTCCACTATGATCCAATCATAGATATTTGACTTTTCTATTACGATGATTTCCACTTCATGCTGAAATTTATTTGAATCCATTCAAATGTTTTAAACTTCTTCCTTAACAAATATATCCACATATATTTGTTAACAAAACCTACCCAAGGGGGGAATCCCACTCAAGGTGGGACTCCCACCCCTTCCTTGGGGGGGCTGGCCGGCCCTAGGGGAGTCCACCTGGGACTCCTCCCCTTAGGGTTGGCAGGCCATGCAAGGTGGAGTCCCTCCGGGACTCCACTTTCCATGGTGATTTCTTCCGGACTTTTCTAGAACCTTCTAGAACCTGCCATAAATGCACCGGATC
The DNA here is from genome assembly GCA_030979885.1 of Lolium multiflorum. Lineage (NCBI taxonomy): Eukaryota > Viridiplantae > Streptophyta > Magnoliopsida > Poales > Poaceae > Lolium > Lolium multiflorum. The sequence continues at coordinate 226,471,827 of CM061751.1, read as the reverse complement.
ATTTCCAAACTTGGAATATGACTTCCTATATATGAATCTTATTCTCCGGACCATTCCGGACTCCTCGTGATGTCCTGGATCCCATCCGAGACTCCGAACAAAACTTCTAACTCCATTCCTTATTCCATATCTACTTAAACGACATCAAACCTTAAGTGTGTCACCCTATGGTTCGTGAACTATGTAGACATGGTTGAGACCTCTCTCCGACCAATAACCAATAGCGGGATCTGAGATCCATAATGGCTCCCACATATTTAACGATGACTTAGTGATCGAATGAACCATTCACATACGATACCGATTCCCTTTGTCACGCGATATTTTACTTGTCCGAGGTTTGATCATCGGTATCTCTATACCTTGTTCAAACTCGTCTCCTGACAAGTACTCTTACTCGTACGTGGTATGTGGTCTCTTATGAACCATTCATATGCTTGCAAGCTATTTAGACGACATTCCACCGAGAGGGCCCAGAGTATATCTATCCGTCATCGGGATGGACAAATCCCATATGCCTCAACTCATACTTTCCGGATACTTAATCCCACCTTTATAACCACCCATTTACGCAGGGGCGTTTGATGTAATCAAAGTACCTTTCCGGTATAAGTGATTTACATGATCTCATGGTCAAAAGGACTAGGTAACATCGAAAGCTTATAGCAAATAACTTAATGACGTGATCTTATGCTACGCTTAATTGGGTGTGTCCATTACATCATTCAATAATGATATAACCTTGTTATTAATAACATCCAATGTTCATGATTATGAAACTAATCATCTATTAATCAACAAGCTAGTTAAGAGGCTTACTAGGGACTCATTGTTGTTTACATAACACACATGTACCAATGTTTCGGTTAATACAACTATAGCACGATATATAAACTTTTTATCATAAACATAAAGATATATAATAACCACTGTCGAGGGAGCTCCTCGGCAATGCCCTCCGATAGGAGCTTAGGGTTGATGGAATCCTGCAAGCTGACACGAGACATTCACGAGACAAGCGGGGAGAGCGATTTACCCAGGTTCGGGGCCCTTGATGAGGTAAAACCCTTACGTCCTGCCTGTCTGTTCTTGATTATGATGAAAATAGTGTTACAATGGGGTGCCGAATAGTTCGGCTGTGATCTCGTCGAGATAGCTAATCGCTAGGGTAACCTAGTTCTAAGCTTCTGTTGGCTAAGATCGCTAAGATTGATCGTGTCCTCGATAGCCCCTCTCCTGGCCTTTATATAGGTGGCCAGGTCCCGAGAGGTTTAATCGAGTACGAGTAGGTTTACAATAGATCTATCTCTAATCTTTCCTTCTTCGGCTCTTTCCGTGTCTTGTACTTCAAGTAATCTTTCACCGCACCGTCCTAGTGGCCCATCTTGTCTTCGAGTACCTTCATGGGCCTCCACCTGGGCCGTATAGGGTAGAGCAATAGTGGTTACCCGAAGGGTAATGCCCACGCGTAGCCCCCGAGTGTCTAGCCGAACATAGTTCGGGTAGAGACTGAAGCATGTCTTCTTCCAAACTCCTTTTCCTTGATCGTTCTTCCATTTCTTCTGTCTTCTATCGGGTGCGCGCCGCCCCGATGGGAGTAGCCCCGAGTCTAGGTACGGATGCTCGCGATCCGTGCGTAGACTCAAGTTGTACCACTCGAACATCTTCTTCTGCCGAAGCTTTTCCTGCAAGCCTCTTGTAGTGCATCCGATACATTTTCTTTATGCAAGGGATACCGAATAACGTGCCCAACTTTTGTTGGTTAACTGCCGAAGGCAAAACAACGTTACCCTACACAGAATCAAGTCCCCGGGCATGATCCTGGAGTGCGAAAAAAGTTCTGTCGGGTGCGCATCCAGCGCTCCCGATGGGAGTAGCCCCCGAGTCTGGGCGCGGGCGTATTACGCCTGGGCGCAGACTTGAGTCAATTATTTCCTTCGAGTCCTCATTTTATCGGGTGCGCGACAGCGCTCCCGATGGGAGTAGCCCCCGAGCCTAGGTGCGGGTGCTTGCAATCCGTGCATAGGCTCAAGTTGACCACTCGACCTTTTTGTCTTTTCGTATGCAATCAACGATGCCCATGACGTCACTGATGACACGCTGCTGTTGTGACCTGATTGACAAGACTTGACCCTCCGGGCCCACCCTAGTTCTGCGCAGGCAGTTTTTAGGTTTTGACCAGTGCACGCGCAGCGACCGAGGCGTTTCCTCGATTTTCGCACGACGTGGGAATAATGGGCCGCCGGTTCCATCCTGTTTTCTAGCGCCACGTGTACAGCTGGATTCGCTCCACCTCCCACGACGCCCACGGAGTTATGGCCACGATCTGATGACAATCTTTGCGGTATAAATATAGGGCTTCCTCATTTTTACTTTTTTACACCTCCTACTGCTCATCTTCCCCGCGCATCCTCTCCTTCTTCCCGCATCGTTCTCTCAAGAGCTTCAAGCGCCATGGGTAAAAAGAAGGGTGCTAGTGCTTCGGAGGCGGCCAAGGTTAGCCGTGATTGGAGTGCCTCTGCCATTTCCAACCGCGACATCAACAAGCTGCGGTCCCTCGGATTTATCTCCGCATCTGAGGACGATATCCGTCTTCCAGGTGCGGTTTCTCGCCCAAGGCCCCCGAAGGGCTTTACTGTTATGTTTTCTGCCTTTTTGTTCCGTGGCCTTTCTCTTCCGGCGCACGAGTTCCTTCGCTCTCTTCTTTACTTCTATGGGATCCAGCTCTGGCAGCTGACCCCAAATTCCATCCTCCATCTATCCATTTTCGTCACCGTCTGCGAAGCCTTCCTCGGCATTGACCCTCACTGGGGTCTTTGGAGGAAGATCTTCTACGTAAAGCGCCACAACGACAGCAACGGTCCCCCCGTCGTCGGTGGCGTTGGCTTTGTCGTCAGGAAGGAGGTCGACTACCTCGATTACCCGATGAAGGAGTCTGTCCAGGGCTGGCGCAACAAATGGTTTTATCTACGAGATCCTTCAGTATCTGGGCGGTGCTCAAACCTTCCTCCCTTTGAGGACAAACTGATTGCTAAGCCGAAGAAATCCTGGCAAAACACCCTTTCTCCCGACGAAAAATTGACAGCCGACAGGTTGTTCGATCAAATAGTCGCTCTGAAAAACACGGGAGGCTTGACAATGTGCGGCACTGAGGTTGTCTCAGTGTTCCTGCAGCGTCGAGTGCAACCGTTAATGTCTCGCCCCCATCAACTGTGGCTTTACTCGGGTAAGGACGATGAGTCCAGGGTTATCTCTGCCGATCTTTCGGCTGATGATCTTCGAGACGAAGTCCGCCGCCTGACGTGCCTTAGTAAGAATGACAATATCGTCCTGATATCGGCTCGTCCTCCCTACGATGCTGACCATCTTCCAACCAAGGTAACTCTTCGTTTTATTTTTACTGTCGTCATCCCTTTTTCTGTTGTATCTCATCAATCTCTTTTTCTTTGAAAGGCGCTTGCAGCTGCCCGATGCTATCCTCCTACTCCCGAAAGTGGTGTAGTTTTAGAGGATGATGACGAAGATTCCGATGGAACCGAGGACGCCCCTCATGTCCTTGAGGACAGCGATGTCCAAGAGGAAGAGGCTACTGAAGATGACGCCTTCATCAGGAGTAGGCGTCGGAAGCAGGTACACGATGACCTTATCGCTTCGGCTGAATCAAGTCCTCACGGAGGCGATAATGATGCCGATGACGCTGCCGCGCCTCCTCCTGCCAAGAAGAGCTCAACAAGCGTCTTCGCAGGCGAAGATGACCTTGACCTGTGAGTGTTTCCTGCTCCCTCCTTGATTTATTCCTTGTCATCTCGTATGCTAACTGCGCACTGTTTTTAAGTAGCTCTGATGACGACGATGATGAAGTCCCTCTTGCAAAGAGGGCAAAACTGGTCTCCGAGAGAGCCGTATCGGCAAAAGAATCTAATCCTTCACCCGCAAAATCGACACCTCCTTCACGAACGGCCGTAGAGAAGGTTCCAGTGTCGACAGTTATCCCTCCTGGCGACGTTCCTGCTTCATCGGCTGGTCGTGATCATGTAAGTATTGAACTTGCTTCACTTCGCTGGATTCCTTTTTATCGGTTGGATCCTTACGATCTTATCTTGCCGCAGCCGATCTATGCCACAGTCGACGCCGTAGTGGAGTTTGCCGAAGAGTTCACCCGACTAGAGTTGGAGAACTCCCAACTTCGGCGGACTGTCAGATCTTCGGCTGATCAGGTGCTAGAAGCCAACAGGCTTGCCACCGATGCCAAGAACGAGAACATCTTGCTGAAGGAGGAGGTAAAGAAGTTGAAGCAGCGGTTAAAGGATGAACAAGACGCCAAGCATGCAGCAGCAGCTTTAATCGACAAAAAGGAAGGCGCCCTTCGCGAGTCCATCAAGGAATTATTAGGTAAAACCCGCAGCTTGCTGAAAGGGTGTTTTGATTATTGATTACTGATCTGTCTTTTTCTCAGATGCTGCCGATTTAACCGTCACACGTCGTCATCAACTTCGAGAGGATTCCATAGCCGACGCCCTGTCACTTGCTGCCGAGTCTAACATCCAAGTACTTGGTCTTTTGAAAAAGGCCAAAGGGGCGTTGTCAAGGTTATACTCGATGATCTTCCCGAAGATGAAGGAGGACAAGACTCTTGACGATATGGCGGCTTCTTTCCTCGTTGATCCTTCCGAGCCTGTGGAGGTATTGAAACGCCGCAGCCGTTTATTTGGGGCGGTTCTCACTTTTCAATTACTCATGGGACATGGGATGGAATCAAATTTGGAGGAGTTGTCCAAAACGTTGCCTGTCGACAGTGATCATAACTTGATCGATCTTGAACCTTACAAACGATCAGCAGTTACTTGTGCGAACCGACTTCTGAAGTTGGTGGATGAAGCTCAAGCCAAGCCTGCTCCCGAATCCGCCCCTGGCTCGTCATCAGCGAATCCTTGAACTTTTTATTTGACTTGTTGTAAATAAGACCAGTCGCGACTTCGTTGTAGTTTGATTTTACTTTGGCTCTGTTGCCAACTTAGACATGCTTTGAACATGCTTTTGAATGTATCGCACATGCCCGGTGCTCCCGATGGGAGTTTTACTTTGATACTTAATCTGAATTAAGGGTTGCACTGCAGATTCCTCCGTCTTCTTCTCGTGCCGGGCTTTTTTCAAATCCTTCGAGTAATGATGAATCAAGCCTCGTTCGCCACTTGCGTGACCAAGTGTCTAGTTTAGACAAAGATATCACTTCTCTTCGTGCAATGGCGGCCTTGGTGAAGAAAAAAGGGGAGACGGCGATAGCTATTGAACAGTATGCTCTTGATGGTCTGCATATTGCTACCGAAAGTTTGGGCTGTAAGTATTAGCCCATGTTTCTGCTTTTCTGCAACAGTTTCAAATATTCTCTTAACTGGTTCTTATTCCTTTCCAGTTGTAGCTTCAGATGCGGCTGAAGAGAACAAAAAGATCCATGAAGAGGTTGAAGCAATGACTGACGTTGCGCATCCGAATCACGGTTTGTGGCTGCATCGTCCGAAGGCTGTCGTCATGGCGAAGTTCAAGTATCGGGTGGGGAAGGCGCATTATTACTTTGATAAGTTCCATGCTCATCTCACGATGGTTTGGAACACCTTGTTTCCCCTAGACCAAGCACCTGAAACCTTATCTGCTTTGTTCACCCGATTCAAGTCTCCCGAAAGGATTCGGCAGTTGGTGCGGAAGGAACTCTTGGCGGGTGCGGAGCTTGCTCTTGCTTCGACATTGGCATGTCACCCGTCTCTAGACTTGGAAGCCATAGCAAATACTGAGAAGAACTTGAGCCAATATTATGATGCCGCCCGAGGTCCTGCATACACCATCGTTTCCCGGATGGAGTCGTGTCTTGAAAAGGATCTGAAGGCCCATTGGGGCCGGGAGGCTTGACTATGAATGTAATAGCCTTAGTTCCTGCATAAGATTACTTTGTATAAATTTATTGCGTACGTTGTACGCTATGATAGTTGTTATTTTATTTGTCGAGGGCGGCTGAGTGATCAATTCAACCTGCTCTCCCGACGACTTCGTTGAATTATGCAATGTTATTGCGAAGCCTTTGTATAAGTTTTGTAAGGGCGAGACCCGTCGACTTAGTCGAGGGAATTAGACGCTTGGCATCGTCACTCGGTGCACCGGTTTGAGCCTTATTTTGTGATAATGTAACCATCGACGACAGCACTCGCGTATTTTCTCGAGGCTTGGATTGGTTGTTTTCTTTTTGTGTGCCACTAATCTTAGCTCTCGTTGAGAGTATTTAATTAATGACACTGCGTGTTTTATGGGCCAATGCTCCCGATGGGAGTAAGAGCCGAAGGTAAGGGCCGCTAGTCTTAGCACTGTTTTTATGGGCCAATGCTCCCGATGGGAGTAAGAGCCGAAGGTAAAGGCCGCAGTCGACCTGCTCAGGTGGTGGGGCCTGAATTGAAAAAAGGATGCAGAGAACCTGATTAAGACTTTATTCATAAAGAAAAACCAACCTTAAAGGCTATTAAAATAATAAAAACAATCGCGCCCTATGTATAGAACCGTCGCAGGTGTGCGATATTCCATGGGTTGTCGACATCCTTTCCCGAAGTTGGATTTTTGAGCCTGTACGCTCCTCCTGGAATCACTTCGGTGACGATGTAAGGTCCTTCCCATGGAGACTCGAGTTTCGAGGGTCTTTTTTGTTTCAGCCGCAGTACCATATCTCCAACGCTGAAGCATCGTCGACTGTGGTAATTCCTCAGCGCCTGCTGATATACCGTGGTCCTGGCTAAAGCAATGTCTCGAGCTTCATCTAGCAGGTCAACGGCGTCTTGCAGTGCGATGTTGGAAGAAGGTTCTGTGTATGCCGTCACTCGAGGTGCTTCGAATTGAACATCAGCTGGTAGGACTGCTTCGGCTCCATGTACCAGAAAAAATGGGGTGTACTGCGTCGACCTGTTAGGCGTGGTGCGCAAACTCCATAGTACTGATGGTAATTCTTCGACCCAAGCTCCCTCTGCGCCTGTAAGGCGTTTCTTGAGGCCATCCCCTATTAGACCGTTGATCCTTTCCACCTGTCCGTTTGTTTGCGGGTGAGCCACTGATGCAAACTTCAGTTTTATGCCCCTGTCATCGCAGAATTCTCGGAACTCTTTGGAGTCGAAGTTGGTTCCATTATCTGTGACGATACTATGAGGTACGCCAAACCGACATGTTATCTCCTTGAAGAACTGGACTGCTGTTTTTGCCTTCTGGTTTCGTACTGGTACTGCCTCGATCCACTTCGTGAATTTATCGACTGCGACTAATAGGTACGTGTGTCCTCCTGGCGATGACCTCGGCAGTGGCCCGACTTGATCGAGTCCCCATTGAGCGAACGGCCATGCCAGTGGTATCGTCATTAGGTCTGTTGCAGGGGCGTGCGGTTTTGGAGAGAACCGTTGACAAGGGTCGCACTTCATGACCAAATCTCGAGCATCCGACGCTGCCGTTGGCCAGTAGAATCCTGCCCTGAAGGCTTTTGCTACGAGAGCCCTACTTCCCGCATGATGCCCGCAAGTTCCCTCGTGTATTTCGCGCAGCAGTGCTTTTCCGTCGTCGATGGCAATGCACCTTTGGAAAATACCGGAAATGCTACGTTTGTAAAGTTCACCGTTTACTATGGTGAAAGCTTTTGATCGCCTGACGATTCGTTTTGCTTCTACTGGATCCACTGGTAGTTCCTGCCTTGCCAGGTACGCCAGGAGCGGCTTAGTCCATAACGGTTCGAGGAGGAGAACTTGTTTGGCTGGGAGAGTTGGAGCATCTTCAATAACTTGCTGTGGGTTTGCCTCTGCTTCTTCAGTCGATGGTTTTAAAGGTGTCGGCGCCTTCTCTTTTATTGATCGCTGAGTGATTACTTCGTAAAAGACTCCGTCTGGAATGGGAGAACACATGGAGCCGATGTTAGCTAAGGTGTCGGCTTCCTCGTTGCTGGCTCTGCCGATATGTTTGAGCTCACACCCCTCGAACTTGGCTTCCATATTTTGATACAGCTGTCGATAGGCGATCATGTTGTCGCTAACTGCGTCGCACAGGTTCATCGACTGTTGTACCACCAAGTTTGAGTCCCCGTAGATTTCCAGGCGAGTCGCCCCACACGCCTTTGCCATCTTCATTCCATGCAGCAGTGCTTCATATTCTGCTTCATTGTTTGTCGGCAAAGGGAAGTTCATACGTAGTATGTACTTCATCTTATCTCCTTGTGGTGATATCAACACTACTCCTGCTGCAGCGCCTGTGCTTCGTTTTGATCCGTCGAAATACATTATCCACGATCCTGACATGTCGGGTGCCACCGGTGTCTGGGATTGAATCCAGTCTGCCACGAAGTCCGGGAGGATTTGGGATTTTATGGCCGTCCGATTGACATAAGTTATGTCGTGAGGTGCTATCTCGATAGCCCATTGGGCTCTCGGATGAATCCTGCTTTGCGAAGTCGATTGATTTCCTCACCAATTGCTCTCCTCTTGGGTTCTGAGAATCGACGCATCGACTGTTGCACTGGTTTGGCTGTCGGATCGACATTAAGGGCGTGCTCAGCGAGTTCCCTGGGATACCTGGCATGTCGGATGGTTCCCATGCAAATATCTCCCAGCGCTCACGGAGGAACTCGATGAGCGCGCCTTCCTATGCGGCCGTGAGGTCAGCCGATATATTGACCGTTTTCTTCGGGTCAGTGGGGTGCACCTGCAGCTTCTTGGCTTCCTTTGCGCGTCAAACTCGTCGGATCTCACGTTTCGGTTGTCGGCTGGTGGTTGCGTATGATCCACGGCTGCGTCGATCGCATTGAGCTCCTCCTTAGCGCCGAATTTTGAAGCGATCTTCTGGAACTCTCTGTCACAGGTGTCTGACCGAGCAAAACTCCCATGAATGGTTATTGGGGTTCCGTTGTTGCCTGGCATCTTCAGTTTTAGGTAAGCATAATGGGGTATAGCCATAAACTTGGCGAACGCCGGCCTGCCGAGGATGGCATGGTACTGAGACTCCCAGTCGACAACTTCGAACTCGATCTTTTCTCTTCTGAAATTGGTGGGCGTGCCGAAGACCACGTCTAATGACGTTTTTCCGAGAGAGTAAGCGGGTCGAGTCGGTATAATGCCGTGGAATCCTGTGTCGGATTCTCTTAGCATATCGACTGTCAAACCCATAGCTTTCATCGTGTTGGCAAATAGTAGGTTTAAGCCGCTTCCTCCGTCCATGAATACTTTACTCATGTTGTATCCTCCGATCTGCGCCTCGAGGACTAGAGCTGCGTGGCCTGGTCTAGGGACAGCTTTCGGGTGATCTGACCTGTCGAAGGAGATACTTTGCTCTGACCAGTCAATGAATTCAGGTGTATCAACCATAGCGACTTCTGCATACTTCACTTCTCGTGAGAATTTCTTGATTTCCCTCTTTGAGAAGCTGGTTTTGTGGATCATGCTGACCTGCCCGCGCGGTTCTGGGAATACCTCGGCTGGCACGTACTCATCCTTCTCCATTGGCTCGTACGGTTCCGGGATATATGGCTCCGCCCGATAGCTGTAAGATCTTGCCTTTTTCTCCATTATGTGAGCTCTCGATAAAGCTTCACTCCTGAGGTCATCACAGAACTGTCGAATTTCCAGGAAGTGTCGGCAGTTCCTTAATAGGTGACTGGATTTTTCCCGTCCGTCCTTCGGGTCGATATAGGAGTGGAGGTAGCATGGCGCATCGAGTTGCTCAGTGGCTGATAGGTGCGGTGAACGGGCGCGGCCATGGATCGATTGCATGCCCTCCTGTTCTCGTTCTCCATAATATGATTCCCTTCGCCTTTTCTTTCTCCCTGTTGCGTGATCGAGGTTTCCTCGGTTACCTCCACGCATGCTTCCGGGCGGGATTTCCAAGGTTGCTGCCCGGGTATCTTCTGTTGAGACCGGGGGGCCCGAACCGGACGTACCTGTCCTCGGGAGGCGAAGAAACCCTCCGGAGTCGATGATGAAGCGAACGCCTCCAAAAGTGGTGGTCATGTCGTCACTCGATTCTGAAGGGGCCGGGTGCGACGGCTTGAGGTGAGATGCGAACTCGACGGGCTCGTAGTAAATCGGATCTTTCGGTCCTGGAGGTGTTGGTGAATCGAGCACAAACGCTGCGGACGTGACTGGTACTGCCGATGCCCTGCCTTGTGCCGACAGTGGTTCCCACAGACGGCGCCAATTGTCGAGGGAGCTCCTCGGCAATGCCCTCCGATAGGGGCTTAGGGTTGATGGAATCCCGCAAGCTGACACGAGACATCGGCACGGCACAAGGGGGAGCGATTTACCGAGGTTCGGGGCCCTCGATGAGGTAAAACCCCACGTCCTGCCTGTCTGTTCTTGATTATGATGAAAATAGTGTTACAATGGGGTGCCGAATAGTTCGGCTGTGATCTCGTCGAGATAGCTAATCGCTAGGGTAACCTAGTTCTAAGCTTCTGTTGGCTAAGATCGCTAAGATTGATCGTGTCCTCGATAGCCCCTCTCCTGGCCTTTATATAGGTGGCCAGGTCCCGAGAAGTTTAATCGAGTACGAGTAGGTTTACAATAGATCTATCTCTAATCTTTCCTTCTTCGGCTCTTTCCGTGTCTTGTACTTCAAGTAATCTTTCACCGCACCGTCCTAGTGGCCCATCTTGTCTTCGAGTACCTTCATGGGCCTCCACCTGGGCCGTATAGGGTAGAGCAATAGTGGTTACCCGAAGGGTAATGCCCACGTCAACCACTTTTATTATTGCCTCTTGGGCATATCTCCAACAGTTTTCCCTCAGTAAGAAACCAAGGTTTATCGAACCAGTAGGAGATGAAGGCCACGTGAAGGTTGTTGGTGGAGGAGTGTAGTGCGGCGCAACACCGTTGATTCGGCGCCAACGTGGAACCTGCACAACACAATCAAACTACTTTGCCCCAACTTAACAATGAGGTTGTCAATCTCACCGTTTGCTGAAAACAAAGGATTAAACGTATGGTGTGGAGAATTATGTTTGCTTGCAAGAACAACAGAGAACAATGATTGTATTGTATTTCAGATGTAAAAGAAAGGACCGGGGTCCACAGTTCACTAGTGGTGTCTCTCCAATAAAATAAATAGCATGTTGGGTGAACAAATTACAGTTGGGCAATTGACAAAATAGAGATTAATATATACATATCATGATGACTACTATGATATTTACTTAGGGCATTACGACAAAGAACATAGACCGCCATCCAGCATGCATCTATGCCTAAAAAGTCCACCTTCAGGTTAGCATCCGCACCCCTTCCAGCATTAAGTTGCAAACAACAGACAATTGCATTAAGTATGCGCGTAATGTAATCAACACAAATATCCTTAGACAAAGCATTGATGTTTTATCCCTAGTGGCAAAGACATCCACACCTTAGGGGTTACTGTCACTCCCAGCATTCAATGGAGACATGAACCCACTATCTAGCATAAATACTCCCTCTTGGAGTCACAAGTATTCTTGGCCAGAGCCTCTACTAGCAACGGAGAACATGCAAGAACATAAATAACACATATATGATAGATCAATAATCAACTTGACATAGTATTCAATATTCATCAGATCCCAACAAACACAACATGTAGCATTACAAATAGATGATCCTGATCATGATAGGCAGCTCACAAGATCGAACATGATAGCACAAGAGGAGAAGACAACCATCTAGCTACTGCTATGGACCCGTAGTCCAAGGATGAACTACTCACGCATCAGTCCGGAGGCGGGCATGGTGATGTAGAGCCTCCTGATGATTCCCTCTCCGGCAGGTGCGGAGGTGATCTTCGAACCCCCGAGATGGGGTTTGACGGCGGCGGCGTCTTGGGAATTTCCGTATCGTGGCTCTCGGACTAGGTTTTGACGAGGGAATAAATAGGCGAAGGGGCAGCGTAGGGGGACGCCCGAGGGGCCCACCCCATAGGCCGGCGCGCCCCCCTCTTGGCTGCTCCGCCAGGTGGGGTGGCCGCCTCGTGGCCGCCTCGTGGCCCCTCTCGGTCTCCTCTTCGGTGTTCTGGAAGGCTCTGGAAAATAAGACCGTGGGCTTTTGTTTCGTCCAATTCCGATAATATTCGTAAACTAACTTTTCTGAAATCAAAAACAGCAGAAAACATGAACTGGCACTGCGCCGTCTTGTTAATAGGTTTGTTTCGGAAAATGCATAAAAACATTATAAAGTATGAACAAAACATGTAGGTATTCTCATAAAACAAGCATGGAACATAATAAATTATAGATACGTTGGAGACGTATCAAGCATCCCCAAGCTTAGTTCCTACTCGCCCTCGAGTAGGTAAACGATAAAAACAATAATTTCGAAGTGACATGCTACCAACATAATCTTGATCAACATTATTGTAAAGCATATGAGATGAATGAAGTGACTAAAAGCAATGGCTAACAAAAAGATAATGACTAAACAACTGAATCATATAGCAAAAAAAATTCATGAATAGTACTTTCAAGACAAGTATCAAAAAGTCTTGCATAAAAGTTAACTCATAAAGCAATAGATTCTTAGTAAGAGGTTTTGAAGCAACACAAAGGAAGATTTAAGTTTTGGCAATTGCTTTCAACTTTCAACATGTATATCTCATGGATAATTGTCAACACAAAGTAATATAATAAGTGCAATAAGTAAGCATGTAAGAATCAATGCACACGGTTGACACAAGTGTTTGCTTCTAAGATAGAAAGAAGTAGGTAAACCGACTCAACATAAAGTAAAAGAAAGGCCCTTCGCAGAGGGAAGCAGGGATTACTCATGTGCTAGAGCTTTTTATTTTGAAAACATGGAAACAATTGTGTCAACGGTAGTAATAATTCATATGGGTTATGCATAAAACTTCCTATAAGTTGCAAGCCTCATGCATCGAATACTAATAGTGCCCGCACCTTGTCCTAATTAGCTCGGATTTCCATGGATTATCATTGTATTACATATGTTTCAACCAAGTGTCACAAAGGGGTACCTCTATGCCACTTGTACAAAGGTCCAAGGAGATAAATCGCATTTGATTTCTCGATTTTGATAGATCTCAACTTAAGGACATCCATACCAGGACAACATAGAAAAGATAATGGACTCCTCTTTTAATGCTTTAAGCATTCAACAACAATAGTATTCTCATAAGAGATTCTCGAGGATTAATGTCCAAGCTGAAACTTCCACCATGATACATGGCTTTGGTTGGCGGCCCAATGTTCTTCTCTAACAACATGCATACTCAAACCATTCAACTCATGGCAAATATCCCTTACTTCAGACAAGACGAACATGCGTAGCAACTCACATGATATTCAACAAAGGTGTGACAGGTTGATGGCGTCCCCAGAAACATGGTTACCGCACAATAAGCAACTTATAAGAACTAAGATACATAGCAACATATTCATTACCACAATGGTTTTTAGGCTACTTTCCCATGAGCTATGTATTGCAAAGACAAGGAATGAAATTTTAAAGGTAGCACAAGAAATTTACTTTGGAATGGCAGAAAAATACCACATATAGGTAGTTATGGTGGACACAAATGGCATAGGTTTTGGCTCAAGGTTTTTGGATGCACGAGAAGCATTTCCTCTCAGTACAAGGTTTTGGCTAGCAAGGTTGTTTGAAGCAAACACAAGTATGAACCGTACAGAAAAACTTACACAAGAACATATTGCAAGCATTATAAGACTCTACACCGTCTTCCTTGTTGTTCAAACACTTTCACCAGAAAATATCTAGACCTTAGAGAGATCAATCATGCAATCCAAATTTCAACAAGCTCTACGGTAGTTCTCCACTAATAAATTTAAACTACATGATGCAAGAGCTTAAACATGATCTACTTGAGAGCTCAAAACAATTGCCAAGTATCAAATTATTCAAGACAATATGAAGCATTTTCTGTTTCCAACCAAATAAATAAGTGCTGCGGCTTTCAGCTTTCGCCAATATTAAAAAAACGAAGAACACAAGTGTTCAAATGAAAAAGCGGAGCGTGTCTCTCTCCACACAAGGATTGCTAGGATCCGAATTTATTCAAACATAAACAAAAATAAAAACAAAGACGCTCCAAGTAAAGCACATAAGATGTGACGAATTAAAATATAGTTTCACTAGAGGTGACCTGATAAGTTTTGTTGATGAAGAAGGGGATGCCTTGGGCATCCCCAAGCTTAGACGCTTGAGTCTTCTTGAAATATGCAGGGATGAACCACGGGGGCATCCCCAAGCTTAGACTTTTCACTCTTCTTGATCATATCATATCATCCTCCTCTCTTTGATCCTTGAAAACTTCCTCCACACCAAACTCAAAGCAATCTCATTAGAGGGTTAGTGCATAATCAAAAACTCACATGTTCAGCAAGGACACAATCATCCTAAACACTTCTGGATATTACCCAAGGCTACTGAAATTTAATGGAGCAAAGAAATCCAATCAAACGCAGTAAAAGAGGCAATGTGAAATAAAAGGCAGAATCTTTCAAAACAGAACAGTTCGTAAAGACAAATTTTTTTGAGGCACTTAACTTGCTCAGATGGAAAAACTCAAAACTAATGAAAGTTGCTTACATATCTGAGGATCACGCATGAATTTTCGCAGATTTTTTTGATTCTTCTACAGAGAGAAAAACGCGAATTCGTGACAGATAAGAAATATGTTTCTGCGCAGAAATCCAAATCTAGTATCAACCTTCTATTAGAGACTTTACTTGGCACAACAATACATGAAAATAAAGATACAAAGGTATTGCTACATTAGTAACAAACACCTTGACTCAAATATAAAACAAAAATTTCATAAATAAAACAATGGGTTGTCTCCCATAAGCGCTTTTCTTTAACGCCTTTCAGCTAGGCGCAGAAAGTGCAAATCAAGTAACATCAAGAGATGAAGCATCAACAGAGGAGTTTGGAGTTTTCTCAACTATGCATTGTATCTTATCTATGTAAGAAGCTCCTTTTTCATTACTTTTAGGCTTACTATCCTCCTCAAATAAATTTTCAGAACAATCCAATCAAAATTCTTTTCTAGTGCCTCATGCATTCCTATGAGTTTATAAGGTATTGGTATTTTAATCTCCCCCTCACAATTGGCTTCATTAATGTACTTTAGCCTATCTTTTTCCATCCTTTCAATGGTATTTGCAAAATTGGTATAAAAGCCAAGCATCTTATGTCTAATAAAGACTTTCCTAGCTTCTCTAGCTACATCACCAAATTCTTTAAGAAGGGTTTCTAAAACAAAATCTTTCTTCTCTCCTTCTTCCATATCACAGAGTGTAAGAAACATATGTTGCATTATAGGATTAAGATTAACAAATCTAGCTTCCAACATGCGCACTAAACAGGCAGCAGCATTTCATAATTAGGAGCAAGTTCTACCAAGGATCTATCTTCAAAATCTTTAGCCTTACTAACATGAGTGAAAAATTCTTCTATATTATCTCTTCCAATGATAGACCCACTCCCTACCGATATATCTTTCAAAGTGAACTTAGGGTGAAGCATGATGAAATAAACAAAAGTAAACTAGTAAATAAAGTAAATGCGAGTAACTAATTTTTGTGTGTTTTTGATATAAAGAAAGCAAACGAGACAGAAAATAAAATAAGCAAGACAATAAATAAACTAAAGAGATTGGATGTGAGAGACTCCCCTTGCAACGTGTCTTGATCTCCCCGGCAACGGCGCCAGAAAAATAGCTGCTGGCGTGTGGAGGCAGCTCCTTGTGACGGTAAAGCACACGTCCGTTGGGAACCCCAAGAGGAAGGTATGATGAGTACAACAGCGAGTTTTCCCTCAGTAAGAAACCAAGGTTTATCGAACCAAGGAGGAGATGAAGGCCACGTGAAGGTTGTTGGTGGAGGAGTGTGCGGCGCAACACCAAGTGATTCCGGCGCCAACGTGGAACCGCACAACACATCAAACTACTTGCTCCCAACTTCACATGAGGTTGTCAATCTCACCGGCTTGCTGAAAACAAAGGATTAAACGTATGGTGTGGAGAATTATGTTTGCTTGAAAACAACAGAGAACAATGATTGCAAGATTGTATTTCAGATGTAAAAGAAAGAACCGGGGTCCACAGTTCACTAGTGGTGTCTCTCCAATAAGATAAATAGCATGTTGGGTGAACAAATTACAGTTGGGCAATTGACAAAATAGAGATTAATATATACATATCATGATGACTACTATGATATTTACTTAGGGCATTACGACAAAGAACATAGACCGCCATCCAGCATGCATCTATGCCTAAAAAGTCCACCTTCAGTTAGCATTCGCACCCCTTCCAGGATTAAGTTGCAAACAACAGACAATTGCATTAAGTACGCGTAATGTAATCAACACAGATATCCTTAGACAAAGCATTGATGTTTTATCCCTAGTGGAAACAACACATCCACAACCTTAGGGTTGCTGTCACCCCCAGATTCAATGGAGATATGAACCCACTATCTAGCATAAATACTCCCTCTTGGAGTCACAAGTATCAACTTGGCCAGAGCCTCTACTAGCAACGGAGAACATGCAAGAACATAAATAACACATATATGATAGATCAATAATCAAATTTACATAGTATTCAATATTCATCGGATCCCAATAAACACAACATGTAGCATTACAAATAGATGATCCTGATCATGATAGGCAGCTGACAAGATCGAAACATGATAGCACAAGAGGAGAAGACAACCATCTAGCTACTGCTATGGACCCGTAGTCCAAGGATGAACTACTCACGCATCAGTCCGAGGCGGGCATGGTGATGTAGAGCCTCCGTGATGATTTCCTCCTGCAGGGTGAGGTGATCTTCCGAACCCCCGAGATGGGGTTTGACTGCGCGCGTCCGCAACTTTTCCGTATCGTGGCTCTCTACTAGGGTTTTCGCGAGGAGGGAATAAATAGGCGAAGGGGCAGCGTAGGGGGGCGCCCGAGGGGCCCACCCCATAGGCCGGCGCGCCCCCCTCTTGGCTGCGCCGCCAGGTGGGGTGGCCGCCTCGTGGCCGCCTCGTGGCCCCTCTCCGTCTCCTCTTCGGTGTTCTGGAAGGCTCCGTGGAAAATAAGACCGTGGGCTTTTGTTTCATCCAATTCCGAGAATATTCGTAAACTAACTTTTCTGAAATCAAAAACAGCAGAAATGTGAACCTGCAGCGTGTCTTGTTAATAGGTTTGTTCCGGAAAATGCATAAAAACATTATAAAGTATGAACAAAACATGTAGGTATTGTCATAAAACAAGCATGGAACATAATAAATTATAGATACGTTGGAGACGTATCAAGCATCCCCAAGCTTAGTTCCTACTCGCCCTCGAGTAGGTAAACGATAAAAACAATAATTTCTGAAGTGACATGCTACCAACATAATCTTGATCAACATTATTGTAAAGCATATGAGATGAATGAAGTGACTAAAAGCAATGGTTTGCTAACAAAAAGATAATGACTAAACAACTGAATCATATAGCAAAAAAAATTCATGAATAGTACTTTCAAGACAAGTATCAAAAAGTCTTGCATAAAAGTTAACTCATAAAGCAATAGATTCTTAGTAAGAGGTTTTGAAGCAACACAAAGGAAGATTTAATTTTCAGCAATTGCTTTCAACTTTCAACATGTATATCTCATGGATAATTGTCAACACAAAGTAATATAATAAGTGCAATAAGTAAGCATGTAAGAACCAATGCACACGGTTGACACAAGTGTTTGCTTCTAAGATAGAAAGAAGTAGGTAAACTGACTCAACATAAAGTAAAAGAAAGGCCCTTCGCAGAGGGAAGCAGGGATTACTCATGTGCTAGAGCTTTTTATTTTGAAAACATGGAAACAATTGTGTCAACGGTAGTAATAATTCATATGGGTTATGCATAAAACTTCCTATAAGTTGCAAGCCTCATGCATCGAATACTAATAGTGCCCGCACCTTGTCCTAATTAGCTCGGATTTCCATGGATTATCATTGCATTACATATGTTTCAACCAAGTGTCACAAAGGGGTACCTCTATGCCACCTGTACAAAGGTCCAAGGAGATAAATCGCGTCTCAGTAACTTTTCCGTATCGTGGCTCTCGGTTCTAGGGTTTTCGCGACGGAGGGAATAAATATGCGAAGGGGCAGCGTAGGGGGCGCCGAGGGGCCCACCCCATAGGCCGACGCGCCCCCCTCTTGGCTGCGCCGCCAGGTGGGGTGGCCGCCTCGTGGCCCCTCTCCGTCTCCTCTTTGGTGTTCTGGATGGCTCCGTGGAAAATAAGACCGTGGGCTTTTGTTTCATCCAATTCCGAGAATATTCGTAAACTAACTTTTCTGAAATCAAAAACAGCAGAAAACAGGAACTGGCAATAATAAATTAGTTATTATTATATCTTATTGTTCATGATAAATGTTTACATTTCATGCTATAATTGTATTAACCGAAACATTGATACATGTGTGTTATGTAAACAACAAGGAGTCCCTAGTAAGCCTCTTGTATAACTAGCTTGTTGATTAATGGATGATCAAGGTTTCGTGATCATGAACATTGGATGTTATTAATAACAAGGTTATGTCATTAGGTGAATGATATAATGGACACACACCAAATGAGCGTAGCATAAGATCAAGTCATTAAGTTCAATTTGCTATAAGCTTTCGATACATAGTTGCCTAAGTCCTTCGACCATGAGATCATGTAAATCACTTACACCGGAAGGTACTTTGATTACATCAAACGCCATTGCGTAAATGGGTGGTTATAAAGATGGGATTAAGTATTCGGAAAGTGTGAGTTGAGGCATATGGATCAAGAGTGGGATTTGTCCATCCTGATGACGGATAGATATACTCTGGGCCCTCTCGGTGGAATGTCATCTGATTAACTTGCAAGCATATGAATGGTTCATAAGAGATCACATACCACGGTACGAGTAAAGAGTACTTGTCGGTAACGAGGTTGAACAAGGTATGGAGATACCGATGATCGAACCTCGGACAAGTAAAATATCACGTGACAAAGGGAATTGGCATCATATGTAAATGGTTCAATCGATCACTAAGTCATCGTTGAATATGTGGGAGCCATTATGGATCTCCAGATCCCGCTATTGGTTATTGCTCGGAGAGGAGTCTCGACCATGTCCATAGTTCGGAACCGTAGGGTGACGCGCTTAAGGTTCGATGTCGCATAAGTAGATTCGAATATGAGATGGAGACCGAAGTTTGTTCAGTCTCGGATGGGATCTAGGACATCACGAGGAGGTCCGGAATGGTCGGAGAATAAGATTCATATAAGGGAAGTTATTTTCCGGGGTTCGGGAAAGTTTCGGTGTTTGACCGGAGCTTCTAGAAGGTTCTAGAGGGCCACCGGTGGGCCCACCACCCCGGGAGGGACCACATGGGCCAAGGGAGTGCAGCCTAGCCTAATGGGCCAGGGGCACCAAGCCCTCAAGGCCCAGCCGGCCAGCCCCCCTAGGGATAAGATCAAATCCCGGAGGATAAGATCAAATCCCTAAAATCGAGGGAGCAACTTTGGAAGGGGAAGCAAACTTGGAAGGGGATGATTCAGGATCCCCCCTTTCCTTCTGTGCACTGGTGGGGCCCAAGGGGCTGCCTTGGCCGCCCCTCCCTCTATAAATAGAGGAGAGGGGCAGCCGACCATTTGCCCCGCGACACACCAAAGTCTGCCGCCCCCTCTCTCCTCCACCGCAAGTCTGCTCCGGCTTGGCGAAGCCCTGCAGCTTTTCTCCTCCACCACCACCACCACGCCGTCGTGCTGCTGGGATTCCGAGGGGATCTACCACACCTCCGCTGCCCGCTGGAACGGGGAGAGGAAGGGCTTCATCGACACCGTATGCGCGATCGAGTACGGAAGTGCTGCCGGATTGCAGCACCGGGGACGATCGTCTACATCAACAACGAGATCTGATCTCGTAGGCTTTGGAAATCTTCAAGGGTTAGTCTCATCTCCACCTCGTTGCTTCGATCTTGTAGATTAGATCTTGGGTGTTCCATAGATTAGATCTTGGATTTATTCGTCTTGCGGTAGGAAAATTTTGTTTTCTATGCTACGAACCCTCAGTGGTATCAGAGCCATGTCTATGCATAGATCTGTTGCACGAGTAGAACACAATGGTTTTGTGGGCGGTGATGCTTTTGTTGCTTTAGTTTGTGTACTTTGCATCTTGCGGGATGGTGGGATGAAGCGGCTCGGGCTAACTTTACATGACCGCGTCTCATGAGACTTGCTCCACGCTTGACATGCAACTTGTATTGCATAAGTGGCTTTGCGGGTGTCTGTCTCTCCCACCATAGTGAAGATTCCAATTTGCACTTTCTATTGTCAACACTAGTATCACCGTTGTGGTTCATGTTCGTAGGTAGATTGGATCTTACTCGAAAACCCTAAACCACGTAAAATATGCAAACCAAATTAGAGGCGTCTAACTTGTTTTTGCAGGGTTTGGTGATGTGATATGGCCATGATGTGATGATGATTATATTTGATGTATGAGATGTTCATTGTTGTATTATGGCAACCGGCAGGAGCCTAATGGTTGTCTTTAATTTTTGTTAAAGACATGCGTGTCTATTCATCATGTAATAGCTTTATTTCAAGTAGTTGTCATAGTAGCTATAAGTGATGGACAACCATGAAGCGGCGCCACGGACCTTGGTGCAATGCTGGTGATGATGGAGATCATGATCATGTGCTTTGGAGATGGAGATCAAAAGCACAAGAAGAAGGGCCATATCATATCACATATTATGAATTGCATGTGATGTTAATCCTTTATGCATCTTATCTTGCTTAGATCGCGACGGTAGCATTATAAGATGATCCCTCACATTAATATCAAGATAATAAAGTGTTCTCCCCTCGTATGCACCGTTGATAGTTCGTCGTTTTGAAGCATCTCGTGATGATCGGATGTGATAGACTCTCGTTCACATACAACGGGTGTAAGCCATGTTTGCACACGCGGAATACTTGGGTTTGCTTGACGAGCCTAGCATGTACAGACATGGCCTCGGGACAACGAAACCGAAAGGTTGAACACGAGTCATATGGATGATATGATCAACATGTTGATGTTCACCATTGAAGCTACATCATCTCACGTGATGATCGGTTTTGGTGTAGTGGATGTGGATCGTGTGCCACTTAACAACTATGAGGGATGTTGTATTAAGTGGGAGTTCATTAGTAATTAGATTAAAACATGAACTAATTATCATGAACATAGTCTGAATAGTATTTTGAATTAAATTTGTAGAATTGGCATCCGTTATCTACCAGGCGCTAGTCTTGTAATTGAGATAGAAATACTGTTAAGTCTGACAAGTAACTTTACTGGTACCGTATTGTTAAAGAATCAAAAAATGATTAAGTCCTATTGCAAACTTTTAGTAAACCTCTCATTAATGATTCAAAGAACAATGGTTTCAATTAGTACCTAGAATCATCTTGCCTCCGTGAAACTTGAAGTTCAAATCTGTTTGAAAAGTAAGGAGCTGGAAATTTTGTTTTCAGAAATAAGCAAGGTATGAGATATATGTGATATCTAAGACCTTATTGCAAGATGATAGAATATAATCTAGTGAGACTACATAAACTCATAAGTTTTATGGGAATGTACGAAGGTTGAAGACGCCAGGGCGTCCCAATCCTCCAACTAGTTGGGCACTAACGATATTCGCATATCCATGAAGTGATCGTCCTTAGTATGCACCGTTGCTAAGACTCGTCGTTTCGAAGCATCACGTGATGATCGGGTGTGATAGATTCTACGTGTGCATACAACGGGTACAAGCCAGATTTGCACATGCGAATACGAGGTTAAACTTTACGAGCCTAGCATGTACGGACATGGTCTCAAAGTCGTCATGATATGATGGATAAAATTATGAGTGAAATTGTTCATCATATTACAAAGTTACTAATAGTGAAATCTGTAACACTTGTCATATGATGATCAACTTCAAAGTAAGAACCTCAAGGTTATTGGTATTTGACCAATGGACTTAGAAGTCATTGAAAGTGAAGTGTTTTCTGAGAATGAGGAAAACTAAAAGAGAAACTACAAAAGATATTTTGGCAGAAAGAAAGAAAAGACTAGAAAGTCTAGCTCAGGTGTATATAGATGATATACATGTTATGAATGTATTCCTTGTTTGGTCACAAAATGGAATTCTTGGGTATTAGTACCATATTGGTTGGTATGAGGTGTCATACAAAACAACGCAATACAAGAATACATTGGCCTAAGTGACTGAAAAGGAATGTGATAGGAATGCACGTCTGGAACAAAAATAAAGTGTTATTATGTTCGTCGTTGGCATTCTGTCTAGCCATTCAGATTTATAATAAAGAACTTTATAATTGTTATTCTTGTTCTGGTTAAATGAAAACAATGAGTTGTTCAAATTGTAACAACATTCCATGTACGATGGATAAGTTATTATAAATCTTATGGTAAAGCACACATACATAACACTGACGCTAAAATGCCATAAGGCAAATGATGTGAATTCCACTCATTAGTGGAACCGCCATTTAGGTCATGTTAGAAAGGAACGCATGAAGGAACTCCATTTGAATGGATTTTTGGAGTCATATGATTTTTGAATCATTTGGCGCTTGCAAATCTCTTCTAAAGAGAATGACTTAAATACCGTTCATAGGCCAAGAGTTGAACGGGCAACTAACTTAGTGGAAACATACATGATGATGTATATGGTTCACTGGGCATAGTTGTGTGCGGGAGATTCTTCTACTTCATGAAAACTTCTAACAATGAATTGAGTATATATATGTTGATATATTCGATAAGGAAGAAGTTTGAAAACATTTGAATGGATTCAGATAAGTTTCAGCATGAAGTGAAAATCATCGTAATAGAAAAGTCAAATATCTATGATTGGATCATGGTGGAAATATTTGAATTACGAGTTTTAGCGAACATCTAAGAGATTTATGAAATTGTTCTACAACTCACGTTTCTTGAGTATCATAATGATGATGGAGTATCCAAGAGACGTATCCAAACCTGTTGGATTGATGATGAGATAAAATAAAATGACGCCATTATACTTTTGTGGATTATGCTTTAGAGACTACCGCTTTTACACTATATAGAGCATCATCATAATCTGTTGAAATGACACCATACGAGTTATGGCATGGGTATAAACCCTAATAGTCCTTTCTTAAATTTTGGTATGCATAGCATAAGTAAATAAGTTTACAACCAAAATCGGATGAATGTCTTTGTTGGTTATCCCAGAGAATTGATTGGGAATTCTTTCCACTATGAAGTCAAAGACAAAAGTGTTTGTCGATGTTTCTTACTTATTTCAAAGAAATTGTTTCTAGCGAACTATTTGAGTGGGAGGACAATGGAACTTGATAAGGTTCATGAACCTGAGCATGATGATCAGAGTAGCACAGCATCGGAAATGGTTCCGGAAGCAGCTACGAAGATCATGGCTCCCATGTCTACAAAGTGTTGTAGTCATGGAGATCAAAGTACCTATTGAACCTTGTAGGTATGGTTTACTTTGTGATCAAATAAATGATTTGTGAACAAAGGATTGATTTTGAACAATGATAAACCAACTACATACAAAGAAGTTATGATGGGCCCTGACTCCGTTAAAATGGCTATGCGCCATGAAATCCAAGATAGGTGAATACTTTTTGAAATTAAATGGATCTATAAAATTGATGGACTTGGATGGAATATCCTTGAAGAAGCTCGACTTTTCGAAAAGTAGTTTACGACAAAGTTCAAAGAGTTGACTACGATAAGATTAGATCTTCCGTAGTGATGCTTACAGTCTATGTGGATTATTCTAGTAATCGCTACATATTTCTTCTATGAGATATGATAGTAGGATGGCAGAAATACATTCCTTACCAGAAGTGTGTATGAAGGATGTATACTAGATACAAACCAAAAGTTTTGCTAGTCCGTGGAATACTAGAAAGGTATACAAACTTCACTGGATGAAGTGAGTATCACGGAGTTGGAATCTTCACCGGATGAAATGATCAAAGAGTTATGATTTCATCAGAAACGATGAAGATGCTTGCATTTGCAAGAAATTAAGTGGGAGCGCTGAGACATATTTGTAATACTTTATGTAGACGACATATCGTTGATTATAAATAGTGTAATTATATAATTGATTAAAAAGGTTTCATTGAGAATTAACATCAATGAAAGGATATGAATTGAAACATATTTAGTGTCAAGATCTATGAAGATAGATTGAAACACATAATAAGTTTAAGTTAAAGTACATAGAATGAATATTGAAGTAGTTCAATACAAAATGTTAAGAAGGTGTTCTTTTCCATGTGAAGGTTTAACAAGACTTGAGTGTATTTGACACTCGATGAGTAAAAACACATGAGTGATTTTAGATCACGAATAATATGTACAAAGTCAGATGTCCTATGCTCTAAAGTGTTATGAGCATATACCAGAATGATTCATGTAATGATCATTGGACAACAGTAAGAATATCCCTGAGTACTTTAGAAGAACCAAGGATATATATATAGTTTTGTATGAAGAAATGACAAACAAATCGCTGTAAGGTGTTGCACCGATATTGGTTTGGTCACATATAAAAATAAAATTTCAATCTCAATTAGGCTAAGTGTTGTTTATAAGGTAGCACAATGAGCTAGAAGAAGTCTATGCTAGATTTAGATCAGTTCTAAATATTGTGACGGATTATACAAACGAAGGCAGAGTATGTCATTGTTTTGACAATGACTGAGGATGTTAAGTCAAGGAGTTCTTTGAGAACTTGGTGTAGTTCCGACAGTGTCAGAACTTTGAAGCTATATTGTGTGTGACAATATTAGTGACTTATTTCAGACCGCGGAATTAAGGTTCCACCAGAGGACTAAGCATATACAGTTAATGCCGACTCATTTGGAAAATGAGTGATGCGTTGAGACGCAAATGAATTGCAAAATACATACGTTTCTGAGCATGTCAGATCCGTTGACTAAAACCTCTCCCGTGAGCAAAACATGATAAGCACCAGAAGGCCAAGGTGTTATATCTTTACAAATGTTAACTAGATTATTGACTCTAGTGCAAGTGGGAGACTGTTGGAGATATGCCCAAGAGGCAATAATAAATTAGTTATTATTATATCTTATTGTTCATGATAAATGTTTACATTTCATGCTATAATTGTATTAACCGAAACATTGATACATGTGTGTTATGTAAACAACAAGGAGTCCCTAGTAAGCCTCTTGTATAACTAGCTTGTTGATTAATGGATGATCATGGTTTCGTGATCATGAACATTGGATGTTATTAATAACAAGGTTATGTCATTAGGTGAATGATATAATGGACACACACCCAAATGAGCGTAGCATAAGATCAAGTCATTAAGTTCAATTTGCTATAAGCTTTCGATACATAGTTGCCTAAGTCCTTCGACCATGAGATCATGTAAATCACTTACACCGGAAGGGTACTTTGATTACATCAAACGCCATTGCGTAAATGGGTGGTTATAAAGATGGGATTAAGTATTGGAAAGTGTGAGTTGAGGCATATGGATCAATAGTGGGATTTGTCCATCCTGATAACGGATAGATATACTCTGGGCCCTCTCGGTGGAATGTCATCTGATTAGCTTGCAAGCATATGAATGGTTCATAAGAGATCACATACCACGGTACGAGTAAAGAGTACTTGTCGGTAACGAGGTTGAACAAGGTATGGAGATACCGATGATCGAACCTCGGACAAGTAAAATATCGCGTGACAAAGGGAATTGGCATCGTATGTAAATGGTTCAATCGATCACTAAGTCATCGTTGAATATGTGGGAGCCATTATGGATCTCCAGATCCCGCTATTGGTTATTGCTCGGAGAGGAGTCTCGACCATGTCTGCATAGTTCGCGAACCGTAGGTGACGCGCTTAAGGTTTGATGTCGCATAAGTAGATTCGAATATGAGATGGAGACCGAAGTTGTTCGGAGTCTCGGATGGGATCCAGGACATCACGAGGAGGTCCGGAATGGTCCGGAGAATAAGATTCATATAAGGGAAGTTATTTTCCGGGGTTCGGGAAAAGTTTCGGTGTTTGACCGGAGCTTCTAGAAGGTTCTAGAGGGCCACCGGTGGGCCCACCACCCCGGGAGGGACCACATGGGCCAAGGGAGTGCAGCCTAGCCTAATGGGCCAGGGGCACCAAGCCCTCAAGGCCCAGCCGGCCAGCCCCCCTAGGGATAAGATCAAATCCCGGAGGATAAGATCAAATCCCTAAAATCGAGGGAGCAACTTTGGAAGGGGAAGCAAACTTGGAAGGGGATGATTCAGGATCCCCCCTTTCCTTCTGTGCACTGGTGGGGCCCAAGGGGCTGCCTTGGCCGCCCCTCCCTCTATAAATAGAGGAGAGGGGCAGCCGACCATTGCCCCCGCGACACACCAAAGTCTGCCGCCCCCTCTCTCCTCCACCGCAAGTCTGCTCCGGCTTGGCGAAGCCCTGCAGCTTTTCTCCTCCACCACCACCACCACGCCGTCGTGCTGCTGGGATTCCGAGGGATCTACCACACCTCCGCTGCCCGCTGGAACGGGGAGAGGAAGGGCTTCATCGACACCGTACGCGCGACCGAGTACGGAAGTGCTGCCGGATTGCAGCACCGGGGACGATCGTCTACATCAACAACGAGATCTGATCTCGTAGGCTTTGGAAATCTTCAAGGGTTAGTCTCATCTCCACCTCGTTGCTTCGATCTTGTAGATTAGATCTTGGGTGTTCCATAGATTAGATCTTGATTTATTCGTCTTGCGGTAGGAAATTTTTGTTTTCTATGCTACGAACCCCAACAGCGGGCGAGCCCACCCCATGGCCGACGCGCCTCTTGGCTGCGCCGCCAGGTGGGGTGGCCGCCTCGTGGCCCCTCTCCGTCTCCTCTTTGGTGTTCTGGAAGGCTCCGTGGAAAATAAGACCGTGGGCTTTTGTTTCGTCCAATTCCGAGAATATTCGTAAACTAACTTTTCTGAAATCAAAAACAGCAGAAAACAGGAACTGGCACTGATACGTCCAAAACGTATCTACTTACCCGAACACTTTTGCTATTGTTTTGCCTCTAATTTGTGTATTTTGGATACAACTAACACGGACTAACGCTGTTTTGCACTGCATTGGTGTCTCGTGTGAAAAACTTTCAGGAAAAACCCCGGAAATAATCGCAATGGGCCTATTTTCACCGTGAAGATGAAGGGCCAAAAGGGCGAACCAGGGGGGCCCGTGGCCCCCAGACCACAGGCCGCGGCTGGAGGGGGCCGCCCTATGGTCCGGGCGCCTCGGCGCCCCCCGACGCTCCCCTTTCGACTACAAAGTCCCTTCGACCTAAAAACGCCGGGGGTTCGACCATATTTCCGGAAACCATCCAGCGCCGTCGCCAGCGAAACTCCGCCTCGAGACCAGAAACTCCGTTCCGGCACTCCGCCGGACGGGGAATTGGAGGGGATCATCACCGCCATCACCACCGATGCCTCTCCATCGACCAGCCATGTTTCCCCCATCCATGTGTTAGTAATTCCCCTGTAGGCTGAAGGGGATGGTAGGGATTGGATGAGATTGATCATGTAATAGTCACAAGATTGTTAGGGCATGGTGCCTAGTATCCGTAGATGTTACTTTTATGATATTGTTGCAACTTGTTATGCTTAATGCTTGTCAC
This sequence comes from Lolium multiflorum, assembly GCA_030979885.1. Taxonomy (NCBI): domain Eukaryota; kingdom Viridiplantae; phylum Streptophyta; class Magnoliopsida; order Poales; family Poaceae; genus Lolium; species Lolium multiflorum. The sequence continues at coordinate 226,444,088 of CM061751.1, read as the reverse complement.
TAGGGCCCGAGTGCCATGATCTCAGATCTGAACATGTTATTGTTTCATCATGATATGCATTGTTTTATGATCTTACCTGCAAGTTGTATACACACGTTGTTGTCCGGAACCCGAGGCCCCAAAGTGACAGAAATTGGGACAACCGGAGGGGAAGGCGGTGATGTGAGGATCACATGTGTTCACGGAGTGTTAATGCTTTGCTCCGGTACTCTATTAAAAGGAGTACCTTAATTTCCAGTAGTTTCCCTAGAGGCCCGGCTGCCACCGGCTGGTAGGACAAAAGATGTTGTGCAAGTTTCTCATTGCGAGCACGTACGACTATATATGGAACACATGCCTATAGATTGATTAGTACTTGGATACCGCTTTATTATTATCTGCAAATGCCCTACCATGATTGTTATATGAATTCTCTCATCCATGCAACGCCCGTTCATCCATCCCTGTGCCTACAGTATTTTAATCCTGTTGTTTACTATAATCACTACCGCTGTCTTTATTTCACTACTGGTGTTATTTCACTATTCCTACTGCTATAAAACTGTTGCTACTGATAAACTCTTGCGAGCAAGTCTGTTTCCAGGTGCAGCTGAATTGACAACTCCGTTGTTAAGGCTTACAAGTATTCTTTGTCTCCCCTTGTGTCGAATCAATAAATTGGGTAATACTTCCCTCGAAGACTGTTGCGATCCCCTATACTTGTGGGTCATCAAGACTATTTTCTGGCGTTGCCAGGGAGCATAGCTTTATTTGCAAGTTCACTTGGATTGATATTGTTTGCTGCAAACCCTCCATCATGGGTAAAGCTCGCGATACTAAAGTCGCCATATTACCATCCACTACAAGAAAAGGTACAACTCTGAGTACCTCTGCTGCTCTTGATTCACCGTCTGTGATAAGTCAACTTGTTTCACCACCACAAACTTCACGTGTTGGTATTTCTGCTGAATCTGAAAATTCCTCTGATAATTTTGATGATGCTTCTACTGTGCTTGATAATACTGGTTCATTAGGTCCTTTTCTAGATGCTACAATTGCTAGGTCTAGACAAATTGAAAATACTGTTACACCTGTTAATTCACCTGAGACTGATGATCTTGATGAAGATTATGTGGAACTTGATGATGATTTTATTGATAAATGCAATGCTACTACTAGTACAAGTAACCTTAAAAAGCTTATTGCACAACATGCTGTTAGATATAAACTGTCTCCTGATCCTAAATTTGCCACATCTCCTATAAACATTAATGATAAAGATTATGACTTTTCTCTTGATTTATCTCATATATCTATTGTTGAGAAAACACCTTTTTGTGGTACTGAAAAGAGAGTGTTGTAGAGCACATGAATGAGCTTTCTACTTTAAGTAGCTTGTTTTCTGATGATGTTAAGATGCGTACTTATTTTGTTACTAAGATTTTCCCTTTCTCATTAAAGGATGATGCTAAGATTTGGTATAATAATTTGCCTCCTGATTCTATTGATAGTCCAAGTTGTTTGCTTGATGTTTTCTTTCGGAAATACTTTCCCGCTAGTGCTCAACATATTGCTCTGCAGAGAATTTATAGTTTTGATCAAGAAGATGGAGAGAAATTGCCTGAAGCTTGGGCAAGATTTTGCTCTCTTATTAGAGCTCGGCCTGGACATGATTTGGAAAAGCATGATTTACTTGATATATTTTATAGTGGACTAACCATTGAGTCTAGGGCATACCTGGATAGTTGTGCTGATTGTGTTTTCAGGAAGAGAACTCCGGACGAAGCTGAAGAATTATTGGCAAAGATAAGCAAAAATCATGATGATTGGTCTACACCTGAACCAACCCCGACACCAATACTGAAGAAGAGGGGTATGATTGAATTAAATGATGAAGATATGAGGGAAGCCAAGAAATCTCTTATGGAGAAAGGTATTAAATCTGAAGATGTGAAGAATTTGCCTCCAATAGAAGACCTATGTAAGATAATTCCCCCTTCATCCACAATCGAGGTACATTCTCTTCAACGCTTTGATAGAGGAGATATCCCTTATTCAAAACCTCCTGATCAATGTTTAGATGAATTTGATAATTATATTGTTAAGCAAAATAATTTTAATATGAGAGTAGAGAATCATCTAATGGAAAATTCTCAAGCTATTAGTAAATTGCATGATATTGTGGAGAGAACCTCCAATGATGTTAAGATGCTTGTTAAACATTTTAATATGATTCAAACTCAAATTGATCAACTTACTAAAGTGCAAAATGACTTGTTAAAAAATACTCATGAAGAAAAACATGCTTATGAAGTAACAACTAGAGGCGGTGTTTCTACCCAGGATCCTCTATATCCTGAAGGGCACCCCAAAAGAATTGAACAAGATTCTCAACGAACTAAAGAAACTAGTAGTCCTTCTAAGAAAAAGAAGAAAAACATAAAACTGTTGTAGAATCCTCTGAACCTGTTAATGATCCTAATAGTATTTCTATTTCTGATGTTGAAACTGAAAGTGGTAATGAACATGATGAAGATAATGATAATAATGATACTCCTGATAAAGAAGAAATTGAGAAAGAACCTGAAAAGCATGCTAAAAATAAAAAGTTCACTAAAGAAGATTTTATTACAAAGAAACATGGTAATGAAAGAGAACCTTGGGTTCAAAAGCAAATGCCTTTTCCTGCTAAGAAACTGAAATCAAAGGAGGAGGAACATTATAATAAATTTTGTGATTGGATGAAACCTTTATTTTTGCAAATCCCTTTGACTGATGCTATTAAATTGCCTCCTTATTCAAAGTATATGAAAGATATTGTCTCTAACAAAAGGAAAATTCCCAATGAGGAGATTTCCACTATGCTCGCTAATTACTCTTTCAATGGTAAGGTTCCAAAGAAGCTGGGAGACCCAGGTATACCGACTATTGCTTGTTCTATCAAGAATAATTATGTTAGAACTGCTCTATGTGATTTGGGAGCAGGAGTTAGTGTAATGCCTTTTTCTCTTTACAAGAGACTTGATTTAGATAAGTTGATACCAACTGATATATCTTTGCAAATGGCTGATAAATCTACTGCTATTCCTGTTGGTGTATGTGAAAATGTTCCTGTTCAAGTTACTCAACATTTCTTAATATTAACTGATTTTGTTGTGTTGGAAATGCCTGAAGATGATAATATGTCTATTATTCTTGGAAGACCCTTTCTTAATACTGCAGGGGCTGTTATTGATTGCAATAAAGGAAAAGTTACTTTCAATGTTGATGACAAGGAACATACTTTCTATTTTCCAAAGAGGATTGATAAAGTATATGGAGTTAATACAATTTGTAATGTGAAAACTATCAAGGTGGGATCCATTGATTGTCCTATATATGAGCCTAAAGAAGAATATCAAACTCTTGTGATTGGATCTATATCAATTCAATATAAGGTAACATGATTGATTTGAGGTTTATTTCTTCTTATGTCATATAAAATTTATTTGGTAGCAAGACTTGATCAACCTTGTTAACAAGTATATTTTAATGCATGAGAGAGCTAAACAACATTTCTTTCTTTCTTTCTTCCTCCACTTGTTTTACTTGCTGTAGCACTTTTTTGTTTTGCAATATGCTTTAGTTGTTTAAGATTTTGGAAATCATTTTCCTGCGCAGTAATAATTACTTTAACACCCAGAAATGTGCATTTTTCGAAGTTCTCAAAAATTTACAAAAATTATACTGGTAGTCTTATTTTTCGAAGGGGCACCTGGGAGCACCTGGGATGACCACCCCAGGTGGCACCCCACAGGCCGCTGGCACAACAAAAGCGCGCCCACTGGTGTGGGCCCCTCCTTGCCCCACTTCATCATCTCTTTCACTCATTGCACTCTCTCTCCCGAAAAAACTCGCACCAGCTTTCTCTCACTCGCGTTTCTGCTCAAGAACTCGAGATTTCTCGATCTCTTTGCTCAGCCCAGATTTCTGTCTGAAATTTGGCACATTTGCTCTCCGTATGTGACTCCTTTGATTATCCAATTAGAATTTTGTTTGGTTGAGTATATCTTGAATATTTTGCTGCTGTAGGTAACATGTTTAGTGAACTTGCATGCTTGTTCTAAGTGGTAGAAACTAGTTTTGATGCATGTTTAGTACTCTAGCAAGTTCCTATAGTAGTTTCCCTCAATTATATACCTTGAAATCAAATTTTATAATGATTGTTGAAAAATTTCAGAAAATGGAAGGGAGTAGGCACCAACTAAACCAACAAGAATTGGAGGTGCAACAAGTCATGAGAGTTCACCGCGAAGAGGGAGTATACCCCTCTTATTACCCATGCACGGATTTTATGCGGAATGCAGGAATCTTGCAAGATGTTCAAACACTGATTTCCAATGCAGGGTTGGAAAGTTTTGTTGTTGGTGAACCTTACCAATATGCGAAACTAACAATGTCGGTGGTGCAGGATTTCGAATTCCATCGGTCTCAAACTAACCCCATGGTTCGATACAAAATTTATAATAAAACTGTCAACTTGCCATTTAATGATTTTTGTGCAGCAATTAGAGTGCCACAATGGGGATCATGCGAGAAGGTTAGGGGAACGCCGCGGGAGCTCTCAAGTCTATATACGATGATTTGTCAAGGGAGAAGCTTCTCCGATGATAATGGTAAAATCAGTAGTATTCAACTCCCTGCTATTCGCTACTTTGCTTATTTCATCACAAAGTGCGTTCTTGCTAGAAGGAACGCAAATAAGTTGTCTATCCAAGATATGGCTTTCTTAGCTGCTGCATTGCAACAGGATAGGACTTATAATTTGGGTGCTTTGATAGCTTGTAGACTTGCTACTAACCGTGAGAAGGGAGGAATTTGTGGAGGTCTCATCGCCTCTCGCCTATTAGCTATGCATGGTGTAGAACCTCACCACCTAGATATCCCGCTCTCCATGGAGAAACTTGATGTTGTTTCTATGATTAAACATGAGTTTGTTTCGTATGCGTCTAACTTGAGCAACCTGTATTATAGGATAACATTCTATAAGAAAACTTGGAGAACAACTAAGAAAATTGAAAAACTAGTACGATTGCCTGCACCTGTTCTGTTGATTCCAGGAAAGGGTGGTCGGTCACAGAAAATGAGCTAAATGCATACATAGAAAGAGAAGGCCATCATGCAAGGGACGGCACGGAGGAGGCCGAGGAGCACCTCGACTCATCATCCGATGCAGCGAGCTCCTCACATCAACATTATGGTCATGAGGAGCCTCCACGCTATTCTTCTGCGCAGGGGCCTTATTATCACACCATGTAGATCCACCGGCGTGGAACCCCGATCCTCGCTGGGGTTGAACTCCACTTAGGCCAAAAGCCTAAGCTTGGGGAGGTATACCGCATCACTCATTCTTTGCATATTATGGTTGTTGGATACTTGTACATACTTGTTTAGTTTCTTAAAGTGGTTTTCTAATGAGAGGAGATGATATTTGGGGAAGTGCTTTCCAAAAACAGATTCTGGGCTGTACCAAAAAAATTCGTACGCACCAGAACGTTATTTTGAGTTGAAATTTTTTGTGCATGTCCCCCAGGTTGTTATCTAACTTTCATTAGTTGAACACTTTTCTAATTGAGCAATGGAAGATTTTTGTTAAATTCGATTTCTGTACTGCTGTCAGGTTTTGGCAGATTTATGTCATCCTGCTTTTCTGTGTTTCTGTTAGTTTGCATTCCCTTGTTTTTGCTTTGTTTCTTTCATAAAACACAAAAAGACCAAAAATATTTCTGTTGTTTCTCTTCACCATTTGTTTATTTGGTTCTTTGCTCTTATTTTACTTTATTTGCTATTGTTGGTTTGCTATGAGAAAACCCAAAAAGATTTTGCTTTGTTTGCTTGTTTCCTTTTGTTCTTGTTTCTAACCCGAAAACACCAAAAATATTTGTTGTTCTTCTTTGGTTTTGTAAAGTTCATTAGGGAGTTCAGAGGTCTCCGGTGGTTGGAGCTTGGTTTCATTCCATATTATTATTCAAGCTGCACAAGTGAAAGGCAATAATGACGATCTACGGCAATTGATTGTGGTGAGAGGCTGGTATGAACTCTATTTGTTTTCATTTTTGTACATATACTCATCCATGTGAGCATGCTTAGTTGGTTCATATGAGGTATATGTCATTTAATGAAAGTCTAGTAGTTTATGATCTCTCATGATTAGTTCCAATCTATTAATAATGAGTAGCATGTCATGAATATTTGTTTGCATTGTTTTATTCATAGAGCGGTATGACATTGTGGTATCCTCCTCTGAATAATTCACTTGAATCGACTTGGCACATGCTCACGCATGCACATGACTGAACAAAAGTCAATTAAGCCTCGATGATTTACTTTGTTTCAGAGTTCTTGTATCACTTTTATGCCTCAATTAATTTTATTTTGTCGCAAGCATGATTATGACAGTTATTGCTCTCTTGATTGTCGCTTCCCAGTCTATTGCTAGCCTCCACTTGTACTGAGCGGGAACGCTGCTCGTGCTTCCAAATACCTGAAAACCAAGTTATTCCAAAGTGTCCACCATAAATACCTATGCATGGCATTTCAAACCATTCCAAGTAAATTCTCATGTGCTACCTTTAAACCTTCAAACTACTTCTCAATTTGTGTTAATGTTTTATAGCTCATGAGGAAATATGTGGTGTTTTATCTTTCAACCTTGTCATTTGCTCCGGACAGACTTTCACCAATGGACTAGTGGCACATCCGCTTATCTAATAATTTTGCAAAAAGATCTGGCAACGGGGTTCCCAGCCCCAATTAATCAACCTTCATTAATAATTCTCTTCACATGTTTTGCTCTGATTCATCAGTAGTAAGCAACTTAACCTGCAAATAGACACTTCCCCATGGTATGTGAATGTTGGAAGGCACAGGATTCGGTTAGCCATGGCTTGTGTAAGCAAAGGTTGGGGGGAGTGTCATCCATAATGAAACTAAAATGCATGTGTAAACAAAAGAGAAGAGGGATGATCTACCCTGCTGGTAGAGATAACGTCCTTCATGGGAGCCGCTCTTGAGAGTCTGGTTGGCGAGGTGGTTAGAGTACCCACTATCATTCGTTGACAACAACAAACACCTCTCAAAAATTTTATTTTGTCTTTGAAAAAAATGAAAAGCTCTAGCACATGTTAATCCCTGCTTCCCTCTGCGAAGGGTCAATCTTTTAATTTTATGTTGAGTCACCATCCTTTCTTTGAGTACCTTCTTGAGAGCATAACTGTCATTCTTAGTATAATATGCTTGTCCCAAAATATGATCAGCTGTGGTATAACTTTGATGCTTTTATCTTTGACAAATTTACTTCTAGTCTTTCTATGAACTTCAGAGGTGCCTGGGCATTTATGTTTTGCTGTACAAATACGGGCAAGCGAGATACCACTTTATCATATCTTTCTATGAACATTGCAATCCTGCTTATTGAAGTGTTTCATGATGCTTGTTATTAGTTTGTTGGTATCTTTTCATGATTGACACAGCTACTAGATGACTTTATTTGCATGTACCTTATTATGAATTGCTTAAGCACTTGCCATATCATGAGAATATTTACATCATATGAACAAATGTGTTCGTGAAAGTTCTTTTATCGCACTCAGTTGTTAACTGAATTGCTTGAGGACAAGCAATAAGCTAAGCTTGGGGGTGATACGTCCAAAACGTATCTACTTTCCCGAACACTTTTGTTATTGTTTTGCCTCTAATTTGTGTATTTTGGATACAACTAACACGGACTAACGCTGTTTTCAGCAGAATTGCATTGGTGTCTCGTTTTTGTGCAGAAATACGACTTTCGGGAAAAACCCCGGAAATAATCGCAATGGGCCTATTTTCACCGTGAAGATGAAGGGCCCAAAGGGCGAACCGGGGGGCCGTGGCCCCAGGACCTGGCCGGCGGCTGGAGGGGGCGCGCCGCCCATGGTGCAGGCGCTCGGCCCCAGACCTCCTTTCGACTACAAAGTCCCTTCGACCTAAAAACGCCGGGGGTTCGACCATATTTCCGAAACCATCCGATGCGCCGCCGCCATCGAAACTCCGCCTCGGGACCGAAACTCCGTTCGGCCCCGCGGGACGGAATTGGAGGGATCATCACCCATCACCACCGCCTCTCCATCGACCAGCCATGTTTCCCCCATCCATGTGGGAGTAATTCCCCCGCTGTAGGCTGAAGGGGTGGTAGGGATTGGATGAGATTGATCATGTAATAGTCACAAGATTGTTAGGGCATGGTGCCTAGTATCCGTAGATGTTACTTTTATGATATTGTTGCAACTTGTTATGCTTAATGCTTGTCACTAGGGCCCGAGTGCCATGATCTCAGATCTGAACATGTTATTGTTTCATCATGATATGCATTGTTTTATGATCTTACTGCAAGTTGTATACACACGTTGCTGTCCGGAACCCGAGGCCCCAAAGTGACAGAAATTGGGACAACCGGAGGGGAAGGCGGTGATGTGAGGATCACATGTGTTCACGGAGTGTTAATGCTTTGCTCCGGTACTCTATTAAAAGGAGTACCTTAATTTCCAGTAGTTTCCCTAGAGGCCCGGCTGCCACCGGCTGGTAGGACAAAAGATGTTGTGCAAGTTTCTCATTGCGAGCACGTACGACTATATATGGAACACATGCCTATGGATTGATTAGTACTTGGATATTATTATCTGCAAATTCCCTACCATGATTGTTATATGAATTCTCTCATCCATGCAACGCCCGTTCCATCCCTGTGCCTACGTATTTTAATCCTCTGTTTACTATAATCACTACTGCTGTCTTTATTTCACTGCTGTTTATTCACTATTCCTCTGCTATAAAACTGTTGCTACTGATAAACTCTTGCGAGCAAGTCTGTTTCCAGGTGCAGCTGAATTGACAACTCCGCTGTTAAGGCTTACAAGTATTCTTTGTCTCCCTTGTGTCGAATCAATAAATTGGGTAATACTTCCCTCGAAGACTGTTGCGATCCCCTCTACTTGTGGGTCATCAGCACTGTGGCATCTTGTTAATAGGTTAGTTCCGGAAAATGCATAAAAACATTATAAAGTATGAACAAAACATGTAGGTATTGTCATAAAACAAGCATGGAACATAAGAAATTATAGATACGTTGGAGACGTATCAGTCACACACATGATGGCATTGATCAATTGTGCCTTGCCCTAGACCTCTCTCACCTTGCTCACCATGTCCAACACCCTGGTCTCACACCACTCAAACATGCCATGCCCATAGAGACCAAAAGAAAAGCACAAAGGATCCAAGAAAATGACCATGTCGGCCACATGATCACCACCATGCCACACCTGCCCCCTCTCTTCCCCTCTCTCTCTGACCATGTCAACGACGCTCACCTCACTCCCCCACCTGTGTTGCACAAAAACCCACCGGCGAGCGCGACGGGCAACACGAGAGCCGGGAGGCTCCCGGGACTCTGGTGGGCCTGGTCCCTCGGGCGACGGCCGCTGGCACACGCCCGACGGTCGCAGGGCGTGCCACCTGACCTATACCTGGTCAGGAGGTGTGGATTGCTTCAATTAGTAGACACGTAAACATTAAACGAGCCTCGATCGGCTCTCAGGTTACCCTGTGAATCGGCTCGAAGAGCCGATTAACCCATGGTTCATAACGGATATGCAATAACATGGGGTTTCTGCTTTATCAATGTTAAGCTAAATCAATCTACGACAGTTTAGGGTTTTCACCGCATGATCGGAACATCCTACACGTAGTTGAGCCTGGCAGATACGAAAGATAACAAACGAACGCAAAGGCCTAAAAACCAACACGGAGTTCTAACATCCTTCTTGGAACAAACCATCTTACGCACTACTTGGATCGCAACCGTTTGTAAGGCCTAACTGTAGCACCCTACCTTTTAATAAAGGCAAGATACGTGTGTATAGTGCTATTCCCGGGATCACTGATAGCACACACATTACAAAATATAGTAATCATTGCAATAGTATCAAATTACTACATCTTTGATCCAGAGGGTAAAGTAAAACCTTACAAATTGCATAGTCACATGGACTAGCTCAACAAAATGTTCAGAACTAACACAGCGGAATGTAAGTCATCAATGAGCCTTCATCATCTTCATGTGCCACAGGCAGACATGTTGGAATGTAGACTCGAGATCCTACCACGTACTTCTCCTCGGAAAATCCACGCGTTTGAATATGCAGCCCCACGAATGGAGGTCAGTACAATGATGTACTGGCAAATGACACTTATATGGTGGGAGTTTTTAGGCATGACTATCTACATGATATTTGGCTAGTGGAGTTTAGGCTAATTTGCATAAAGCTAATTTTATCCTATATTTTATTTAAAACAAAACATTTTGAAAGTCTTTGAATGACATTATGAAATCACACCATGGTTAAATCCTCCATGGGTTTTAGAATAATCACATGGTTACATCTCCCATGAGTTTTACAAGGTTGATCAAATTTTAAATACATTCAGAAAAGGTGATGAGATTCTTCCGTACATTCCTTGCCTAGAAGCTCAAATTGTCCATAACCGGGGACACGGCTAAGATCTTAGATTTAACTCTCGAGAGGTTGCGCTCTTTACCCACAATTCACAACCAAGCCTTTTTGCCAAAATTCTTCATCTTCATTAAGGCCAGGACGAGGTCATTACGAAGCTTTTCCTTAGTAGCCCCTCCACCTACCGGATCCGCCCGTGCCCAACACTCCACCCTCTGGCGGTACCCAGGCAAGGTTTCCCACTAAGTACTTAGCTAAGACAGAGCCCATAATGTATTGTGGTTGCACTGGAAGCTATCTAAAACAAGGGCGACATAATAATCTCTTTAATCCTGAGTGGCCATCCACAAGTGCACCCTCAGGCGATGACAACCACAATGTGGCCCTGAGTAGCCACTCAACATTTGCGCACTCTCAGGGATTCATCACTTTAGTCCCTAGGGCGCGTGAGGAATCACTTTAGTCCCTAGGGCGCGTGAGCCTGAGCAGCCGCCCACCAATCAACCAATCCACCCAGGTGATTCATTAAGGTTGTTAATTTTAATTCTCAATACTCACAATCCAAATTTATCAAAATAGCAGTGGCACTTTGTTATTGCTAGGCAAACTAAAATTCTAGCAAGGGTTCATGGTAGCTACACACTACTGGGATTGATAAGCTTAGCATAACTTTCGAAATCAAAATCCTACCATGCATACTAGTTTGAAAAAAACTAATGCATATATAAAAATAAGTAGGATTTGAATGTCACTTGCCTTTTGGTAGTCGAAGCGCGTTCACTTCTCTTAATCAAAATACGTGTCTCTCCGTACAACTATAACATAGAATATAGCACAACATAAACACACCATTCAACAACAACAACAAAATCAAACAAGACAACAATCGGAAATCGCTCTATGGTACTAAGGTTGGCATGAGGTTTGGCTTGCAAGAGATGGCGGTGAGAGTTTGGATGGCAAGTCACATGATTAGAAAGAGATGGATTATCTAGGATATAATTGAAGAATATTTATGCTTTACAAAAAGCATGAAAAGAATTTGAAACGGCTTATGTGAATTGAATCACATAAGTGACAAAATAGTGCAACAACAATACTAGTGAATAAGTGTGACAACAATTATTCAAAATAGTATGAATTACACATAGGCTTGGGTATAGATTTGTGATATATTGAATTACTCAATTAACTCATTTTTATATTGAATAGTTCAATATAAGCCACACGATTTAGTGGGCATGAGGTTGAATACGCATGATAGGTGTCGGGATTTGGTTCACGGATTCTAATGGATAACAAGGGTTTAACTCATCGGATATGTAGTAGAGTTTCTCGACCTCACCGGAGCAAGGTGAAAGTCTAAAATAGAACATGTCACACTTTACTCAAATAACTCAGTTGTTATTTGAATAATATGAACTAGGATAATATTATTTGGAAAGATGTGAACATAGAGCATGATGAATGTGTCTAGATGTGATCATGGGTTTGACTAAGGGATTCACCTTTGTAAGGATGAATCTTGTTTAGAATAATTAAAGAAAGGCATCTACAATGGAAATACTCAAATCATCATGTTTGAATTTGAATAGTCGCAAAGGGTTGAACTAAATTTAATGTTTGTGCAAGTGGATAGAGGGCATGAAAATGATCCATTGGCAAAAAAAGAATCACTTGATTTGGGTTTATACAATTTGAGTTATGTCAAAATACTCAAATTCACATATTCAAATTTGAATATTTGAACATTACTCGAAAGTCAGATTTAAATTCACATTTGTGTTCTAAACATTTTTATGAGTCCAGCGATATATTATTTACCAATTTTGGATGTGTAATTATTTTTCTATAATTTTTACAAGATTAAACATGTCGCGGTTAAAATTTAATGTTGTACGAAATGTTGTCAGAAAAAGTTTTTTGGATGGAAAAACTTTCTAAATGAAAGTTGTAGATAATTTGATTACGAACTTAACGGAACAACTATTCAAAACGGAGCTCTAGATCGGCAGTTACCGAATTTCAAAGTTTTCAGAAGTAATCTAGCTAGCACCATCTACGTTGATCGATACGGTTGTATGGAAAGAAAAGAACTATACGTGGCAGATCTTGAGTGGAGGATACCTTCCATGTTCCAACGATGTCAAGAGAAAAGGGCCACGCCATGCTGTTTTAGTCATTGAACACGCACACATGCAGCGGCGGCCAGATCGGTTGCTCCGTGTCGTCGATGGCCTCCAGACTTGGGAGAAGTGTGGAGGACGTATGGAGGTTGAAGCTGAATACGATGGCCCAGATCGGTTCCGTCCATATGCTAAGCGAAGCGGCTGGCGATGTCGGGCCGAACTCCGGCTCGTCGCGGTCGTAAGAAGCTCGCGGCGGCCGGCGAATGGAGTGGCGGAGGCACGACCAACAGAGACGATACGACGCACGAACATGTCCTGAATATAGGCGACGGATTGGAAACTATAAGGTTGGAAGGAATCAAGTAATAAGCTACTAGATACGACGTACCGTCGAGATGAACTCCGACGACGTCGCGGTCAACAGCGACAATATGATGCATGGCCATGTCCTGGAGGTAGACCTTGACGAGAGGAATCTCCTGGTTGAGGGAATCTACGAGATGAACATCAAAGGCGTCGGAATTTGGTGATGAACTCGATTTTTGTGGCTAAGAGTGGCATGGTCTATATTTGTTATACAGAGCTTATCTGGAGAAAGTGTGAGAACAAAAGTGAGGGAGGGGAACTGGGAACACATGTGAGACATCTCAGTTTGCAGTGATATGCACCATGGACGGAGATCGGGATACGTATGCCAACGAGTGGCATTCGGGTCACTGAGATGGTTTGGCCAATTAAGTCGATTAAATTGAAAATTGATTTCCTGAACTGATTCTCCACTGAATTTGCAGTAACTTTCATGTTTATGTCTAGCCGTTTCATGGTCTTGAATGGCATAGAAGAGGAGGGGAAGAAGTGTCATGGCCATGGCTGTAACGTAAGTAGTCTGTACGTGCGAGGAGGAAGAAGACCGAGCGGTTGCCTCGCTTCGCTCGCGAATTCTGCGTTAACGGGCCGGCCAGTTGGGCTGGAAAAAAAATAAAAGAAGAAGGCTGGGGCAGCCCGGGGCTGGTCGGGGGCGCCCTGGCTGGCTGCCGCTCGCGCGAGCTGGGCCGAGCGGCGGTTGGCCGGCCCAACCTTTTTTCTTTTCTTTTTACTTGTTTCTTTTATAAAATGAGTTTCCTAATTCCGATTTGAGTGAAACAAATTTCTATAAGTTTGTAAAAATATTTTGATCAGTTTAGTATGACAAAAAGATTTAATGTTTATAAGTTGTTATATTATATTATTTTATTACTATTATGCTATTATGGCCATATGTGATAGATTCAACATTTGCCCACCAAATAAATTTCTATTAATTTGTAAAATCAAAATATTGTTTTAGGAAACTAAGTGACCTTTTTAATATCCATTTGGAAAAATAAAATAATCATTTTATACACTTTGCCTATATGGCTATTTGGGCATTACTTTGCAAATAGAGTTTTCTCGGTTTTGTTTTCTCAAATAAAAATCCATTAAGGATTTAGAAACTTTGAAAGTCAAGATATGTTTGGTTTTAAAAATACTTTGAAACAAAAAGTATTTGGAAACCAACATTTTGGAAAATACTTTTAAATAACTCCAAAAAGTTTTAATTCTTTGTGAATTTTAAATCAAGTTCAAACAATCAAGCATTTAATTTAATTTTATTTTACATTTCAAAATTAAAAAAATTTACGGGATGTGACAGACTACCACCCTTAAAAGGAATCTCGTCCTCGAGATTCGAGAAAGGCTAGAAAGAAAGATGGGTTTGGGATATGTTGGGGTGGCTACCACCCTTAAAAGAAATTTTTGTAGGTACTCTTAGGTCTTGGGTTTAGGCTAAGCTCATCTTGGGCATGACTTGGCACATCCGGGGATATGACTTGACAAGATGTCATATTTGGAAAACATCTATGGCTTAGGGCTTCTGAGTTAATATCCAATAGGTGGTTGTTTATTCACATATAGTGAACAACATATCTCTCCAATGTGAGTCGAACATGTTTCCTTCATAGTTGGGCTTCTAATCCAAAGGTTGGTTGTTGAACTACTTTTGGTACTGATGAGTCACTCTTTGGGTCAATCGAAAAACCATTATGAGAGCACTTCAAGGCATCCTTCTTCTTCTTACTTGAAGTCTTCCACTATTTTCATCTAGTGGTTGGGTTTTCAAACTCACCGTAGTCCTACGGTTGGAAGCACTTGCCTACTATAAGGGTATAATACTTATCCACCCTAAGTTTCAGGCTTATCAGCAACGTCTCACTTGTAGGTATGTCTCTCTAGATTTACCATTCCTCATAACAAGAGCAAACAATATGAGTAGTCATCATGGGGGCCAATCCATGTCGCACTCAATCATTTCCTTGTATTCAGTTTGGTATATCCCGTAGTCTAGCTCTTGGTCAACCTCACAATTTGATAAAATTTCCATGGAGAATTGAATCAATGTTTCAGTCCCCATTATTGAATTGTTTTGAAAACACTTCTATCGATCCTTAACTAAGGTTTTGCCTATCTCGCACTCTATGCTTCTTCATGTTGATAGGAAACATCAAGGTTGGTTTCGCTACTGTTGTCTTCATGGCGAGTTGCCGAGAAAACATTTTCTGGACTAGGTATAGATGAGAATGGATAGAAAGATTCTAAAGAAGATTTCCTACCCAAACACATCAGATCAAGGCAAAACATCTTACAAACAACATCTAACAAACATCAAGCAATATGTTTCAAACACAAGCAAGGTAGTATGGTCATACCTCAATTTGGTAAGATCAATACTTTGTTCTTTATCGTTGGTTCGCTAAAAGAGAACTAATGGTGGTCTGGTCTATTTCTATATTGGATGTTTCAAGTTTCTATTCTACTCCTTCGGTGTATCTTTTGCAGCCTGCATCGAAGTCTTCCTTCAAGTTCTTCATTGGTCTCCCATGCAACACTTCTAGCAAAGTCGAAGAATGTCGCATGAAGCAGCAGTCCCTCACTTCAGGCACGAGGTCATCATCGGTCCTTGTTGATAGTTTTGATAAGGTGGTTATCTAAAGTGAGAGGAAAACAATTTTGAAGATGGAATAGATGAGAATACAAGAGGTTCACAAAGCAAACATCTTTTTAATTGAAATAGGATTAGACAAATTTTACATCCTAGGGTCTTCCTATTTCTAATCCAAACCTAGGGTCTCGATCCTACAGGCAACACTATGCTCTGATACCATTCTGTAGCACCCTACCTTTTAATAAAGGCAAGATACGTGTGTATAGTGCTATTCCCGGGATCACTGATAGCACACACATTACAAAATATAGTAATCATTGCAATAGTATCAAATTACTACATCTTTGATCCAGAGGGTAAAGTAAAACCTTACAAATTGCATAGTCACATGGACTAGCTCAACAAAATGTTCAGAACTAACACAGCGGAATGTAAGTCATCAATGAGCCTTCATCATCTTCATGTGCCACAGGCAGACATGTTGGAATGTAGACTCGAGATCCTACCACGTACTTCTCCTCAGAAAATCCTGCACGTTTGAATATGCAGCCCCACGAATGGAGGTCAGTACAATGATGTACTGGCAAATGACACTTATATGGTGGCAGTTTTAGGCATGACTATCTACATGATATTTGGCTAGTGGAGTTTAGGCTAATTTGCATAAAGCTAATTTTATCCTATATTTTATTTAAAACAAAACATTTTGAAAATCTTTGAATGACATTATGAAATCACACCATGGTTAAATCCTCCATGGGTTTTAGAATAATCACATGGTTACATCTCCCATGAGTTTTACAAGGTTGATCAAATTTTAAATACATTCAGAAAAGGTGATGAGATTCTTCCGTACATTCCTTGCCTAGAAGCTCAAATTGTCCGTAACCGGGGACACGGCTAAGATCTTAGATTTAACTCTCGAGAGGTTGCGCTCTTTACCCACAATTCACAACCAAGCCTTTTTGCCAAAATTCTTCATCTTCATTAAGGCCAGGACGAGGTCATTACGAAGCTTTTCCTTAGTAGCCCCTCCACCTACCGGATCCGCCCGTGCCCAACACTCCACCCTCTGGCGGTACCCAGGCAAGGTTTCCCACTAAGTACTTAGCTAAGACAGAGCCCATAATGTATTGTGGTTGCACTGGAAGCTATCTAAAACAAGGGCGACATAATAATCTCTTTAATCCTGAGTGGCCATCCACAAGTGCACCCTCAGGCGATGACAACCACAATGTGGCCCTGAGTAGCCACTCAACATTTGCGCACTCTCAGGGATTCATCACTTTAGTCCCTAGGGCGCGTGAGGAATCACTTTAGTCCCTAGGGCGCGTGAGCCTGAGCAGCCGCCCACCAATCAACCAATCCACCCAGGTGATTCATTAAGGTTGTTAATTTTAATTCTCAATACTCACAATCCAAATTTATCAAAATAGCAGTGGCACTTTGTTATTGCTAGGCAAACTAAAATTCTAGCAAGGGTTCATGGTAGCTACACACTACTGGGATTGATAAGCTTAGCATAACTTTCGAAATCAAAATCCTACCATGCATACTAGTTTGAAAAAAACTAATGCATATATAAAAATAAGTAGGATTTGAATGTCACTTGCCTTTTGGTAGTCGAAGCGCGTTCACTTCTCTTAATCAAAATACGTGTCTCTCCGTACAACTATAACATAGAATATAGCACAACATAAACACACCATTCAACAACAACAACAAAATCAAACAAGACAACAATCGGAAATCGCTCTATGGTACTAAGGTTGGCATGAGGTTTGGCTTGCAAGAGATGGCGGTGAGAGTTTGGATGGCAAGTCACATGATTAGAAAGAGATGGATTATCTAAGATATAATTGAAGAATCTTTATGCTTTACAAAAAGCATGAAAAGAATTTGAAACGGCTTATGTGAATTGAATCACATAAGTGACAAAATAGTGCAACAACAATACTAGTGAATAAGTGTGACAACAATTATTCAAAATAGTATGAATTACACATAGGCTTGGGTATAGATTTGTGATATATTGAATTACTCAATTAACTCATTTTTATATTGAATAGTTCAATATAAGCCACACGATTTAGTGGGCATGAGGTTGAATACGCATGATAGGTGTCGGGATTTGGTTCACGGATTCTAATGGATAACAAGGGTTTAACTCATCGGATATGTAGTAGAGTTTCTCGACCTCACCGGAGCAAGGTGAAAGTCTAAAATAGAACATATCACACTTTACTCAAATAACTCAGTTGTTATTTGAATAATATGAACTAGGATAATATTATTTGGAAAGATGTGAACATAGAGCATGATGAATGTGTCTAGATGTGATCATGAGTTTGACTAAGGGATTCACCTTTGTAAGGATGAATCTTGTTTAGAATAATTAAAGAAAGGCATCTACAATGGAAATACTCAAATCATCATGTTTGAATTTGAATAGTCGCAAAGGGTTGAACTAAATTTGATGTTTGTGCAAGTGGACAGAGGGCATGAAAATGATCCATTGGCAAAAAAGAATCACTTGATTTGGGTTTATACAATTTGAGTTATGTCAAAATACTCAAATTCACATATTCAAATTTGAATATTTGAACATTACTCGAAAGTCAGATTTAAATTCACATTTGTGTTCTAAACATTTTTATGAGTCCAGCGATATATATTTACCAATTTTGGATGTGTAATTATTTTTCTATAATTTTTACAAGATTAAACATGTCGCGGTTAAAATTTAACGTTGTACGAAATGTTGTCAGAAAAAGTTTTTTGGATGGAAAAACTTTCTAAATGAAAGTTGTAGATAATTTGATTACGAACTTAACGGAAGAACAACTATTCAAAACGGAGCTCTAGATCGGCAGTTACCGAATTTCAAAGTTTTCAGAAGTAATCTAGCTAGCACCATCTACGTTGATCGATACGGTTGTATGGAAAGAAAAGAACTATACGTGGCAGATCTTGAGTGGAGGATACCTTCCATGTTCCAACGATGTCAAGAGAAAAGGGCCACGCCATGCTGTTTTAGTCATTGAACACGCACACATGCAGCGGCGGCCAGATCGGTTGCTCCGTGTCGTCGATGGCCTCCAGACTTGGGAGAAGTGTGGAGGACGTATGGAGGTTGAAGCTGAATACGATGGCCCAGATCGGTTCCGTCCATATGCTAAGCGAAGCGGCTGGCGATGTCGGGCCGAACTCCGGCTCGTCGCGGTCGTAAGAAGCTCGCGGCGGCCGGCGAATGGAGTGGCGGAGGCACGACCAACAGAGACGATACGACGCACGAACATGTCCTGGATATAGGCGACGGATTGGAAACTATAAGGTTGGAAGGAATCAAGTTATAAGCTACTAGATACGACGTACCGTCGAGATGAACTCCGACGACGTCGCGGTCAACAGCGACAATATGATGCATGGCCATGTCCTGGAGGTAGACCTTGACGAGAGGAATCTCCTGGTTGAGGGAATCTACGAGATGAACATCAAAGGCGTCGGAATTTGGTGATGAACTCGATTTTTGTGGCTAAGAGTGGCATGGTCTATATTTGTTATACAGAGCTTATCTGGAGAAAGTGTGAGAACAAAAGTGAGGGAGGGGAACTGGGAACACATGTGAGACATCTCAGTTTGCAGTGATATGCACCATGGACGGAGATCGGGATACGTATGCCAACGAGTGGCATTCGGGTCACTGAGATGGTTTGGCCAATTAAGTCGATTAAATTGAAAATTGATTTCCTGAACTGATTCTCCACTGAATTTGCAGTAACTTTCATGTTTATGTCTAGCCGTTTCATGGTCTTGAATGGCATAGAAGAGGAGGGGAAGAAGTGTCATGGCCATGGCTGTAACGTAAGTAGTCTGTACGTGCGAGGAGGAAGAAGACCGAGCGGTTGCCTCGCTTCGCTCGCGAATTCTGCGTTAACGGGCCGGCCAGTTGGGCTGGAAAAAAAATAAAAGA
Organism: Lolium multiflorum; assembly: GCA_030979885.1. Taxonomy (NCBI): domain Eukaryota; kingdom Viridiplantae; phylum Streptophyta; class Magnoliopsida; order Poales; family Poaceae; genus Lolium; species Lolium multiflorum. Next base: position 226,424,513 of record CM061751.1, on the reverse strand, counting down.
AGAAGGCTGGGGCAGCCCGGGGCTGGTCGGGGGCGCCCTGGCTGGCTGCCGCTCGCGCGAGCTGGGCCGAGCGGCGGTTGGCCGGCCCAACCTTTTTTCTTTTCTTTTTACTTGTTTCTTTTATAAAATGAGTTTCCTAATTCCGATTTGAGTGAAACAAATTTCTATAAGTTTGTAAAAATATTTTGATCAGTTTAGTATGACAAAAAGATTTAATGTTTATAAGTTGTTATATTATATTATTTTATTACTATTATGCTATTATGGCCATATGTGATAGATTCAACATTTGCCCACCAAATAAATTTCTATTAATTTGTAAAATCAAAATATTGTTTTAGGAAACTAAGTGACCTTTTTAATATCCATTTGGAAAAATAAAATAATCATTTTATACACTTTGCCTATATGGCTATTTGGGCATTACTTTGCAAATAGAGTTTTCTCGGTTTTGTTTTCTCAAATAAAAATCCATTAAGGATTTAGAAACTTTGAAAGTCAAGATATGTTTGGTTTTAAAAATACTTTGAAACAAAAAGTATTTGGAAACCAACATTTTGGAAAATACTTTTAAATAACTCCAAAAAGTTTTAATTCTTTGTGAATTTTAAATCAAGTTCAAACAATCAAGCATTTAATTTAATTTTATTTTACATTTCAAAATTAAAAAAATTTACGGGATGTGACACTAACCATGCAGATATTAAACTAATCCTCGATGAACAAGGAACAACTATAACAGATCGAATCTACTAAGCAAAGATAAAGCAGGTGCTGCCCTTACACCTGAAATAGGTGTAAGGACACTAGATATCTAGGGCGACACGGCTACGTAAACGTATCAAAAAAGCATCGATGCAAGCCCTAAAACATCTACGATAAGCAGTGTTACTCGCCATCAAAAAGGCTTCAGTACGAGCAACACCAAACAACGAATAAACAGATACTGCCTAGATCGCAAGATGCGATCTAGGCAGCATGACGCTTACCCGGAAGAAACCCTCGAAACGAAGGGGTGGCGATGCGCCTGGTTTGTGTTTGTTGTGAACGTGATCGTCCTCTTTTCTCAATAACCCTAGGTACATATTTATAGTCCGTGGACTTTCTATCTTTGGAAATACACCTAACCGTGTACGAGCTAAACTCTATCTCTTAATTCTAAACTAAGATGCAATCTACTATAATGTACAGATACACGGGCAATCTAGCCCAAATCCTCGTACGAGGCCGATTCAGAAACACATTACGCGTATATCCTTCAAGCCCATCTCCATCACGGCCCATCTCCTGATTTGGCCAAAATCTGGTGATAACACATGCCCCCTGGTTTTGGCAATAATAATTCCAAAACCACTATGTTTTTTCTTCACCATGATTTGACATAACAGAGCAAAACTGCATTGCAGAGCCGAACCGCTACAGTGCCCTTTCATCATGATGCCTTGCCTTCTCAACTTCTCTGCACGATTTTGACAGTTTTGGCAACGCATCCTCGAAACTGCCACGGCATTGAACCGTTTTTCATTATATCCCTTTATTTAAACTCGTCCAGGCGGTTTGCTTCTTCATCCCCTGCTCCACAATAGCCATCGGCAAACAAAAACCCTTCTCGGCCGCCATGGATTCCTCTTCCTCCTCTGTCTCCTCGAGCTGTCCTTCCAGTCCTCCTCCTCCGCGAGCTCGGCGGGAGGTCAATCGATGGCCATCTACGAGGCCCGCGCCCGAGTATTGGACGCGCGGATGGGATTCTCCATCGAGTCGGAGGACGACGAACCCCTCACCGACGGGAGGAAACCTCCAGTTCCTCGTCGACGGGGAGCTGGAGGCGGCAAGCGCACGACCTCTTCTCATGGGAGGGCCTCTCCTCCGACAAGGGAGGAAGAGGAGGAGGAGGAGGACTCCTCCGAGGAGTACCCACCGGCCAAGCGCTTCGGCGGGTCGGACAGAGACGACGACGATGAAGAGGAAGATGAAGCCCCTGCCGGCGGCGCAGCGAGGACCTCGCCGGAACAGCGCCGACGGTAGCTACGACGGCGACGACGAGGGCAGCAATGGCCCGTAGATTAGGGGCTAGAACAGGGCTTGTAATAGTGCATTAGGCACTAGGTGATCCTTTTGAGAGCAATCGGCTCTTCGTTGTAAAATCCCCCTTTGAATCAATGAAAATGCTCTTCCAATTTGATTTTTTCCAATTGTCCGATTTCGAATCTTCCAATGGTCAAAGCAGGTCAACGCCCCAAGAACCGATAGCAGCGTATCGGTCCTTCACCATCAAAAGCTCATAAGGCCAACCCGAAAACCAAATTAGACAGGTTTAAGCAGACATTTCCAAAATTCAGATAATAACTTGATGCCGACTCAAAATATTTTGTACCTCTATAGTAGATGGCTGCGCATCGGCTGTTTTTATTCTAAATTTGATGTCTGTGCATCGGCTGTTTCCCCAAAAAAATTTAAAATTTTTACTGGCCGATTTCATGAATCGGCCCCCATATTTCTTGTCCATCATCCCACATACTTGGGAAATACTTCTTGAGATCTTGGCCATTGACGGCTCTGGGAATTTCACACCATCCAACTGCTCGAGCATGTATGCATTACCCTTTAAAACTTGGTCGACTCTGTACGGCCCGTGCCAATTTGGAGACCATTTACCATATACTGCATCCTTAGTTCCCAATGGCAATACAGCTTCCCATACCAGATCACCAACGTGGAACTCCTTCGGTCTCACCTTCTTATTATATGCACGAGCTACCTTAGCTTTGTTCTCCTTAATCTTCTCAAGCGACCACAGCCTGAGCTCCGTCACATCCTCAATGCTATCGCTCATCAGGGCTGCATATTCTTCAGATGTTAAATCATTCTGAAACGCAACACGTCTCGATCCAGCCGTGATTTCCCAGGGTAGTACAGCTTCCTGTCCATAGACCAGATGATATGGCGAGGTTTTGATCGCTCCATGACATGACATACGGTAAGCCCACAAAGCTTCTGACAATACCTCGTGCCAACGTCTAGGATACTCGTCGATCTTTCTCTTAATCAACTTGATAAGGCTCTTGTTGGACGCTTCAGCTTGTCCATTCGCTTGAGCATAATATGGAGACGATCGGATCAGCTTAATTCCCATCTCCTCGCAGAATTCTCTAAACTCATGGGAAACGAAAACCGAACCTCCATCGGTCGTGATAGTCTGGGGAATCCCGAATCTGTGAATGACATGTTCCTTCACAAAACTGATAACATCTTTTGATGCCACTGATCTCATAGGGACGGCCTCCACCCATTTAGTGAAGTAATCTGTAATGGCCAACACCCACGCATGGCCTTTGCTCGAAGGAGGATGTATCTTTCCGATCATATCCATGCCCCACCCTCGAAACGGCCACGGCTTGATGATGGGGTTCATTGCTGATGCAGGTACCATCTGAATGCTTCCAAACTTCTGACATGCTTGACACCCTTTATAATAATTAAAACAGTCCTCAAGCATGGTGGGCCAATAAAACCCTGATCGCCTGATCAGCCATTTCATCTTATGAGCCGATTGGTGAGTTCCACAGGCACCTTCATGTACCTCGTGTAAGAGCCGATTCGACTCGGCTGGTCCCAAACATTTGAGAAGTAAGCCTTCCAAAGTCCTATAGAACATGTCATCTCCAATAAGGACGTACTTCATGGCCTTATATCTTATCCGTTTAGGTGCCCCCCGAGCCGAATCCTTCAAGTAATTGAAGATATCGGCTCTCCAATCATCCGGTTCCAAGGCCTGTACCTGGACATCGGCTCCGTCTGCTACATCCTTGTAGCCTGACGCCATCTGTGCAAGATCATTTGCCTCGGAATTTCGTGATCTTGGGACCCAATTGAAGTTTATATACTTAAATTGTGCCATCAGCTCACGGCATTGCATCCATAACGGGAAGAGCGACTCGCTCTCACATTTGTATTCCTCCGTGAGCTGGGAAATCACCAATTTGGAGTCTCCAAAAAGTTCCACTGCGCCCCGGCTTCTAATAGCAACTCCATTCCCTTGCGTATGGCTTCATACTCGGCAACATTGTCGGTGCAAGGGGTAGGTAACCTGATGGAGAAGGAATATGTTGCCCCCCGGGGCGACACGATTAAAATACCGATGCCACAACCACCATCACAAACCGATCCATCGAAAAACATGGCCCATGCACGTACAGACAGTGCAGCTATATCAGTATTGATCCGTTCAGCAATAAGATCGGCCAGCGCTTGTCCCTTGACTGCCTTTGCAGGCTGATACCGGATATCAAATTCCGACAATGCAAACATCCATTTACCGAGTCGGCCTTTCAACACAGGAGCCGACAGCATATGTTTGATGACATCTGATTTGCAGATGACGACAATCTCCGCAGTCCACATGATGTGGTGAAGTTTGGTGCGAGGTAAAAAACAGGCAAAGGCACTTCTCGATCTCGGGGTACCTCGTTTCTGCATCCAACATCCTTCTGTGAGATAGAAAACGACTTTCTCCAGGCCATCATAAACTTGCACCACCACAGGGCAATGGAAGTGTCGAGCTACTGACAAGTAAATGTAGAATGGCCTGTCTTGCTGGGGTGGCACTAACACAGGTGGCTTCATCAGATACTCTTTAATCTCGTCAAACGTTTGCTGTTGTTCTGCCCCCAGTGGAACTCGTCATCAGATTTGATTTTTACCAACCCCATGAATGGCTCGATTCATCCCGAGGTTGGAGACGAACCCTGACGAAGTTGATCTTGCCGATTAGACGGGAGTTCCTTCTTCGTGGTAGGTGGCTGCATTGTTCGCACTGCCTCCTGACTTTCAGGCCGATCTCAATTCCGCGTTCATGAACCAAGAAACCCAAGAATTGACCGGCCGACACCAAAGGCACACTTCTTTGGATTCATTCTCAATCCGAATTTTCTAGTTCGGTCTAGGACGTGTCGCAGATCCTCCAAGTGTCCTTCCACTGAGACAGACTTAACTACCACGTCATCGATGTAAATCTCCACCAATTTGCCGATTAGATCATGAAAGATGTAATTCATGGCTCTTTGGTATGTTGCGCCGGCATTTTTCAGGCCAAACGTCATGACTACATATTCAAACAAGCCCACCGATCCTGGCACTCTGAATGCAGTCTTGTGTATATCTTCTGGAGCCATGAAAATCTGGTTGTAACCGGCATTGCCATCCATGAAACTTAAGACCTTATGACCAGCAGCCGCATTGATCAATGTCTCTGCTACTGGCATTGGATACTCATCCTTTGGAGTGGCACTATTGAGATTCCGAAAATCTATGGCGACGCGCCATCGGCCATCCTTTTTCTCCACAGGTACGACATTAGAAATCCATTCAGCATACCTGCATGGCCTGATGAACCCCGCGTTCAACATTTTCTCGATCTCTTTCTTGACTTCTTCTAAAATTTCGGCCTTCATCTGTCGCGCTCTCTGCTGGAACGGCCGAAATCCTTTCTTCAGAGGGAGCCGATGCTCGATGATGCTCCGGTCTAACCCGGGCATCTCTATGTAATCCCAGGCAAAGCAATCTGGGTACTCCTTCAACAAAGCTATCATCGGGCCCCTCAGATGCGGTTTTTTGCTGATAAATGTTGGTCGTGGCTTATCCCCGGGACCAATGTCAATCTCTTCTAGCTCATCAGCCGATGTAAACCCATATCCTAGCTTTCCGTCGCCTGCTAGATCGATGCTGAACACAGGCAAAACGTATGGAGAGGATAATTTTGGCCGATTGCTGGAATCGGCCTCCTTTGCAATTGCATTGCACAATAAAGGTTTACACCTTATCTGTACTCCACGACTACGTGACATGCTTGAGGTGAGATCATTGCTTTCTATTTTTTGGGGCCGATCGCAGGGGCCTTGCCGTGCGTCTGTCGACTCTGATCTTGCTACTCTGTCAGGCCGGTGGATAAGACCAGCCTCACCCTGTTTTTTGTCACCTCGATGCGCTCACAGCCGTCCAAACTAATTCCAACGATCGGCTCTTGGTTGTTTATGTCCCAAATGCTCATGTCAGCTGTTGAGACCTCGATCGAGTCATTCGCATGAACGACCTCCACTTCATCTCCATCCCACTGTATCAGGCACTGGTGCATTGTGGATGGAATGCGGCAGTTGGTGTGAATCCAATCCCTCCCTAGCAGGACAACGTAGGTGCTTTTGCTGTCGACGATGAAGAGCGCGTAGGGATGGTTTTCGGCCGACGGTTAGGTCCACGTTTAGAACGCCTCGCTTTCTGATGCCTAGCCGTTGAAGTCGCTTAGTGTGACGTTGGTCTTGATCAGATCTTCAGTAGAGCGTTCCAAACATCGTAGCATGGAGTATGGCATTATGTTGACTGCCGCTCCCGTGTCAACAAGCATCTTGCCGACAGGCTGCCCATTGATGTAACCTCTCAGATACAGGGCCTTCAAATGTTTATAGCTCCTCTCCTGTGGCTTTTCAAAGATGACTGGTCGTGGGCCGCAGTCAAACTGAGCTACTGGCACTTCTTCGGTTCTTGGAGCACAAAACTCCGACGGAAGTATGAACACCATGTTTGTGCCAGCCGATGCCTTTGCATCGGCTTTTACTTGTTTGGGGCGCCATTCCTTCTTTGGTGGACGTGTATCCGCCTCCAAGGTTTGCTGAATTTTCACGGCCAGATCGGGCCGAGCTTTCCTCAACGTGTACAGGTACTGCGCCTCGGCTTCCTCCAAACTACGTAACCGTTGCACTCTGCGCTTTTGGGAGTGACTGAGTCCATCAGGGCACCACCTTGGCCGGTGGTATCTATCTTCTTCTTCGTCATCTGACTCCTCGAAATCTTCCCCTTGAGATGACTCAGCTTTTCTGCTCTGGGATGGGAGAGGCCCTAGACGCTGGTGCGAAACGTCTCCCTTGTCCTTCTTCTGCGCATCATTCCGGGCAGTTATCGGCGTAGCAATCGGCTCACTCCACAGATCGGCAATGCTGAAGAACGGACAATCCCGGTGTCTGTCCATATCTTCTTGATCCCTTGACCCCCCATTAGTGCGGTGTTCATATCCTTCGTCGTCTCTATCATACCGACGAGATTTTCTGTTGTCTGCATCAGACCGACGATATCTTTCCTCATCTGTATCGTATCGTCGACGTCGGTCGTACTGATGTTCATATTTGTTAAGGAGGTGCGCGGAAAGTGGTCGTTGATATCGCACGCTTCTCACTTGTTCCTCGGTGATGTACCGTTTATCATCATGTCGGCGCCGGTCGCGCGGACCGGCCTCCTCCTTATCCTTGCCACGGGAGTGCTTTCTTCCTTGTCGTTGTCGTGGTGGTGCACAGGCCCTGCCATGTTAATACCAAATGAGAAACCTGGCTGACGCTGCACGGGGTGACCTAGCTCCACCATGTTGACGCTAGGGAAACGGTTGCGTGTCCACTTTCATGGCAAGGCGACTAAGATCAAACGGCCTGTTCTATCGCCCGTAGTCTGCTCGGCCTTACGCTTTGCAGTCATTGGTGACATGGGTGAGCAGTGATGCCACTTGCGGTATGGTCTCCCGCTCATCTCTTGCGTAGGGATTTTATGGCCTTCGGGTAACTTCAGTTGTTTCTCCTTGAGCAATAAATCGAATATCTGCTCAGCTTTGCTTATATCGAAGTCAAACCCTTTTGCGGGCCCTTGTGTTCACCCATTTGCAGGACACGGGGACTGCCCCCCGAGCCCATTCAGCTACTTCCTGGTCTTCAGGGTCCTCAACGTCTGCTGTCTCGACCAGGGTGATCGGGCGCTTGACAAACTTGTCTTGGTACAATTCTGGATGGCGCTGCTCATACAAAGTTAATTTCTGGACCATGTGCGCCAGTGAATTGTACTCCGCTTGTAAAGCCAGATCCTTGATCAGCGCGGCGAGGCCCAACGCTGCCATCTCGACTACTTCTTTTTCATTCAAACGAACCGAATAACATCGGTTCCTGACGATCTGAAGCGCAGAATGTACTCGACACCGTTTCTCCCGCTGCCGTACATGTCGGATCGGCAATGCCAGCCTCGGTAGCCTCTGAATGATATTGCACGTGAAGCTGCTCTTCGAGTTGCTTCCGAGTCAGTGGATGCTGGCAGCAGTGTACCACCAAAGCTGGTCAGGTGAGAGATTACGCGAAAAATCTCACCCGTAACTGTCGAGATCTGAAATCATGCCAGTGTGCAAATATCGGCTCACATGCTCAATTGAGCTAGATCCTTCGACCCACTGAACTTTGAGAACTCAGGGAGCCGATATTTGGGTGGCAGTGGAATCAAATCATATTCATTGGGGTACGGCTTGGAATAGCCGATTGTCCTCCTCTTTGGCAGGATGCCAAATTGGTCTCTCAAGATTGTGCTGATCTGTTCCACTGTTTGTGCTGCAGGGGCCGAACTTTCATGACTCGTTCCGGTGGCATATTTAGCTAGCCACGCCTGTCGGCATCTGCTCCAGAAACTCCTCCTGCGGAAATCCCTGCCGCTGCAATCTGGTTTGTGCGCGTGAAGTTGTTGCAGTCTGGCACGTATGTGCACACGTATCCATGTGGGATTTCCTTGGGCGGCTCAGACAGGAATTGGCAATCTCCAGGGATCGCCTCCAACCTTGTAGACGACGTATGCCGGTGAAGCACTGTTGCTGCTGGGGCGGCAAGCGTGAGCGGCAGCTGCGGTCTGGTGTAGAACGGTATCTCTCCCTGGTGAGTGCCTAAGGTAGGTCTGACGGAGAGTGCGGTGTGGCGATTTCCTGCACCATGCGAACCGCAATGCGCTCGAGCGTTCACCGGGCTCTCGGAATGACGGTGCAAAGAGTGAGCCACCATGTAGTTGACTTCTGGCGTAGAGCTCGGTGCGCTCCTCTGAAGGGAGAGACATGTCTACCCCGTCGAACGCCTTCGGTGAGAATCCCTTCCACGATGCCATGTGAACGGGTTCTCTCGAAAGAGTCGATGAGATCGGCTTCGAAGAGATTTGAGCTCATCATAATTCTTCTTGTGATCCTCAGTGAGCTCGTCGTACGTGACTGGTGTGCCGGCCATCTCGGTTGCAGATGTTGATGTCGTTGTTGTAGAGTGTCCCACCGGGCGTGCCATAATGTGTTGCCTGCCAAAACCCACCGACGAGCAGCGACGAGCAACACGTAGAGCCGGGAGGCTCCCAGGACTGCTGGTGGGCCCTGGTCCCTCGGGCGACGGCCCGCAATGCTCCGGCACACGTCTGACGGTCGCAGGCGTGCCACCTGACCTATACCTGGTCGGGGAGGTGCTGGATTGCTTCAATTAGTTTCTGCATGGTAGACACGTAAACATTAAACGAGCCTCGATCGGCTCTCACGTTACCTTGAATCGGCTCGAAGAGCCGATTATGGTTCATAATGGATATGCAATAACATGGGTTTCTTTTATCAATGCTAAGCTAAATCAATCTACGACAGTTTGGGGTTTTCACCGCATGATCGGAACATCCTACACGTAGTTGAGTCTGGCAGATACGAAAGATAACAGCAAACGAACCCAAAACGAGGCCTAAAAACCAACGTGGCGATTCCCGGAACATCCCTTCTTGGATCAGCAAACCGTACCTTACGCACTACTGGATCGTTCAACCGTTTGTAAGGCCTAACCATGCAGATATTAAACTAATCCTCGATGAACAAGGAACAACTATAACAGATCGAATCTACTAAGCAAAGATAAAGCAGGGTGCTGCCCTTACACCTGAAATAGGTGTAAGGACAGCTAGATATCTAGGGGCAGCACAGCTACGTAAACGTATCGAAAAAGCATCGATGCAAGCCCTAAAACATCTATGATAAACAGTGTTACTCGCCATCAAAAAGGCTTCAGTACGAGCAACACCAAACAACGAATAAACAGATCTGCCTAGATCGCAAGATCGATCTGAGGCATAATCTACCGGAAGAAACCCTCGAAGCGAAGGGTGGCGATGCGCTGGTTTGTGTTTGTTGTGAACGTGATCGTCCTCTTTTCTCAATAACCCTCGGTACATATTTATAGTCCGTGGACTTTCTATCTTTGGAAATACACCTAACCGTGTACGAGCTAAACTCTATCACTTAATTCTAAACTAAGATGCAATCCTCTATAATGTACAGATACACGGGAAATCTAGCCCAAATCCTCGTACGAGGCCGATTCAGAAACACATTACGTGTATATCCTTCAAGCCCATCTCCATCACGGCCCATCTCTGAGTTGGCCAAAATGCAGTGATAACAACTGTGGCGCGAGCCACGGCCCACGGAAACGCCAACGCTCGGGCGTGGCGCGCCGACGTCGGGGACGTGCCGGAGCGTGCATGACCACGCTGCGGACACGCGGTGCCCTGCCCCTCGCCCCTCGTCCTCGCCCCTCCTTTCACCACGCCTCACCACGACCCCAGCAACCTCCAGGACAACCTCATTGGCTCGCCGGCGCCCTGTAGACGACGCCATGGGTGACACCCGTCCGCCACCGTACTCAGGTACACGATGACGACGACCACGCTCCCGTGCTCCGTTTTCAGCGCCATGACGCGCGTTAGGTCCGCGGTGACATTGCCAACACTGCGCGCCCTCGCCCTTGCCCTCGCCCACCGTAGCCCATAGTCACATCGCGACTTGCCCCGCACCCCTCGGCCACCTCTGGACCCTGTAAAAGGAGGCACCCTATGGATGATTTCTTCACACCGGCTTGCTCCCCTCTCCCTTTTGAACCTCCTCGACCCCTTCCCCTCTTCGATTACACCGAGCCGGAATTTGGTCGAAGCCGCGGCGGTGCTGGAGAAGGAGACGGCGATTTCGTCCACCTCGCACCTCCACGACCCTCCCTCGACTCTCCGTCTTCTCCCGTTTTGCGCCCTCGCCGACCTCGCTGGAGCCCGCTAAGCCCTCCGACCCCCTAGCACGCCGGGTAGTTGCCTCTCGGCGTGAGGACGGTGACGACCTGAGCGCTCGATTTGCTTTTGATCCAACGGCTCACATCCTTTGCGTACCGATTCGGGTTAAAAAACCCACGACATGTGGGGTCTACGTCGCGGCCTGCTGAGCGCTGAGCGTAGTTGGCCGGCCATAGGTTTTCCCGCGCCCATTTAGTTTGAAATTCGTTTTAATTCAATCTTGAAATTGCTGAACCCACTTCAAAATTAAATAGGAAAATATCCACCTAGCCAAATTTGATGAACTTTATATCTTTGGAAAGCTTGAGAAAATCTCTAACTAACCCCACTGGTTCCAACCCTTGATTTGTTGTAGAATTAAAGTAGCAAAAATAACATGGCAGAGCCTTTTCGAATTCAAACAATTATTAAAAATCAACCATAAGTGATTTTGAGTTGATTCCAACTCTCACAAATCACATTTCATATTCTCTAATTGATTATGTAAAAATATGACATGGTTGCTTCATATGATCATGACACTACAAGAAAAGTTCTGATAGACAACGTCCCAAAATTGTCCACTAAGGGGTATTTTTCGTCGCCTATGGGCCTAACCCGACGATATGGGTTCTGTTGTCAAGCTGCGTCGAGCAAGTCCTACGACGTTTTTCGATCCGTCGCGTTTGGGCGCCCGCCGCCACGGAAAATCGGACCGTTGTACAAGTGTTTCGGGAGCCCGTTGGCTAGCGACGTCATGAAGCGACACGTGGCGACGCGTTAGCGCGATTAACGGCGTTAACGTGAAACCCCATGGTAGATGGTAGGCCCACACGAGCCTGCCACGTCTTAAGCGGGCCGGGCCATTAAGTTTCGGGCAGGGCAGCTGACTTAGTTTGACCGGTCAACTATAGTGAGGCTGGTCCATTAAGTCGTGGGCGGGCCTAACCTCTAAGGTTGACTGGTCAAAACTTAAGGGCCGGCCCACTAAGCATGTGGGCGGGCCGAATGCACTCGTTTGACCGGTCAACAGGCAAAAGGGCCGGCCCACAAGACATGTGGGGCCCACTTTCTGTTATCGGAGGCCCATTTAACATGTGGGGTCCACCTTAAAGCAGCGGGCCGGCCCAAGAAGTTAGTGGGCCAGCCCAATTAGCATGTGGTTCCCACTTTCCTGTTAAAGGGCCGACCCATTTAGTATGTGGGGTCCAGCATATAGCAAGTGGGCCGGCCCAACAAGATAGTGGGTCGGGCCAAAAACACAGGTGGGTCCCCCTTTCCTGTTAAAGGGCGGCCCATTTAGTATAGGGTCCACCTATGCAAGTGGGCCGGCCCAACAAGAAAGTGGGCCAGGCCAAAACACGGTGGGTCCCACTTTCTGTTAAAGGGCCGGCCCATTTAGTGTGTGGGGTCCACCATATAGCAAGTGGGCGGCCCAACAAGATAGTGGGCCGGGCCAAAAACACGGGTGGGTCCCACTCTGTAAAGGGCTGGCCCATTAAGTATGTGGGGTCCACCATATAGCAAGTGAGCTGGCCCAACAAGATAGTGGGCCGGGCCAAAAACAGTGGGTCCCACATTCCTGTTAATGGGCCGGCCCATTTAGTATGTGGGGTCCCCCATATAGCAAGTGAGCCAGCCCAACAAGATAGTGGGCCTGCCTAATAATAAATGTGGGCCCTCTATCGTGTAACCGGGCCGGCCCAACTAGTTAGTGGGCCGGCCCAATAAACTTGTGGGGCCCGCTTTTCTGTTACAGGGTCGGCCCAATTGTGGGTGGGGTCCACATTAAAGCAAATGGGCCGGCCCAATTAGACGGTGGGGTCCACCATAAATCAAGTGGGCTGGCCCACTCATTTAGTTGCTGTTTATATGCCGGCATAATAGGCGCTTTAGGATTTTGCGGGCCGGCACTTATGTGATTTCGCTTAAATGGGTCGTTTAAGTGATGTGAATTTGTGATTTAGATACTGAGAATATTTACGCAGCACATGATTTCTGTCGGATAGCCTCACTTACCACAAGCACCATAGAAAAAATGCGCGAAAGAACTATAAAAACTAACTAAATATTACATCAGCTGCAAGGCTTTGAAAAAATATTACAGAACCCAGAGAAATTGAATGGTAATTGAACCTAGCAATACAATGAAGCCATTCGGCAATCTTTTAAGTTGTCCATGCACCACCTATATCTGAAACAAAGACATTACAAGTTAAGACAGCAACAATGGAAAGGCAAAGACACTACAATATTGTTTGCCAAAGAATTTGGAACTCATCATTTCATCGTTATAAGAAGATCATTGTAATGCGCACAATAAGCAAACAAAGAGTGCATGCCGCATACCAACAGCCAATATAACAGAGCACGTTAAAATGAAACAGCAGACTTACTACTGTCGAGTCCCATGCAAACCAACATGTTCAGGGAATAACATTTGGCTATAAATTTTGTAACAACGACTGAGCAAGATGAAGTTATGATGGCTACATCTATAGAGCAGGGAATGTAAACCAAAAATAGAAGTTACGATGGCAAAAGTTAAAGAGGAGGGAATGTGAACCAACATGTGCCAAGTGCAATTACTTCAAATTGTCCGTGAACTAAATAATACTCCTGAACTTATAGTGAAGAGGATGCAAATCAAGATGTTTCGGGATATAAACTTGTAATGAGCAACACATAGAGGATAGTTAATGCTGGAGCTTAGGATGGACCAGATACAGAATATAGTGGGATCACCTGTGAACTTGTATAAGAGGGAATGCAAACCAATATGTTCAGCATTCCATATGTGAGCGTCATGCCAAGTCAGAGAAACAAGTCAATAATGCAGCTTTTGAAGAACAAGATGGCACACAAAATTATTATCTAGTAGTATGACAAGTTTATTTGTACTACGGGCTAGATAGCAGAGTGATAGCATGCCAAACTAAATACTTACGGTCATAGCTAGATAGCAGAGTGATAGCAGCTTTTGAAGAACAATATTGGCATGAACAAAATAGTAGCAGCCTATAATTTTTGTAACAACGACTGAGCAAGATAGAAGTTATGATGGCTACATCTACAGAGCAGGGAATGCAAACCAAAATGTTCAATCGCTTAAAGTTAGCAATGAACTAGAAAATAGCAAGGTGTTACGGTCATAGCTAGGAATGAACTAAAAGAGCTTCAGACAAACAAGCATCTGAACCAAGAACATGGCGCTAAAACAAGGGACTTACATTAGGAGAAGCACTCTGTGGGAGTCACAGCAGATCTTCCTGGGGTTGATAGATCCGGTGATGAAGTACACTACATGTGCTACTTGGGGTTGGAGAGACGGCCATTACACTTCATGGTTACTCATCTCATCTGCAAACACGTAACGGCGCGTCGTTAGCACAAACAGGTTCCCCCAAGATTAAACAAGAACTTGCAGGCAAGCAATAGAAAAGCGACAGTAGAAGAGTTTAGATCATGCACGGCATCGGTGAAGCAGATCTGGTTCATGCACAGCGGTGTCGGTGAGCAAGATCCGACTACGGTAGACTGCTGGATGAGCATTTGGTTTCGAGGTTCGGCGGGGATGATCCGATCCGGTTGATGACGGCGTCGATGAAGCGGCTCCTGCAGGCAGCCGGATGACGAGGATCACGAGGGCTCGGGTAGGCCGGGAAGTCGGCGGGGATGTTCGGTGCGGTGGTCGTGGAGGTGGTAGAGAGAGGACTTGAGAAGTTCCGGTAGGTGGTCTCGGATGAGAGATTGAGGGAAATGAATTTTTGGGAGGGTATCCGGGGCTAGGGAGGTGGTGATCCAAAAAATGACGGCCAGACCCCCCACCAACCGACTTTGCTGTCATCTCCACAGGGGTAGAATGGGAATTTGGAAGCGTGTGAAATTTTTGTATTTTGTGGGCGGGAAGTTTTGCCGCTATGATATTTTGAATTTCGCTAAGGTCCAAGTATAATGATAAAAAATTGTGAGACCGTACTAGTACCTCTGTTCAAGGCCGAGTGCAAAATCAAATCATCATCACGTTGAACATCGGTTACTACCATGATCATCATCGGACACAGATCTGGTGACATGCACCTGAAATTGGTGCATTCGTTGCAAAGTATAATGCTAAAAAAATGAGTGACCGTACTAGTACTTCTGTTCAAGCCCGAGTGCAACATCAAATCATCATCACGTTGAAAATTTGTTACCATGATCATGATCTATCTATGTCGTGGTATCGTCATGACATATGCCATAGGGTGGCTAATCGATGTGGTTCCTAGTGGTCTCACGGCGGTATCCGGATGCGGGTATGGGCACGAGCGACACGGCGACGTACCCAGGTTCGAGGCCCTCCGATGGAGGTAACACCTCTACTCCTGCTATGAGTGTATAAGATGATCACACAGTACAATGGTGCTCCTTGAGCTGTATATCCGGCTGCTCCTGGGAGGCTAAGGTAGACGAAGGTCTCTCTCACAGGGCAGCTCTAAGACTAGTGAATGGCAACTGATCGATCGTCCCCCGCACGAGGGGGGTAGCCCGGCTTATATAGGCACCGGTACTTTACATATAAGTCCCTAAGGTCTAGTGGCCAGCATGGCCGGCTTCGGCTCCCGTCCCTTCCCGAGGCGCTGACGCCAGGGAGCCGTTGAGCGTAGTGGCACGTCCCATCCGTCTGCTCAGGTCAGCGGCGTGGGAGGTGCTGTCGTTGTCGTCATCATGCTCTGTAGCGCGTACGGCTCGACGTACGCCATGATGGCCTGTCGGCGCGTGGCACTGCTCTTGCCCCGTACTTTACGGGAGATGAGGTCAGCGTGGACCTTTGAACCCGGCTCACCTACCCAGTTCCTTCCGGTGCAAGGCTCGCCAGCCTCGAGTCGGTCTGAGGTACAAACCCCAGTCGGATATGGCTTGTGGAAGCCGGCCCAGCTACAGCGTCGAAGGCCGCAGCCAGGCCGACTAGGACTTGGAGCCAGCCGGCTCCCGAGGCAGCCGGCCACGGCTCCAGCCGGCTGCTCCTCAGCCGGCCTTTGCCGCGAGCCGGCCGTCCTCAAGCCGGCCGCTCCGCGTCCATTGCCCTACCCGGGTCTTCCCGACATTAGCCCCCGAAGCTGGCAAGGTCCTGCGTTAAGAAGGACCTAGGCAGGTTTCCCTGGCTTCTATATATCTCTCGCTTGTTTCCGGCGGCTCCCGGAGGGGCCAGCTGAGAATTTTCATTCAGCCGGCTGCGCCCTCGTCCGGCTCGCCCCGTCCGGCTTCCTCCAGCCGGACGCCTTTTTTGCTCCTGTCGTTTTCACTTTTTCTTAAGTGTTGAAGACGTTTCCGGCTTGTTGCCAGAATTTGGGGCCGGGTCGATTTTATCGTCCGGCTCCGGCTCGGGTACACCGGCAACTCCGCCGCCTCGAGTCCCGCGCCCGACTTGACCGTTCTGACGGCTTCGTCAGCGTGGCCGTTTCGTCTGGTCACATCGCTGTCTCCTCCGGATCCGGTGCGGTCGTGGGGTAGTGGCCCGACGGTTTCTGGTAACCGCAGCGGTCGTGGGGGGTAGTTATGGCCGCAGTTAATCCCTACGTGGCCCACGATCGCCACGTGGCCACGCAACCGGCGCGCCGGGCGGCTATAAATGCCCCCGGCGCGGTACCGAGGCGCCCTTCTTCTTCCTCGCGTCCTCGCTTCCACTTCTCTTTCTCGCTTCGTTCGAGCGCTCTTCGCACGCCGCCACTTCTTCTCCGGTGACCTCCTGGCGAACCCCGGCGACCTTTCGCGGCCGGAGCTCTCCGCCGTTCGGCAGCCGCCCGCACGCCAAGCCGGCGCCACGGGGCCCCGCGGCTCGACGCTGCGCTCATCGCCGCCGCGCTCTCCTCCGGTGAGGAGCGGTTCCTCTTCTCCCTTCGATCTTGCTTGGTCTTCTTCTTCCTCTTCTTCGTCAATGGCCTCCGCCAGCGGGTCCTGGAGGGGCTCGTACATGAACGACGACGACATCGAGCGACTGGTGCGCCTCCGCCGGATTCCTCGGGAGGTGGTCACGCGGGCGCCTGGCGCGGAGGTGGAGCCCAAGCCGGAGCCCGGCGAGCGCGTCGTCTTCGGCGCGCACCTTGACCGTGGGCTAGGTCTGCCGGCTTCGGCCTTCTTCCGCCGGTTCCTGGACTTCTTCGGCCTGCAGCCGCACCACTTGCCGGCCAACGCGTGCGTCCTCCTTAGCTGCTATGTGGCTTTTATGGAGGGCTACGCCGGCTTGTGGCCGGACGTCGACTTCTGGAGCCGGCTCTTCTACCTCAAGTCGCAAATGACCGAGGGCCGCCTGAGGACCTGCGGCTGCGCCTCCATATATCCCCGCGCCGGCTCGCTCTTCCCGAAGATACCGACTGTCGACTCGGTGAAGAACTGGCAGATGTCGTTCTTCTACGTGAAGAACGCCAACCCAGCCTTCGACCGGATCAACCTGCCGGAGTACAATCCGGCTCCTCCGACCACCCGGCTAAACTGGGGTCACAACGCCAAGTCGTCGGATCCGGACGCGGAGGTCAACCTCCTCTGGGACTTCTTGGGGGAGTGCGTCTCTGCGGGCCGGCTGAGCGCCGAGGACCTCCTCTGCACCTACGTGGAGCGCCGGGTGATCCCGCTCCAGGGCCGTGTCCACAAGATCGGGCTTATGTCCGGCCGGCTGGATCCGACCCGGACGTCGAGGATAGCGCTCACCAAGGCCCAAGTCGCTCACCGGGTGAACAACATCACCAAGGCCAACATGCCGGAAGACTGGGCGTGGGGGCTGCCGCCTTACGACCGGGCCGCGCCGCCTGAGCGGGTAAGTTGTATTTTTAGCTTGTGTTTTTCGACTTGCGGCTGCGTGGCTCGCTTGTTATTCATCTGTTCTTGTTTTCTAGATCTTCCCCCGCCAAGAGATCGAGGACGGCGACTTGGCGCACAAGATCTGGACGGCGGATCTCGTGGATCCGGCTGACCAAGCCGGCGATCAGGCCGGCGACCAAGCCGGTGATGACGACCTGCCGGCGGTGCCCGACCAGGGCGGCCAAGGGGAGCACAACCCGCCGCCTTCGCCGGAGCGTGGGAGGAGGAGGAGGCGGAGCCGGCCACGTCCACCACGGGGCGGGACGTCCGGGCGGTGCCTCTGCGCACGAGGCCGCCTGCCGCCTCGGCGACTTCCGCGCCGAAGAAGAAGAAGCGGGCCGCCGGCGGGAGCACGGCCAGGCTGGAGGGCCAGGCCAAGAGACAGCGCCAGCAAGGGCCCAAGAAGGTCCCTGAGATGGCCGGGTAAGTCCTTTTTGTTTTCTTTGTTGTTTGATTCCTTTTCTTTCCTTGCTTTGCACCTAACTTCCTTTGTTTGTTTGACTAGGGCCGCCATAAAGTTCACCCAGGGCGGTGCCTCTGGGCCGGCTGCTCGTGTTGCGCCGCCGTTCCGTCGGCAGAGGGAGCCGACGCCGCCGCCTTCGACACGTGCGCGCACGCCGCCCGTTGTCGTTGTGCCGCCTGCGCGGCTACGCCGCCTCCCGCGGGGCGTCTTCTTCGGCTGCGCCTCCTTCAGCGCCACGGCGGGGCGCCCAGGGCGAGTCGGTCCAAGGGCCTACTAGGCGACCTGTTTCCGCACCGCGCGCCGCTGCTGGGGCCGGCTGCTGGAGCCGGCCGCGGTGTGCCCCCGGCGGCAGGCTGGGCCGGCGGAGCTGCGCCGCCTGAAGAGCCGGAGGTGGTTCCCACCGGGCCAGCCGCGCCGCCTCCGGCTTCGGAGCCGCCGAGGACGGAGCCAGCTGGGAAGGAGCCGCAGCGGGAGGAGCCGGCCGCGCTAGGGACGCCGACTCCCGAGGCGTTGGTGAGGACGAAGGGCCCGGCGGTGTCGCCCACTAGCCTTCACGTGGCCAAGGGTGCCCGGTTGGTGAGCGTGCCGTCCGCCTCGGACTCCAGCTTCGGCTCGGCTGGTACCATGGAGAAGGCCTGGAACCAGGCGGACTCCTGCGAGATCATCAGCCGGGAGGGGCAGCCTGGCACGGCGCCCCTGAAGATGCTTTACTCCGGCTACCGCGCCAGCCTCAAGAACAAAGCCGCCGAGGCCATGGCCCAGCTGGCGACGCTGGAGGAAGCTGACAAGGTAGGTGGCGTCTCATCTTGTTTTCTGCGATTTTATTGTTATCTTGGTAGCCCTCCGAGGCATGGGCCGGCTGCTCGGAGCCGGCCCAGGTTTCGCCTAAACGATTGACTCTTTTTTCAGATGGTCGACGAGCGGCGCACCGTCTTGTACAACAAGGTGGTGACCAGCTACCACAAGGCCAAGATTGAGCGGGGCACCTTGGCTCGTGAGCTGGAAGCCGTCAAGGGTAAGCTCTTGTTTCTTTTGGCTCAATGTCTTTTTTCTTTTGTCTCTGTTGGCTGATATTTCTTTCCGGCTGCCTCTTAGTTGAGGCCGCCAAGGTCCCGCAGCTGGAGAGGGACCTCCGGGTTGCTCGCGCTCAGTGCGCCGAGAGCGAGGAGGCGGGCCGCGCTGCAGCCGCCAAGCTCAAGGTGGCTGATGGGGAGTTGACGCGCTGCGCCAGCTGGAGAAGAACCATCTCGCCGAGCTCGCCTCCCTTAGGACGGCAGAGAAGGAGAAGGTGGATGATCTGAGCCGGCGGCTGGACGAGGTGGAGAGGCAGCGTCTTGCGCTTCAGAAGGAGGTCACCGCCAAGTCCACGGAGCTGACGGCTACTGCCAAGCACTGGACGGACCTGATTGGCGCGATCGATCGCGGTTTTTCGGGTGAGTGTCTATGTTTCCTTCCCCTTTGCCGGCTTTCGGCTGTCGGCTGCCAGCCTCCGTTGGTAGCCGGCTGCAGAAACTTATCTTTTTCGCTATCTCCATCTTCGGGCTGGGGGCAGTCGGCTCGTGCCGGCTGCCGCCAGTCTTTTTCTTTTATCCTTCGAAATCTCCATCTTCGGGCTGGGGGCAGTCGGCTCTTGCCGGCTGCCGCCATCTTACTAGGACTTCGAAATCTCCATCTTCGGGCTGGGGGCAGTCGGCTCGTACCGGCTGCCGCCAGTCCTACTTTAGAGCTTCGGAATCTCCATCTTCGGGCTGGGGGCAGTCGGCTCGTGCCGGCTGCCGCCAGTCTTACTAGGACCGAAAATTTGCATTTTTCAGCTTATTTCGGCTTTTATGACTTCTGACATGCTTCCTTCTTGCAGCGGCCTTCCCGGAAACGCAGGACGTGGCCTTGGAGGCCGTTGGCGCTGCGCGCGAGTCCAGGGGGCGGGCGACTGGCGAGGGCAGCTCGGAGAGCTTCACCATGGAGGACCACATGTCGTCCCTGGCTGCCCGCGTCGAGCCCATCACCAAGTTTGGCTGGGAGCTCCGGAAGGCGGCTGAGGAGCTGGTCCCGATGCTGTGGCCCGACAAGGAGGCGCCGCAAGACATCTCCAGCCTCACCTCTTTGATCGAGCAGGCGCCGGAAAGCTTCATCGAGTGGAGGGGTCTGCCACGCGCGCTGGCGCCGACATGGCGCTGTCTTTTGTCCTCTCCTGGTACGACGAGGTGGACCTGGGGCAGCTCGAGTATCGGCGAGCCGGCGTGGAAGAGGGGCTCTCGGCCGAACAGAAGGCCGCCCGGCTTGCCCGAGCCAGCGCCATCGCCGACTTCGTCGACAAGCGCCTCTTCATCGCGGACCCGAACCCTCACTCTGATGAGGAGGAGGAACTTGAAGACGAAGGGGTCGAGATGGATTCTCCGCCGCCTGCTGTTGATCCGGCTGTTCCTCCCCCAGCCGGTGCCTGAACTTTCCTGTTTACGTAGCTTTGCTTTTGCCAAAACAGATTATTAAATCCCCGGAATGCCGGGTGCTTATGTAAAGACAATATTATCGTCTTTTTTATTATGACGCACTTTAATGTGTTTGTTAATCATTTGTGTGCCGGCTTGCTTTCTTCCGACTTGTTCGCTTTTTCCCATCCGCCCCACTCTTTGGCTGTGCCCTTGCCGGTCGTACGTCCGACTTGCGGTCCGTCGCCGGATCAAGAGCGTGCCGCTGGGTGAGGCCGATAGTATTTCAGTCGAACGAGTCGATTTCGGCAGTCCGACACTTTTATGAAAGGTTGCAAGTCAACTCGCTTTTACTCTTTCCTTAGTCGTTTTTCGCGTGTTTGTTCCCTAGGCCTTACTCCCGCCAGCCGGACAGCCGGGTTGCGGTCTGTAGCTGGTCGGAAGCCGGCTGTCGGAAATCAGATCACGTTACTAAGCCGTCGCGTGAAAGGGTTCAAGCCAATTGGCAAAACGAAGTAGAGTGCGCGAAAAACTTGTCGGAAACGGCGCTCTTGGCGCATGCTTTTCATAGCTTACAAAAGGGATACAAGGGATACATACATTCCTGCTCTCAAGTGTAAAATGGTCGAAGCAACCTGACATTCCAGGGACGTTTTGTCTCCTCGTCAGTTTTGCTCGCCTTGTTCTTTTTGGCCTCTTGGGCATCTATGAGATAGTAGGAATCATTGCCTACTGCCTTGCTCACGATGAAGGGACCCTCCCATGGGGATGCTAGTTTATGCTGTCCGGCTGTCCGTTGGATCAGCCGGAGCACTAGGTCTCCTTCTCGGAATGCTAAGGACTTAACCTTCCGGCTGTGATAGCGACGGAGGCTTTGCTGGTATACGGTGGACCTGGATTCGGCCATCAGCCGGACCTCTTCAACCAGGTCGACTCCATCTTCGCGAGCTTCTTTGGCTTCAGCTTCTGTGTATAGCTTGATCCTTGGCGCGTCGTGCTCGATGTCAGTCGGCAGGACGGCTTCAGCCCCGTATACGAGGAAGAAGGGTGTGAAGCCGACTGAGCGGTTTGGCGTTGTGCGCAGGCTCCACAGCACGCTGGGCAGCTGATGCGCGTAGATGTACACGTCCGTTGGGAACCCCAAGAGGAAGGTATGATGCGCACAGCGGCAAGTTTTCCCTCGGTATGAAACCAAGGTTTAATCGAACCGGTAGGAGCCAAGAAGCACGTTGAAGGTTGATGGTCGCGAAATGTGATGCGGCGCAACACCAGGGATTCGGCGCCAACTAGGAACCTGCACAACACAAACCAAGTACTTTGTCCCAACGAAGCAGTGAGGTTGTCAATCTCAGCGGCTTGCTGTAACAAAGGATTAAACGTATCGAGTGGAAGATGTTTGCAAAGAAAACAATAAAACACAAGTATTGCAGTAGATTGTATGCTATGTAAAGAATAGGACCGGGGTCCACAGTTCACTAGAGGTGTCTCTCCCATAAGATAAAGCATGTTGGGTGAACAAATTACAGTCGGGCAATTGACAAAATAGAGAAGGCATAACAATGCATATACATGACATGATAAATATAGTGAGATTTAATTGGGCATTACGACAAAGTACATAGACCGCCATCCAACTGCATCTATGCCTAAAAAGTCCACCTTCAGGTTATCATCCGAACCCCCTCCAGTATTAAGTTGCAAAGCAACAGACAATTGCATTAAGTATGGTGCGTAATGTAATCAACAACTACATCCTTAGACATAGCATCAATGTTTTATCCCTAGTGGCAACAGCACAACACAACCTTAGAACTTTCTGTCACTGTCCCAGGTGTCAATGGAGGCATGAACCCACTATCGAGCATAAATACTCCCTCTTGGAGTTAAGAGTAAAAACTTGGCCAGAGCCTCTACTAATAACGGAGAGCATGCAAGATCATAAACAACACATAAACAATAGATTGATAATCACCATAATCATAGTACTCTCTATCCATCGGATCCCGACAAACACAACATATAGTATTACATATAGATGATCTTGATCATGTTAGGCAGCTCACAAGATCCAACAATGAAGCACAACAAGGAGAAGATGACCATCTAGCTACTGCTATGGACCCATGGTCCAGGGGTGAACTACTCACTCATCACTCCGGAGGCGACCATGGCGGTGTAGAGTCCTCCGGGAGATGAATCCCCCTCCGGCAGGGTGCGGCGATCTCCTGAATCCCCGAGATGGGATTCGCGGCGGCGGCGTCTCGGTGGGTTTTCCGTATCGTGGCTCTCGTACTGGGGGTTTCGCGACGGAGCTTTAAGTAGGCGGAGGGTCAGCGCGGGGCCACACACGGGGGCCCGGGGGCTGGGTCGGCGCGGCCCGGGCCTGGGCCGCGCCGCCCTACCCTCTGGCCGCCTCGTGGCCCCACTTCGTTATCTCTTCGGTCTTCTGGAAGCTTCGTGCAAAAATAGGACCCTGGGCGAAAGTTTCGTCCAATTCCGAGAATATTTCTTTACTAGGATTTCTGAAACCAAAAACAGCAGAAAACAGCAACTGGCTCTTCGGCATCTTGTTAATAGGTTAGTTCCGGAAAATGCATAAATATGACATATAATGTGCATAAAACATGTAGGTATCATCAATAAAGTAGCATGGAACATAAGAAATTATCGATACGTTGGAGACGTATCAGCATCCCCAAGCTTAGTTCTGCTCGTCCCGAGCAGGTAAAACGATAACAAAGATAATTTCTGAAGTGACATGCCATCATAATCTTGATCATACTATTTGTAAACATATGTAATGAATGCAGCGATCAAAGCAAAGGTAATGACATGAGTAAACAAGTGAATCATATAGCAAAGACTTTTCATGAATAGTACTTCAAGACAAGCATCAATAAGTCTTGCATAAGAGTTAACTCATAAAGCAATAAATCAAAGTAAAGGTGTTGAAGCAACACAAAGGAAGATTAAGTTTCAGCGGTTGCTTTCAACTTATAACATGTATATCTCATGGATATTGTCAACATAAAGTAATATAACGGTGCAATATGCAAGTATGTAGGAATCAATGCACAGTTCACACAAGTGTTTGCTTCTTAAGGTGGAAGGAGATAGGTAAACTGACTCAACAATAAAAGTAAAAGAATGGTCCTTCAACGAGGAAAGCATCGATTGCTGTATTTGTGCTAGAGCTTTTATTTTGAAAACATGAAACAATTTTGTCAACGGTAGTAATAAAGCATATGAGTTATGTAAATTATATCTTACAAGTTGCAAGCCTCATGCATAGTATACTAATAGTGTCCGCACCTCGTCCTACTTAGCTTGGACTACCGGATCTTTGCATGCCATGTTTCAACCAAGTGTCACAAAGGGGTACCTCCATGCCGCCTGTACAAAGGTCTAAGGAGAAAGCTCGCATTTTGGATTTCGCTTTTGATTATTCTCAACTTAGACATCCATACCGGGACAACATGGACAACAGATAATGGACTCCTCTTAAATGCATAAGCATGTAGCAACAATTATTATTCTCATATGAGATTGAGGATATATGTCCAAAACTGAAACTTCCACCATGATTCATGGCTTTAGTTAGCGGCCCAATGTTCTTCTCTAACAATTTTGCATGCTCCAACCACTAAAATGATAGATCCTTCAGACAAGACGGACATGCATAGCAACTCACATGATATTCAACAATAGTTGATGGCGTTCCCCAGAAGCATGGTTATCGCACAACAAGCAACTTAATAAAATATAAAGTGCATAAGTACATATTCAATACTACGATAGTTTTTAAGGCTATTTTGTCCCATGAGCTATATATTGCAAAGGTGAATGATGGAATTTTAAAGGTAGCACTCAAGCAATTTACTTTGGAATGGCGGAGAAATACCATATAGTAGGTAGGTATGGTGGACACAAATGGCATAGTAGTTGGCTCAAGGATTTTGGATGCATGAGAAGTATTCCCTCTCGATACAAGGTTTAGGCTAGCAAGGTTATTTGAAGCAAACTCAAGGATGAACAGGTGCAGCAAAACTCACATAAAAGACATATTGTAAACATTATAAGACTCTACACCGTCTTCCTTGTTGTTCAAAACTCAATACTAGATATTATCTAGACCTTAGAGAGACCAAATATGCAAATCAAATTTTAGCAAGCTCTATGTATTTCTTCATTAATGGGTACAAAGCATATGATGCAAGAGCTTAAACATGAGCACAACAATTGCCAAGTATCACATTATCCAAGACATTTTAGAATTACTACATGTAGCATTTTCCAATTCCAACCATATAACAATTTAACGAAGAAGAAACTTCGCCTTGAACATTATGAGTAAAGCCTAAGGACACATGTGTCCATATGCAACAGCGGAGCGTGTCTCTCTCCCACAAAGTGAATGCTAGGATCCATTTTATTCAAACAAAAACAAAAACAAAAACAAACCGACGCTCCAAGTAAAGAACACAAGATATGATTGAATAAAAATATAGTTTCAGGGGAGGAACCTGATGATGTTGTCGATGAAGAAGGGGATGCCTTGGGCATCCCCAAGCTTAGACGCTTGAGTCTTCTTAAAATATGCAGGGGTGAACCACGGGGCATCCCCAAGCTTAGAAGCTTTCACTCCTCTTGATCATAGTATATCATTCTCCTCTCTTGACCCTTGAAAACTTCCTTCACACCAAACTTCAAGCAAACTCATTAGAGGGTTAGTGCACAATTAATAATTCACACATTCAGAGGTGACACAATCATTATTTTCACTTCTGGACATTGCATAATGCTACTGGACATTAATGGATCAAAGAAATAAATCCAACATAGCAAAAGAGGCAATGCGAAATAAAAGGCAGAATCTGTCAAAAACAGAACAGTCCGTAAAGACGAATTTAAAGCTGGCACTAGACTTGCTCAAATGGAAAAACTCAAAACTAATGAAAGTTGCGTACATATCTGAGGATCACGCTCGTAAATTGGCAGATTTTTTCGAATTTTCTACAGAGAACTGTGCCTAGATTCGTGACAGACAGCAATGCTGTTTCTGCGCAGCGATCCTAAATATAACATCAACTTTGACATAGAAACTTTACTTGGCACAAAAACATGATAAGGAGAGGTTGCTACAGTAGTAAACAACTTCCAAGACTCAACAAAACAAAAAATTGCTGTAGGTAAAAACATGGGTTGTCTCCCATAAGCGCTTTTCTTTAACGCCTTTCAGCTAGGCGCAGAAAGTGCAAATCAAGTAACATCGAGAGTAGAAGCATCAACATCATTACTTGTTCTAATAATAGAATCAAAAGGCAACTTCATTCTCTTTCTAGGGAAGTGTTCCATACCTTTCTTGAGAGGAAATTGATATTTAATATTACCTTCCCTCATATCAATAACAGCACCAACGGTTCGAAGAAAAGGTCTTCCCAACACAATAGGACAAGATGCATTGCATTCGATATCCAAGACAACAAAATCAACGGGGACAAGGTTATTGTTAACCGTAATATGCACATTATCAACTCTCCCCAAAGGTTTCTTTTTAGCATTATCGGCGAGATTAACATCCAAATAACAATTCTTCAATGGTGGCAAGTCAAGCATATCATAAATCTTTTTAGGCATAACAGAAATACTTGCACCAAGATCACATAAAGCATTACATTCAAAGTCATTGAATTTCATTTTAATGATGGGCTCCCAACCATCTTCTAACTTTCTAGGAATAGAAGTTTCAAGTTTAAGTTTCTCTTCTCTAGCTTTTATGAGAGCATTTGTAATATGTTTTGTAAAGGCTAAATTTATAGCACTAGCATTGGGACTTTTAGCAAGTTTTTGTAAGAACTTTATAACTTCAGAGATGTGGCAATCATCAAAATCTAAATCATTATGAGCTACAGCAACGGGATCATTGTTCCCAAGGTTGGAAAAAATTTCAGCAGTTTTATCACAAGCAGTTTCAGCAGTTTTAGCGTTTCAGGCAGTTTTGTACGCTTTGCACTAGAAGTAGTAACATTGCCAACACCAATTATTTTACCATTGATAGTAGGAGGTGCAGCAACATGTGAAGAATTAGCATTGCTAGTGGTGGTAATAGTCCAAACTTTAGCTACATTATTCTCTTTAGCTAGTTTTTCATTTTCTTCTCTATCCCACCTAGCACGCAGTTCAGCCATTAATCTTATATTCTCATTAATTCTAACTTGGATGGCATTTGCTGTAGTAGTAATCTTATTATCAATATCATTATTAGGCATAACTTTCAATTTTAAAAGATTAACATCAGAGGCAAGTCTATCAACTCTAGAAGCAATAGTATCAATTTTATCAAGCTTTTCCTCAACAGATTTGTTAAAAGCAGTTTGTGTACTAATAAATTCTTTAAGCATAGCTTCAAGACCAGGGGGTACACTCCTATTATTGTTGTAAGAATTCCCATAAGAATTACCATAACCATTAGCAGAAGGATATGGCCTATAGTTATTACCAGAGTTGTTCCTATAAGCATTGTTGTTGAAATTATTATTTTTAATGAAATTCACATCAACATTTTCTTCTTGAGCAACCAATGAAGCTAAAGGAACATTATTTGGATCTACATTAGATCTACCATTCACAAGCATAGACATAATCACATCAATCTTATCACTCAAGGAAGAGGTTTCTTCAACAGAATTTACCTTCTTACCTTGTGGAGCTCTTTCCGTGTGCCATTCAGAGTAATTTATCATCATATCATCAAGAAGTTTTGTAGCCGCCCCCAATGTGATGGACATAAAGGTACCTCCAGCAGCTGAATCCAATAAATTCCGCGAAGAAAAATTTAGTCCTGCATAGAAGGTTTGGATGATCATCCAAGTAGTCAGTCCATGGGTTGGGCAATTCTTTACCAAAGTTTTCATTCTCTCCCATGCTTGAGCAACATGTTCAGTATCTAATTGTTTAAAATTCATTATGCTACTTCTCAAAGATATAATTTTAGCGGGAGGATAATATCTACCAATAAAAGCATCCTTGCATTTAGTCCATGAATCAATACTATTCTTAGGCAAAGATAGCAACCAATCTTTAGCTCTTCCTCTTAATGAGAAAGGAAACACTTTCAATTTAATAATATCACCATCTACATCTTTATACTTTTGCATTTCACAAAGTTCAACAAAATTATTGAGATGGGCAGCAGCATCATCAGAACTAACACCAGAAAATTGTTCTCTCATAACCAAATTCAGTAAAGCAGGTTTAATTTCAAAGAATTCTGCTGTAGTAGCAGGTGGAGCAATAGGTGTGCATAGGAAATCATTATTATTTGCATTTGTGAAGTCACACAACTTAGTATTTTCAGGAGTATTCATTTTAGCAACAGTAAATAAAACAAACTAGATAAAGTAAATGCAAGTAACTAATTTTTTTGTGTTTTCGATATAGAGAGCAAGACAGTAAATAAAGTAAAGCTAGCAACTAATTTTTTGTGTTTTGTTTTAGTGCAGCAAACAAAGTAGTAAATAAAATAAAGCAAGACAAAAACAAAGTAAAGAGATTGAGAAGTGGAGACTCCCCTTGCAGCGTGTCTTGATCTCCCGGCAACGGCGCCAGAAAAAGTTGCTTGATGCGCGTAGATGTACACGTCCGTTGGGAACCCCAAGAGGAAGGTATGATGCGCACAGCGAAGTTTTCCCTCAGTATGAAACCAAGGTTTAATCGAACCAGTAGGAGCCAAGAAGCACGTTGAAGGTTGATGGTCGCGAAATGTGATGCGGCGCAACACCAGGGATTCCGGCGCCAACTAGGAACCTGCACAACACAAACCAAGTACTTTGTCCCAACGAAACAGTGAGGTTGTCAATCTCACGGCTTGCTGTAACAAAGGATTAAACGAGTGGAAGATGTTTGCAAAGAAAACAATAAAACACAAGTATTGCAGTAGATTGTATGCTATGTAAAGAATAGGACCGGGGTCCACAGTTCACTAGAGGTGTCTCTCCCATAAGATAAAGCAAGTTGGGTGAACAAATTACAGTCGGGCAATTGACAAAATAGAGAAAGGCATAACAATGCATATACATGACATGATAAATATAGTGAGATTTAATTGGGCATTACGACAAAGTACATAGACCGCCATCCAACTGCATCTATGCCTAAAAAGTCCACCTTCAGGTTATCATCCGAACCCCCTCCAGTATTAAGTTGCAAAGCAACAGACAATTGCATTAAGTATGGTGCGTAATGTAATCAACAACTACATCCTTAGACATAGCATCAATGTTTTATCCCTAGTGGCAACAGCACAACACAACCTTAGAACTTTCTGTCACTGTCCCAGGTGTCAATGCAGGCATGAACCCACTATCGAGCATAAATACTCCCTCTTGGAGTTAAGAGTAAAAACTTGGCCAGAGCCTCTACTAATAACGGAGAGAATGCAAGATCATAAACAACACATAAACAATAGATTGATAATCACCATAATCATAGTACTCTCTATCCATCGGATCCCGACAAACACAACATATAGTATTACATATAGATGATCTTGATCATGTTAGGCAGCTCACAAGATCCAACAATGAAGCACAACAAGGAGAAGACGACCATCTAGCTACTGCTATGGACCCATGGTCCAGGGTGAACTACTCACTCATCACTCCGGAGCGACCATGGCGGTGTAGAGTCCTCCGGGAGATGAATCCCCTCTCCCGGCAGGGTGCGGAGCGATCTCTGAATCCCCAGAGATGGGATTCGCGGCGGCGGCGTCTCGGTGGGTTTTCCGTATCGTGGCTCTCGGTGGGGGTTTCACGACGGAAGCTTTAAGTAGGCGGAGGGTCAACGCGGGGGGCCACGAGGGCCCAGGGGCTAGGTCGGCGCGGCCGGGGCCTGGGCCGCGCCGCCCCCTCGGCCGCCTCGTGGCCCCACTTCGTTATCTCTTCGGTCTTCGGAAGCTTCGTGCAAAAATAGGACCCTGGGCGAAAGTTTCATCCAATTCCGAGAATATTTCTTTACTAGGATTTCTGAAACCAAAAACAGCGAAAACAGCAACTGGCTCTTCGGCATCTTGTTAATAGGTTAGTTCGGAAAATGCATAAATATGACATATAATGTGCATAAAACATGTAGGTATCATCAATAAAGTAGCATGGAACATAAGAAATTATCGATACGTTGGAGACGTATCAGCTCCCCCAAGAGCGCTGAGCGCGGCTCCACCAGCCGAGGCCGGATGCCGGCTAGGATCAAGCCGTTTGCCTTCTCCACTTGGCCGTTGGTCTCTGGGTGTGCTACGGACGATAGGTCCATTCGGATCCCCATCTCCCCGCAGTAGCGCTTGAAAATGCCCTCGGCGAAGTTGCTGCCGTTGTCGGTGATGATGCTATGCGGGTAGCCGTATCTCGCGATTATCTCCTTGAGGAATGTGACGGCTGTGGAGCCATCCAGCTTCTTGATCGGCTTGGCCTCGATCCACTTAGTGAATTTATCAATCATCACCAAGAGATGTGTCATGCCGCCTCGGGCTGTCTTGAATGGGCCCACCATATCCAAGCCCCATACGGCAAATGGCCAGGTAATGGGGATGGTTTTTAGGGCGGAAGCCGGCGTTTGCCTTTGCTTTGCGAAGCGCTGGCAGCCGTTGCACTTCTTCACCAAGTCTTCTGCGTCTCTGAGCGCAGTCGGCCAGTAAAAACCGTGCCGGAAGGCTTTGGCCACTATGGCTCTGGAGGAGGCGTGATGGCCGCACTCTCCCTGGTGGATTTCCCGTAGGAGTTCAATCCCTTCAGCCGGCTCGACGCACCGCTGGAACACCCCACTTACGCTGCGTTTGTACAGCTCGTGGTTGATGATTGTATAGGCCTTGGCCCTTCTCTCAATCTGCCTGGCTTGAACCCTGTCATTGGGCAGCACACCATCGGTGAGGTAGGAGAGGAATTCTTGTGCCCATGATGGTACGCATTTTATTTCAAACACGCTAACCACCAAGGCCTCCATCTTCGGAGCTTCCGGTTTCGACTGCGTGGTCGCCGGGTTCGGCTGTGAAGCCGGCGGGTTTGGCTGATAAGCCCCCGAGTTTGGCTGAGAAGCCCCCGCGTTGGACCGATAAGCCCCCGGGTTCGGCTGAGAAGCCGGCGGGTTTGGCTGATGAGCCCCCGACTTGGGCAATGAAGCCCCCGGGTTCGGCTGAGAAGCCCCCGGGTCAGCCGGCACGAATATGGAATCCGAGTCCGGTGACGGTATGATGGACGGCTTCTTGAGAATCGCCAGGGCAACGCCCGGCGGAATGGCTTGCCGGGTCGAGCCAATCTTGGATAGGGCATCTGCCGCCTCATTGTTTGCTCGTGGCACATGGTGGAATTCACAGCCATCGAAGAAGCCGGATAGCTGCTGGACGTGGAAGCGGTATGAGGCCATGTTGGCGTCCTTCGCGTCCCAGTCGCCCGATGCTTGCTGTATAACCAAGTCGGAGTCGCCGAAGCAGAGGATGCGACGCACGCCAATCTCCTTGGCCAGCTTCAGCCCATGGATGAGCGCTTCATACTCCGCCACATTGTTGGATGCGGCGAAGTGGATCTGCAGGACATAGTCCAGCCGATCTCCCTTGGGGGAAGTGACGACAATGCCGGCTCCCAAGCCGTTTCGCATCTTCGAGCCGTCGAAGTGCAGCTTCCAGTGCGTGGAGTCAGGCACAGGCGGCAGGTATTGCATCTCGGCCCAGTCGACGAAGAAGTCCGCGAGGATCTGCGACTTGATGGCTGTGCGTGGCTCGTAGAGGATGGTGTGGGCGGCTAGCTCCAGGGCCCACTTGGCAACCCGGCCGTTGGCATCCTTGCTGCCGATGATTTCCGCCAAGGGCGCTGTGGCCACCACCCTAATGGGGTGCTCTTGGAAGTAGTGCTTGAGCTTCTTGGCCGCCATGTACACGCCGTAGGTGACCTTCTGGTAGTGGGGGTAGTTCTGCTTCGACTGGGACAGCACCTCGCTGAGATAGTAGACTGGGCGCTGAACCAGCTGCTCCCTGTTGGCTGCTTCTTTGCGCTCCACCACCAGGACAACGCTAACCACTCGGTTGGTGGCTGCGATGTACAACAGCATCGGCTCCATTGAACCTGGCGTTGCAAGGATTGGCGCGGTTGAGAGCACGCGCTTTAAGTCACGAAAGGCTTCATCCGCCTGCGGTGACCAGACAAATTTGTCCGACTTCCTCATCAATTGATACAGGGGCAGTGCCTTCTCCCCCAGCCGGCTGACGAAGCGGCTCAAGGAGGCCAGGCATCCGGTGAACTTCTGGACGTCCTTGAGGCACTGCGGCAGCTCCATCTTCTCAATGGCACTGATCTTCTCTGGGTTGGCTTCGATTCCTCGCTGAGAGACGAGGTAGCCCAGGAGTTGGCCGGCTGGCACGCCGAACGTGCACTTGGCCGGGTTGAGCTTCATCCGGAATCTTCGCAGATTGGTGAAGGTTTCTCTCAAGTCATCAAGGAGGGTAGGCATCTCCTTGGTTTTTACAACGACATCATCCACGTATGCGTGAACATTTCTGCCGATTTGATCCTGCAAACACTTTTGCATGCACCTTTGGTAGGTGGCGCCTGCATTTTTCAAGCCGAATGGCATAGTCGTGTAGCAGTAAGCCCCATACGGGGTAATGAACGAAGTCTTTATTTGATCAGCCGGATTCAAAGGAATCTGGTGGTAGCCTGAGTAGGCATCTAGAAAAGACAACAGTTCACAGCCGGCAGTCGAGTCTATGACTTGATCTATGCGCGGCAGGGGGAAGGGGTCCTTCGGGCACGCCTTGTTGAGGCTGGTGTAGTCGATACACATGCGCCAGGAGCCGTTCTTCTTCAAAACCAGGACCGGGTTCGCCAACCAGTCCGGGTGCAGTACTTCCATGATGAAGCCGGCAGCTAGGAGCCGGGCGATTTCTTCACCGATGGCCTTCCTTCGTTCTTCGGCGAAGCGCCTGAGAGGCTGCTTCACCGGCTTGGCTTCGGGCCTGACGTGGAGGTGGTGCTCAGCCAACTCCCTCGGTACACCCGGCATGTCCCTTGGAGACCATGCGAAGATGTCCCGATTCTCACGGAGGAAGCTGGTGAGCTCGCTTTCCTATTTGCTGCTCAAGCCGGCACCGATGGTGACGTACTTGTCCGGCTGGGCCGGGTCGAGCAGGATCTTCTTGGTGTTGTCGGCCGGCTGGAAGTGAGTCGTCCCAGCCGGGTTGCCCACAGCCGGCATGTCCGCCTGCGCGGCCTTAGCCAAGGCAACGGCGTCGTGGATGAGCTGCTTCTCGGTGGCGATGACCAGCGTCTGGGCCATCTTGGAGCTCTGCGTGGCGCAGTCCATGGAGCGGCGGTAGTCGCCGGCTACGGTGATGACCCCTTTAGGGCCAGGTAGCTTCATCTTCAGGTACCCATAGTGGGGCACCGCCATGAACTTGGTCAGGGCCGGCCTGCCCAGGAGCGCGTGGTAGGGACTCACGAGGTCCACCACCTCGAACTCGATGTTCTCCGTGCGGAAGTTGTCCGGCTTGCCGAACATGACCTCCAGGGTGATCCGGCCGATCGGCTGGCAGCAGTGGCCTGGCACGATGCCATGGAAGACGGTGGGGGTGGGGCGCAACTCGGCCTCCTGGATGCCCAGCTTGCGGGCGGTGTCGCGGTAGAGGATGTTGATGCTGCTGCCCCCGTCGATGAGGACACGCGAGAAGCGCACGCTGCGCCGGGTTGTGCCGAGGGTGGGGTCGAGGACCATGGCGTAGCTGCCCGGCTTTGGCAGGACAGCCGGTGTGTCGCGGCGATCAAAAGTGATGGCCTGCTCTGACCAGTTTAGGTACTGGGGGACCGGCGGCATGACCGCGTTGACTTCGAGGGAACGGCGCTGCTGGCTCGTCTTGTCCTCGGGCTCGGAGGTGAAGATGATGTAGGTGGCATCCTCAGCCAGGTACCGGCCACCATGGTGCACTTGGTTAGCCTCGTGGTGCTCGAGGTTGTTGGCTTCTGCGCCGGCTTGGCCACCCGGCCCGCCGGCTGGTGGAGGTGGGGGTGGAGGCGGAAGGGGCTCGCCGCTCGTCAGCCGCTTCATGAAGTGGCAGTCGCGGGTGGAGTGGTTGGAGGGGTTCTTGCCGCTGTGGTACTTGCACGGCGAGTCGAGCATCTGCTCGAAGGTGTACTTCGGCTTCCAGGGCCGGTCCGTCTGCTTCTGGCGCCGGCTTCCGCCAGCCGCCGCGTGGTCTGACACGGCTGCCACGTGGGCCGAGCCGTACCGGCGGTCCGGCTGGTCGCTGTGCCTCTTGCCGCGGTAGTTGTCCCGCCGGCTGCCATGGTGGCCGCCCTCGGCCGGCTTGTTGTTGTCCCTCCTGGATGGAGCCGGCGAAATCTCAGCCGGCGTGCTGCTGGTTCCTTCAGCCAGCGCATACTTGTCTGCGATGGCCATCAAGGCAGCCATCGTCTTGGGTTCACTGCGGCGCAGCTTGTGCCACAGCATGGTGTTGCCGGCAGCCGGCCATGAAGAAGCCGACTGCCTGGATCTCGTGCACTCCCTCGCAGGAGTTGCGCATCTCGCACCAGCGCGTCAGGTATGCACGGTCCGTCTCGTCTGCGCCCTGCTTGCACATCTCAAGCTGTTGGGGGCGACCCGGCCGGCGGTAGGTGCCGGTGAAGTTGCTGATGAAAGCCGCCTCGAAGTCGAGCCAGCCGTTGATGCTGCCGGCTGGCAGGTTGTTGAGCCAGGTGCGGGCGGAGCCGAGCAGCATGAGGGGGGAGTAGCGCACGGCCCAGCGCTTGTTGCCTTTGGCGATGCCGACTGCGGTGGAGTAGTCCTGCAGCCAGTCCTCCGGCTTGGCCGTGCCGTCGTACTTGGGCGTGTCGCGGGGGAGCTGGAAGCCGTCGATCATGGGCTCGTTGATGATCCGCGGCCCGAAGCACTTGGGGCCGGCTGGCCCTTCTTCCTCCGCGATGCGGGATTCGACCAGCCGGTCGAGGCGATCTCTGGCGTCTGCCGGCTCGACGCGCGGGCCCAGCCGGGAGCGGGCCGGCTGGCGCTGGCCGCTGGCCTCTGGAGCCGCGCGATGCTTGATGGTGGATGGCCTCTCGTACTCGTACTCTTCGTCGTCGTGCCGGCTTGATGGTGGCCGGCTGCGACCGCTGTTGCCACTGGGCGGCCGGCTTGTGCGGCTGGAACTTGCATGGGTGTTCCGGCTGTCGGCTCGCCGGCTTGGTGCGGGGGAGGTGGACTCGGCCGTGTCCCTCGGACCATCTCGGTCGTTGCCTGCAGCGCCACGAGCGTGAGAAGCTCTGGGGGCATGGGCGTACCTGGGGTCCTTGGTCAGCCGGTTGGCCGCCTTCAGCAGCTCAGTCACCCGCTCAGTTTGGCGGCGTAACTCTGCGCCTTCGAGGCGGTGCAGCTCTTCCGCGGCAGCTTCAGCCGCGAGCATGTTCTTGTCGGGGGTGTTGTAGATGGGCAGCTCCGCAGACGGAGCCGGCGATGCTGCGCCGTCCCGGGCGATCTCTGCGCCCAGGCCGCCTCCTCTGCGGCGGATCTGGCCGGCTCGGCTTGGATTGTCGCCGGCGGGCGTGAGGCCGTGGGCGCGGTTGAACTCGCGCTGGGAGATCTCCCACTGGCGCTTTGCAGCAGCCAGCTCTTCTGTTTGCTTGAGGAGGAGCTGGCGGTGCTCCTCCAGGTCCTTCTCGATGGTGGTGGGGTCGGCGCCAGGCGTGAGCGGGGTGCTCAGCTTTGCCCGGACTTCCTCCAGCCGGGACGGTGGTGGCGGCGCCTTTGCGCCCGAGGCGGATGCGCCGGTCTCCTTGTTGCGCTCCAACTCAGGACCGCGGACGCGCGTGGACTTGCCTCCGGCGTCGTCGCCGGTGGCCATGACCTCCTGCATGATGCAAGGGCCGGTGGTGGTGAGGCTGGCGCCGGCTCCAGGGGGAGGGCTTGCGCAGCGCACGATCTCGCGCGGGTAGCGCGGTGGTGCGACGGTGGCGACGTAGACGTCGAAGCCGCCGAAGCTGATGATGTTGCCGCCGGCAGGGAATGGCCGGTCGGCGAAGCAGCCAGCGTTGTCGCTGACGCAGTCGAGGGAGCCGAATCTCCAGACCAAGCCTGAAGCGACCCTCTCGCCGGTGGTGGTGAGGCCCGTCCGGATGGAGACACCGGCCGCGGACGCTGAAAGCCCCACGGTGGGCGCCAAATGTCGTGGTATCGTCATGACATATGCCATAGGGTGGCTAATCGATGTGGTTCCTAGTGGTCTCACGGCGGTATCCGGATGCGGGTATGGGCACGAGCGACACGGCGACGTACCCAGGTTCGAGGCCCTCCGATGGAGGTAACACCTCTACTCCTGCTATGAGTGTATAAGATGATCACACAGTACAATGGTGCTCCTTGAGCTGTATATCCGGCTGCTCCTGGGAGGCTAAGGTAGACGAAGGTCTCTCTCACAGGGCAGCTCTAAGACTAGTGAATGGCAACTGATCGATCGTCCCCCGCACGAGGGGGTAGCCCGGCTTATATAGGCACCGGTACTTTACATATAAGTCCCTAAGGTCTAGTGGCCAGCATGGCCGGCTTCGGCTCCCGTCCCTTCCCGAGGCGCTGACGCCAGGGAGCCGTTGAGCGTAGTGGCACGTCCCATCCGCCTGCTCAGGTCAGCGGCGTGGGAGGTGCTGTCGTTGTCGTCATCATGCTCTGTAGCGCGTACGGCTCGACGTACGCCATGATGGCCTGTCTGGCGCGTGGCACTGCTGCTCTACAGTGCCCCGTACTTTACGGGAGATGAGGTCAGCGTGGACCTTTGAACCCGGCTCACCTACCCAGTTCCTTCCAGTGCAAGGCTCGCCAGCCTCGAGTCGGTCTGAGGTACAAACCCCAGTCGGATATGGCTTGTGGAAGCCGGCCCAGCTACAGCGTCGAAGGCCGCAGCCAGGCCGACTAGGACTTAGAGCCAGCCGGCTCCCGAGGCAGCCGGCCACGGCTCCAGCCGGCTGCTCCTCAGCCGGCCTTTGCCGCGAGCCGGCCGTCCTCAAGCCGGCCGCTCCGCGTCCATTGCCCTACCCGGGGTCTTCCCTACAATCTCTAAATTTGGCGCATCCGCTAAATCTGGCAAAGTATAATGATAAAGAAATTGTGAGACAGTAGTAGTACTTCTGTTCAAGGTCGAGTGCAACATCAAATCATCATCACATTTAAAATTTGTTACCATGATCATGATCTACCTCTGAAAATGGGCGCATCCGCTAAAACTTGCAAAGTATAATGATACAAAATTGTGAGACCGTACTAGGACTTATGTTCAAGGTCGAGTGCAACATCAAATCATCATTACATTGAAAAGTGTGTTACCATGATCATGATCTATCTCTGAATTTGGCGCATCCGCTAAATCTCGCAAAGTATAATGATAAAAAAATTGTGAGAATGTACTAGTACTTATGTTCAAGGCCGAGTGCAGGATCAAATCATCATCACGTTGAAATTTGTTACAACGATCATGACATATCTCTAAAATTGGCGCATCCGCTAAATCTCGCAAAGTATAATGATAAAAAAATTGTGAGACTGTACTAGTACTTGTGTTCAAGGCCGAGTGCAGGATCAAATCATCATCACGTTGAAATTTGTTACAACGATCATGACATATCTCTGAAATTGGCGCATCCGCTAAATCTTGCATGTGGCGCATCTCGGTGCAGAGCAACATGCCGGTGCTATCAAGGTTGAGGCGTCGGTAGCGTCATCGGGCTCTCCTCTTTTGATAGATCTTCTACATGGCGCGGCGCACCGCCCGTCGAGAAGCAGTCACATGTGATACCGAGGTGGAGACGTCGCCGGCATCCTCGAGGCGCGGCCGCCCTTCTACGAGCCAGCGTCGACTCAAGGTATGAATCCATGCGTTGTCGCGCCCCTTCTTCCGATGAAGTGGGGTGCCTTAGATTTATTGTTCTTCTCTTACGATTATTTCGAGCCGAACATGTGTGCTCTTTCTCTGAATATATTGCTTGAAAAGCTAACCAAGTTACTTAAATTCACTTTGTTCTTAATCTTGCGTGCTAATTTTGTTATTTTTGCTGACAGTGGTGCGCGCAAGGAGATTTATTTGTGGGTGTGCTGAGCTGTTAGGCCTAAGTCGAAATCCTCAGCTAAACGAGGCCTCAGCTTAACACATAAAAAAGGTGTTCAATCTCGCCCACAATGTCCTCTTCTTTCCTCTTCCTTTATTGGAACTTGTTTTGCAGACAAGGAAAGTGGCACATGTAATGTGAGTAAAACCCTCTTAGCCAAAATCAGCTACGAGCAAGATTTTCTGTATTGTAGATGCCCCAATTGACTCTAATCCCCAATGTAGTCTTTTTTTATGTCAGTATAGACTTCTTTACATGGCATGCATTTGCCTAATGAGCAGCATTGTATTGCCATTCTAGCCAACCTGATCGATATGTCAAGCTTCATGCACGAGATGCCATGTTTAATTTACTCCCTCACTCCGATCCATATTTCTTGGTGTAAAATGAATGTGAATCGAAGGGAGTACTTTTCTTAGATAGTACTATACCAGTTCAAAAAAAGTACTCCCTCCGTCCCAAATTAGTTGTCCCAAATTTTTTTAAATATGAATGTATCTAGACATGTTTTAGTGTCTTGATGCATCCATATTTTAACAAACTTGAGACAACTAATTTGGGACGGAGGATAGTACTACTACATCACAAATGCATCAAAAGAGTACTACCATCACAAGACCACCACGGTTGTACTAGTAGAGTTTAATGCTGAACTTCCAAAGGGAATAAGATTACACATATGAACTTTAAACAGGACCAGGAGCATGAGGGCCAGCAGCAGGGGCGTTGACTGGGAACAAGCCAGGCAAGACGTAATTCTGGAGGAAGAGGCCATATGCTGCGTGCTTGGCCTTGGTTGCAGGGCGGTGCTTCCCCGATGTACTTAGGCCTACACCCGTCGCATGCTGGATCAGGCTGCGGATGTCCTTCTGGAGGATTTTGCCACAGAATGGGCAAAATAGCTCCCCGCGCATGCGGAAACGAATTTCACCACCCTTCAGCCGCTTCAGAACGTAGCGGCTCTTCTGGTCCCTGCGCTCCTTGTTGTCGTCCATGTCATCAGAATATTCCTGTGAATTATAAAGTACATAATAATCAGGTGCTTAATGAAAGATCGAATAAATACTGCACTATCATAAGCAAACCTTAGAAACCCTAAAATTAAATGTGTAGAACAAGTAAATGGCAGAAGAAATCATACTAAATCACGAGAAAACCCTATGAACAGCAATGAACATAAGCCACAACAATTGCAAGTCCACTAAGTATGAACACATAAATTAATTATATGACTAATCAAGCCAACTACATGGCAGATTAGTCGAAATTAAACTAGAATCTGACCGTACGAACCGTAGAATCAAGTACGTCTACAAGAACAAGGTAGGAGATCAAATCAATCAAGAACCAGGTTCGTGCAAACCACGTGAACAGTAATATGACACAAAAAGGATCGGGACAGTTTCGGTAAAAGAGCAGTACCTCCTCGTCGTCACCCTCGACATCCTCCTGGAACTGAACGTTTGGGCCGAAATCGTCGAAGGGGTCGAGGTCCGCGTCCAGCACCGGGTCTAGGAAGACCTCGCCGTGGTGGCCTGCAACGCCTTGCAGATCTTCGGCGGGAGCAACGGCGTTGCTATCCACCTTCTCCTCGACGGCCAGGACGCCCGTTTCGACCGAGGTCGAAGAATCAGACAAGCAGAGGAGACGAGCGGCCTGGGTGCCCGGTGAAGCCTCACCCGCCGCGACGGCCACTACCGCAGAGGCATCCTCTGCGCGAGCGGCCGCCGATTGCTCCGCCTCGTACGCAAGACCTGTCTTCATGCTGCTGCGGTTGGAAACGAGGAAGTCGATGCCTCGGAGGTGCGGTGAGTTGATGGGAGGGGAGAGGACGAGCTCGCGAGAGACGATGAGGCCGATTATTTTATAGCCTCTGACTCTCTGTATCAGAATGGCATTAGTTGTGGACGCGAGAGACGATGAGGCCGATTAGTTGTGGACGCGTGAAGTCGTGCATGTACTCGATTCTCACGTATACCAATACTTCCAAACGTCATAAGTAATTCACAATCATTCAGAATAATATGAGACCTTAACATTTTATTGTTTGTGTCAGATATTGTCCATGAAAAATAACATCCTTCAAAAAATAAATCCCCTATGCCAATCCGGTCATGCCCGTCTACTCCAACTAGCTTCCTCGAGTAATTTGTCACCTTACATTCTTAAAATGAACCAAAATTTGGCACAGGGGCATCACATGGAAAATGATGTTACCATTCTCTCTTCCCATTTTTGTTTGAATTTTTCAAAATTGTCATGCCCTAACGGAAAAAATGTATGTTCCTTCTATGAAGCATGTATCAGAATGGCATTACCA
The DNA here is from genome assembly GCA_030979885.1 of Lolium multiflorum. Lineage (NCBI taxonomy): Eukaryota > Viridiplantae > Streptophyta > Magnoliopsida > Poales > Poaceae > Lolium > Lolium multiflorum. The sequence goes on along the minus strand of CM061751.1, from coordinate 226,384,436 downwards.
AAACCTGGGGGTGGCGGGGCACATGGTGGTGTGATGATACATCACATTTGGACCACACAACACAATTTGGACCAACCAAAAAAATTCAACCACCCTACACAAACCCTGGTCAAAACTAGTTTGACCAATATTACAAAAGTTGTACATAATTCAGAAACCGTCAGAAATATACGAAGCATTCAGGAGTCAATACTGAAGACAAAGCAATTATGCCAAAAGACGAAGGCAGAGGAGGAACAGGTCTTGCTATATTGCACAACAAAGCCAAATTCAACTTTTCATCGATTCCAAAATTCTGGCTGCAATTAGCACACCCTGGTCTCCTGATGTCGCAATAGTTGGCTGCTGGGAGCGGAGACACTCGACTTCCTTCTTCAACTTATCGCACTCTGTGCGAACTTTCAAGTACTTCGTCTCGAAATATTGCGCATGTTCAGCATGCAACTCCACTTCCTGTTGAAAACTTTCACAGTCACAGTTGCAATCACACTGACCAGCCTTGTCAGTGACCACACTCATCGGTGGCTGGGCGCGTAGTTCCTCGACTTCCTTCTTCAACTTCTTACACTCCGCGAGAACGTCTGAGTACCGTTTATCAAAAGAAGATTGCACGGAACGGGCATTCTCCTCCGATATGGCACGATTTAAAATGCACCTCTTCAATATGCCTGAGAGCTACAAAGTCCTTGTCCATAGGAACCTCTTCAACGATGGAACCGCCATCCCTGGAAGAAAGACAGTTAAGTAGTTGGATCTGGCAGCCAGCAAGGAGGCGATGAAACTGCGGCACGGCAATGGAAACATACACGGCCGAAGATGCACACACGCGCACTGGCTGCTCCTCTCCCGGAGACTGAGCATTCGTCTCTGATTCTGCATTCAGGATACCAAACCTATGCAAGAGTTTGAGGTTTCTGTTCTGAAGGGTGGTGTTGTGGCCCTTTAATCTCATAATCCCTTCCTGCATGGAAAAATTCACCAGGAACGAATCAGGGATCCTTTTTCATTCACAGGATATGAAAATCATAAGATTAGGAAAAGCATAGGATTTTGTATACATTAGAGAGGGTGTATGCGCTATTTTATGGGCTATTTGGAATGTACAAAATGAAGTCGTGTTTAATAAACCCAAATCTCATCCCTTCTTGCAGGTTATCCCTATGATTATTCACTAGATCCGTATGTTTCTTATCTCCAGCCCGAGGATCAGCAGGATATCATGGAGTCTGGGTGCAACTGACTAGAGACAGCCGCACGGGATTTTTACAGCCAGGGTGGCTGGCAGTTTCCTCATAGAATTACTTACTGATGTGTTTTTGCCTTTTTGGCACCCGCTGTTTTCTATGTTTCGTTGGTGGATCTTTGTGTCGACTCTAGCTGATCCGTGAGAAGTTGTCATAATTTGTGTATGAACTGAAGAAAGCAATAAAGCAGCCATATACATCATTTTGATGCAGAGGCTGTGATATGTCCCCCATTTCGAAAAAAGGAACAAACATAGGATTGAGATGTCATGGCTAGTTGAATTAATGTTTTATTCCTATATTATTCGCACTACTAGATTCCTATAGGATTAGTTCCTATAGGATATTTTCTATAAATCAAACAACTAATGTAGGAAAAAAACCCATAGGATCTAAATGCTACACAATTCTTATAGAAGTCCTACGAATTAAAGAAGCCCTCATGCAGTACGGAGATGAAGAGGAAGAAAAAAAAGCAATGGATATATATTATATAGTGCATACATTATTAATGCTCTTGAGAGCTAACAAGTGCTCATCAAACAACGGGTCCTCGATAGCTAAGTACGAAGTGGATCCTGCGGTAGAAAGCACGAGCCTGGAACCGTCGGCCCTGGAAGATGATAGCCGGTTTAGTTGGCACCGCCTGCCAGCAAGGACTCAACGAAAATCCGGCATGGCGATGGAAACATACCCAGGAGCTTCGTACCCACCAGGTTGGCGAGAAACGAGCGATTTCTCAACTTGGGTAGGAATGGCGCTGAAACCAGCCGCCATGGAAGAAAGACGGTTAAATTGTTTGATCCGCTAGCCAGCCAGAAGGCAGAGAAACTTCGGCATGGCGATGGAAACATACCGGGGAGCTTCGTACCCACCATCTTGGCGAAACACGGTCGATTTCTCGGCATCGGTAGGAAGGGCGACACTTGAACGGGCGGCCCTGGAAGAAAGACGGTCAAATAGCTGGTTCTCCCGGGTAAAAAAATAGTTGGATCTGTTTGCCTTGCTGTAATCTGCGTTCATGGGGGCAAAGAAAGCACATGGCGATAAAAACCTACCAGGACTCTTGCTGGATTACTCTGCCCTGACCCAACAAGCCCGAAGCAGACTGAGCTTGCGATGGAAGCGCAGACATGCCTGTCCGCCGGCGCCGCTGGTACACTTTCAAAGTCGGAGTTTGCAGGACTTTCAGCGGGATGGATTTCACCGCGGATTTAGTCTCAGACAACAACGCCTCCTTCCTCTTCTTACTCTTCTTCATGTTCTTCTTAGACAACTTGTTGAACGATGGATGAATCGCTGGAGGAAGAAGGAAGGGACAAGCAGGTGGGGATAGAAGGGGTCGGTGTAGAGCTCTCCGGGGAGGGTTCCCCGGGGAGGAGGATGAAAACTGGAACGAACAGGACAGGGATGGGACTGGGCAATCTTGTCCGTCCATCCAAAATCAAAGGGCGGGAGCACATAAGACTTTGGGCCATTGACAGGCTGGTCCTGCCACAGGCGGACCCCAAGTTTCAGCGATTCAATGTCAGTGAAAAGATGGGCAATGTAAAAGAATCTTGTTCGGGGTCGGCCGCGGAAGCCAAATCTCTGTGTCCCAAAGTCTACTAGTAGTCTACTCCTATATAGGTATAGCTGCATAGCCATCATACCATTGCATTGATCGAGCTGTACGCCTTTACCACTCTGATTCAGGTCCAAAATATTAGTGTTCTCTTGTCAAATCAAAGGCCATGTCAGTTTGACGAAAGGGACGTTCTTTAACTCACAAACTACTCCAAGGACATCATTTACGGACTACTCAGTTCGGCAAAAAGATTCTTGAAGCCATGTACATATTTTCTGGATCGATTTAGTAATTTGCTACAACTGTAATATTATTTCCAATTTTCAGCAATTTATTTGAATTTTAGGATTTTACTTATAAATTTCGCTAATTGACATGTGTAGGAAAGATAGAAAACAACTAGTGTATGCATGACCAATTAATCTGACTAAATAAATCTTATAGTGGCCACTTTGCATCACTCAAACTGAGAGGGCATGTTAGATTCATATGATAGAATAATGGAGAATCGCTATGACATATGCCTCCTTGAATCCTACGGGAAAGAAATCTACGGGAATTGGTAGAGCTAGGTGTGTGATGGTATCATAGGAAAGACAAAGGAAATTTCTATAGAGATTGAGAGTGCATAGCATAGTTGTCACAGATGCATATGAATTTTTCCAAGAGGTCTAACCTCTTATTAGAAATCCTATAGGGTTGTACTAGTATAAGAAAACAATACATAGAAATTTTGGAGGATTCAATTCTTCAAATCAAACAAGCTATATAGGGGGGAAATCATATCCTTTGATTCGTACAATTTGTATAGGAGTTATGTAGGATTTGACTATAGGAGTTATGTAGGATTTGACTATAGGATTTGAATATTTGTACGGTTGTGTAATATTTTTACCCAGATCAATTCACATACCACCGGTTATGTATTTTTTTGGGCTATAAAAATAGGAGGTGTGGTATATTTGATGTGTGTAGAGATAATCTCACCATCTTATAGCCACCCCTAACATTTCGAGCAAACAAAAAAAATCTATACCACTACCCACCTCTCGTCCTACACTCAATTCCTACACAACCAAACAACAAAAATTGGCTATCCCTAGCCAGGTGGTTGGGGATACTCTCATCCCATAAACCTATCCCCTAAACCAAACAACCCCTAATATGGAGGGAAGGAAAACCTAGTATCTGATACTGTACAAAAACACATAAAGCAATCTGGAACCGTCCACATAGAATCAACGGGCCAGAGCAGATGCCTTCTTTGGGAAGGGTCTTGCGCGGAAGCCAAGGAATCCTCTGCGTCGACAATCTGGTGTAGCAGTAAAATAGACCATCATAGCGGAACATTGATGGAGTCACTACAATGCGTCCGAATCCGGGTATAGTCTTGTCATATCAATGGCCATGTCAGTTTCTCCAGATATAATCTATCCGTTAGCTAGTACTACTACTCTAGAGGCTGACGCCACATGCAGAAGTTGTACAGTACTACGACTACTATCGAGTATCGACTAGTCCGATCACGTCCAGGTCGCAACTACTCAAAAATGGCCGTAAAGAAAATGCAGAAGTAGGATGGGGCCACGACAAAAGACATACATCTATTTATGGACAGAGGTAGTATCATATCAGCATGCATTAGCATCTCATTTGCAACTAGTTGCACTCGCATCCTATTATCGGATATCACACTTCTGCACTTTTAAAAAATATGAAGAAAAACAAAACTGGGACACATATTATGTTGTGTATTGCTCCACAGGTCACAGATGAGTATGCATAAGTTTCATCAAAAAAATGAAATTTTCTAGCTTGCACAAAAAAGACAAATGATATGTGAATAGTTAAGGAATATTATTCACTTTGGTCTTTTCTTTTTTCCACAGCTCACATATGGTCACTTTTTGAAACAAATGTTTAGATGTGCGCAAGATACAACATAACCCGTGACTATGATTTGAATTTACATTTTTTTACAAACTCGAAATGTGACATCCGACAATAAATTAATCATATTAATGACAACTACATGGCAGATTAGTCGAAATTAAACTAGAATCTGACCGTACGAACCGTAGAATCAAGTACGTCTACAAGAACAAGGTAGGAGATCAAATCAATCAAGAACCAGGTTCGTGCAAACCACGTGAACAGTAATATGACACAAAAAGGATCGGGACAGTTTCGGTAAAAGAGCAGTACCTCCTCGTCGTCACCCTCGACATCCTCCTGGAACTGAACGTTTGGGCCGAAATCGTCGAAGGGGTCGAGGTCCGCGTCCAGCACCGGGTCTAGGAAGACCTCGCCGTGGTGGCCTGCAACGCCTTGCAGATCTTCGGCGGGAGCAACGGCGTTGCTATCCACCTTCTCCTCGACGGCCAGGACGCCCGTTTCGACCGAGGTCGAAGAATCAGACAAGCAGAGGAGACGAGCGGCCTGGGTGCCCGGTGAAGCCTCACCCGCCGCGACGGCCACTACCGCAGAGGCATCCTCTGCGCGAGCGGCCGCCGATTGCTCCGCCTCGTACGCAAGACCTGTCTTCATGCTGCTGCGGTTGGAAACGAGGAAGTCGATGCCTCGGAGGTGCGGTGAGTTGATGGGAGGGGAGAGGACGAGCTCGCGAGAGACGATGAGGCCGATTATTTTATAGCCTCTGACTCTCTGTATCAGAATGGCATTAGTTGTGGACGCGAGAGACGATGAGGCCGATTAGTTGTGGACGCGTGAAGTCGTGCATGTACTCGATTCTCACGTATACCAATACTTCCAAACGTCATAAGTAATTCACAATCATTCAGAATAATATGAGACCTTAACATTTTATTGTTTGTGTCAGATATTGTCCATGAAAAATAACATCCTTCAAAAAATAAATCCCCTATGCCAATCCGGTCATGCCCGTCTACTCCAACTAGCTTCCTCGAGTAATTTGTCACCTTACATTCTTAAAATGAACCAAAATTTGGCACAGGGGCATCACATGGAAAATGATGTTACCATTCTCTCTTCCCATTTTTGTTTGAATTTTTCAAAATTGTCATGCCCTAACGGAAAAAATGTATGTTCCTTCTATGAAGCATGTATCAGAATGGCATTACCAAAACCTGGGGGTGGCGGGGCACATGGTGGTGTGATGATACATCACATTTGGACCACACAACACAATTTGGACCAACCAAAAAAATTCAACCACCCTACACAAACCCTGGTCAAAACTAGTTTGACCAATATTACAAAAGTTGTACATAATTCAGAAACAGTCAGAAATATACGAAGCATTCAGGAGTCAATACTGAAGACAAAGCAATTATGCCAAAAGACGAAGGCAGAGGAGGAACATGTCTTGCTATATTGCACAACAAAGCCAAATTCAACTTTTCATTGATTGCAAAATTCTGGCTGCAATTAGCACACCCTGGTCTCCTGATGTCGCAATAGTTGGCTGCTGGGAGCGGAGACACTCGACTTCCTTCTTCAACTTATCGCACTCTGTGCGAACTTTCAAGTACTTCGTCTCGAAATATTGCGCATGTTCAGCATGCAACTCCACTTCCTGTCGAAAACTTTCACAGTCACAGTTGCAATCACACTGACCAGCCTTGTCAGTGACCACACTCATCGGTGGCTGGGCGCGTAGTTCCTCGACTTCCTTCTTCAACTTCTTACACTCAGCGAGAACGTCTGAGTACCGTTTATCAAAAGAAGATTGCACGGAACGGGCATTCTCCTCCGATATGGCACGATTTAAAATGCACCTGCCCACGAGGTGGCGGATTTTCTTATGAAGGATGGTGTTGTGGCCCTTGATCTGGTCCAGTTTCGCGGAGAATCGTGTTATCACATCCTGCATTGCAAATTCAACAGCAATGAAGTATGCAGAGTGCAGATGAGGGGGGAGAAATAAACAAATGGAGTGCCAACCTCTTCAATATGCCTGAGAGCTGCAAAGTCCTTGTCCATAGGAACCTCTTCAACGATGGAACCGCCATCCCTGGAAGAAAGACAGTTAAGTAGTTGGATCTGGCAGCCAGCAAGGAGGCGATGAAACTGCGGCACGACAATGGAAACATACACGGCCGAAGATGCACACACGCGCACTGGCTGCTCCTCTCCCGGAGACTGAGCATTCGTCTCTGATTCTGCATTCAGGATACCAAACCTATGCAAGAGTTTGAGGTTTCTGTTCTGAAGGGTGGTGTTGTGGCCCTTTAATCTCATAATCCCTTCCTGCATGGAAAAATTCACCAGGAACGAATCAGGGATCCTTTTTCATTCACAGGATATGAAAATCATAAGATTAGGAAAAGCATAGGATTTTGTATACATTAGAGAGGGTGTATGCGCTATTTTATGGGCTATTTGGAATGTACAAAATGAAGTCGTGTTTAATAAACCCAAATCTCATCCCTTCTTGCAGGTTATCCCTATGATTATTCACTAGATCCGTATGTTTCTTATCTCCAGCCCGAGGATCAGCAGGATATCATGGAGTCTGGGTGCAACTGACTAGAGACAGCCGCACGGGATTTTTACAGCCAGGGTGGCTGGCAGTTTCCTCATAGAATTACTTACTGATGTGTTTTTGCCTTTTTGGCACCCGCTGTTTTCTATGTTTCGTTGGTGGATCTTTGTGTCGACTCTAGCTGATCCGTGAGAAGTTGTCATAATTTGTGTATGAACTGAAGAAAGCAATAAAGCAGCCATATACATCATTTTGATGCAGAGGCTGTGATATGTCCCCCATTTCGAAAAAAGGAACAAACATAGGATTGAGATGTCATGGCTAGTTGAATTAATGTTTTATTCCTATATTATTCGCACTACTAGATTCCTATAGGATTAGTTCCTATAGGATATGTTTCTATAAATCAAACAACTAATGTAGGAAAAAAACCCATAGGATCTAAATGCTACACAATTCTTATAGGAGTCCTACGAATTAAAGAAGCCCTCATGCAGTACGGAGATGAAGAGGAAGAAAAAAAAGCAATGGATATATATTATATAGTGCATACATTATTAATGCTCTTGAGAGCTAACAAGTGCTCATCAAACAACGGGTCCTCGATAGCTAAGTACGAAGTGGATCCTGCGGTAGAAAGCACGAGCCTGGAACCGTCGGCCCTGGAAGATGATAGCCGGTTTAGTTGGCACCGCCTGCCAGCAAGGACTCAACGAAAATCCGGCATGGCGATGGAAACATACCCAGGAGCTTCGTACCCACCAGGTTGGCGAGAAACGAGCGATTTCTCAACTTGGGTAGGAATGGCGCTGAAACCAGCCGCCATGGAAGAAAGACGGTTAAATTGTTTGATCCGCTAGCCAGCCAGAAGGCAGAGAAACTTCGGCATGGCGATGGAAACATACCGGGGAGCTTCGTACCCACCATCTTGGCGAAACACGGTCGATTTCTCGGCATCGGTAGGAAGGGCGACACTTGAACGGGCGGCCCTGGAAGAAAGAAGGTCAAATAGCTGGTTCTCTGTTACCCTCCAAAACCCACCGACGGGCTTTGGCTGAGCAACACGAAGAGCCGGGAAGCTCCCAGGGCCGCTTAGTGGATCCCTGGCACCTCGCGTCGTCCCGCAAATCTTCCCAAACGTCTGGCGGTTGCTAGGGCGTGCCACCTGACCTAGACCCGATCGGGAAGGTGTTAGTGCTTCGATTGTTCCTGCATGGCAGACACGTAAACATTAAATACGAGCCCTATCGGCTCTCAGGTTTCCTGTGGATCGGCTCAAAGAGCCGATCGCCCCATGGTCCTTGATGGATTTGCAATGGCATGGGGATCCTGCTTGATCAGGACAAAGCTAAAACGATCCACGACGGTTTAGGGTTTTCACCGCATAATCGGAACGTCCTACGTGCGATCGGGCCTAGCAGCTACGAGAGATGATGCAAACTACCCCTACGAGAGGCCTAAAAACCAACATAACGTTGATTCCCGGAACATCCCTCTCGGGACGGTAAACAACGCCTAACGCACTACCGGATCGTCCAACCCCAGCAAGGCCTAACTATGCGAGATATTAAACTAATCCTTGCGGAGCAAGGAGCAACTATAACGGATCGGATCTACTAAGTAATGAACAAGCAAGATGCTGCCCTTACGTCTGGGTAGACGTAAGGGCAGCTAGGTGTCGAGGGACGGCATTGCCACGCAGATATGCACGTGAAAGCACCAATGCCAACCCCTAAACACCTAAGGATAAGTAGTATTGCTCGCCATCAACAAGGCTTCACCACGAGCAGTACAAGATTGACGAATAAACGTACGCTGCCTAGATCGCTAGATGCGATCTAGGCAGCATGGTGCTTACCCGGGAGAAACCCTCGAAGAAAGGGGTGGCGATGCGCCGTATTTTGTGTTGGTTGAACGATGATTGTCCTCCTTTTCCGATAACCCTAGATACATATTTATAGTCCAAGGGACTTTCTAATTGAGGCGTGCACCTAACCGTGCACGGGCCGGACTCTATCTCTTTAATCTAAATTACAATGCGATCTAATATGTTACAGATACATGGGCAACTTAGCCCAAACTCTAGCGCAAGGCCGCTTCGAAGATGCTCCACGTGTACGTCCTTCAAGCCCATCTTCACTTGCGGCCCATCTCCTGATTTGGCCAAAATCGGGTGGTAACACATGCCCCCCTGGTTTTGATAATGATAATTGCAAAACCATCTGCTTCCTTCGAAGGGTCATGTCGTGGCAGAGCAGAACCGTCGCAGTATTCTTCATGATGACGTCTTGCCTTTTCAACTTCTCTGCACGATTTGACAGTTCTGGCACCACGTCCTCGGAAACTGCTTAGGCATTAAATCGCTATACCCCTTTTTATTTGGCCACTCCCTGTAATTCCTTTTCTCATCCCCCTGCTCCACAGTAGCCATCGGCAAACCGAAAAACCCTCCTCAGTCCCCATGGATTCCTCCTCTTCCTCCGCTTCCTCTGGCCTGTCTCTCCAGTCCTCCTCCTCCAGCGAGCTCGAGCGGAGGTCGATCGATGGCCATCTCGAGGCCCGCGCCCCAGTATTGGGACGCGCGGGACTGGGATTTCTCAACGAGTCGGAAGACGGCGACCCCTCACCGACGGGGAAGAAGACCTTCAGTTCCTCATCGACGGGGAGCTGGAAGCACCAAGCGACGACCCCTGGGAAGGGAGCTTTTCCTCTGACGAGGAGGAAGAAGGGGAGGAAGAAGACGACGACGACTCCCTCGAGGGTTACCCACCAGCGAAACGCCTCCGCATGTGGTGGGATGACGACGACAGCGATGAGGAAGAAGAGGATGAAGCCCCCGCAGAGGGCTATGGGAGCAGCGACGAGGAACTGTCGGCAGCAGCGCCAATGGGGGCTCCGAAGATGATGACGAGGGTAGTGACGGCCCGTAGACTAGGATCTACTAGTGTAGGCCTAGCAGTAGTAGATTGGTCAACAGACCCTTTTGTTCTCCCTTTAAGCAATCGGCTCTTCCCTTGTAAGAAATCTGGTTTATCAATGAAGAATTTCTCCAATTTGATTTTACCGATTCTTTTTTATGCTAATTTAGCCGATTGTCAACTCAATCGATGTTTAATGAGCCGATCTCCACGCATCGATCCCCCATAATCCACTCTTCATCTTTTTGACATCGGAGTGATCGTGAACTTGGTCAACGCTCAATAAGTCAATGTCTGCAGGACCAGCCGATGAATCTTCAATCGGCTTCTAAAACAGAGCATCCACGAGGCCAGTTGCCCCCCGAGCCTCAGTCAAGGCGAGCACAGAAGTGGACCAGCCACATGGGCTGTCATCGGCTTCCCAACTGTAGCGCAGCGTCAGCCGATTCGACCAAATCGGCTATCAATAGCAGAGAACCTCCAGGTGAGCTGCCCCCCGAGCCATTCCAGCTCTTCATCAAAACTTGGCAGAAAGCTTACGCCCAGGGAGACAGTGCACTAGGACGGTTTTGGAAGGATCAGCAGCTCCTTTGAACTAAGCAGCTTCATTCTTACGCCTCACTGCTCAGATTGGTCCATCACCTCGGGCAGACTGATGCAGCTTATGGCGAAGATGTTTGATGAAGTTGTCACCTTGGTCAAACCCCAGGAGGAAATGTCATAGCCGATTGAGTGTTCATTGGTTGTTCTCACGATCCTAGCCTGATCTGCATATCCATGCTGTTCTTGTGCTGGCCAGGGCTGCTCTGCTAACCGCTCCACTTCGAGAGCCACCGGTGTGTTTGTCCTTCACGAGCCTTGCTACTTGATGACTGCTCCATCAGGCTTCTGTTCGTAGCAGTCGTATCCCTTGAGTCGATGGCCGTGCATCGGCTGTGCTTAAAATTTTTCGATATTTTCGATTTTTTATGGCCGATTTGTTTATGTATCGGCCCCCATGCTTGAGCTGCTCTGTTGGACATTTGACATCCGTTCCCAGCTCCGTATCCTCGTATCTCATCCATCTATGTGCCCCCCGAGCCGATTCTGTCAAGTAATTGATGGCATCGGCTCTTCAGGCATCTGTTGGATCAATGCTGAACACAGACAAAGGTATGTTGAGGATAATTTTGGCCGATTGCGGGAATCGGCCTCCCTTTCCATTGCAATGCTTCGTGAAGGTTTAGCACTTCTTGGTTTCCCACTGTAGCTACGTGACATGTTGGAGATGAGATCCTTTGCTTTTCATTTTTTGAGGGCCGATCGCAGGGATCGGCCTTGCCACGTATGTCCAATGTCTTGGACGTGCTACTCTGTCAGGACCACGGACACCATGTTTGTGTCAGCCGATGCCTCGCATCGGCATCAGCCGATGCCGTGCATCGGCTTTCGCCTGTTTTGGGCGCCATACTTTCTTTGGCGGGCGCGCCTTCGTCTCCATGTTTGCTGGATTTTCACGGCCAGATCGGGCCGTGCTCTTCTCAACGTGTACAGGTACGTGCCTCGGCTTCTTCCAGGTTTCGGCCGTTGCACCCTACGCTTCGAGAATGGCTGAGTCCATCGGGGCACCACCTTGGTCGGTGATACCTATCTTCTTCTCCATCTGACTCCTCGAAGTCTTCTTCTTGAGAGGACTCAGCTCGTTTGTTATGTGGCGGGAGGGGTCCCAGACGCTCGAACACTGAAACTTCGTTTGTCCTTCTCCTTCGCTGTTTGCACTCCGGGCAGTTCTCGATTGTTGACAATCGGCTCATTCCTGAGTCCCAGCAATGTTTGAAGAAGGGACAGTCCCAGTGCTTGTCCACGTTGTCTTGTTCCCTTGACCTCCCTCTAGCGCGACGTTCGTACCCGTCGTTGTTCCTGTCGTTCTGACGATACCTCCTGTTTTCCGCATCAGACCGACGATATTTCTCATCGTCTTCGTCGTAGCGTCGACGTCGGTCGTACTGCTGCTCATATTTGTTGAGGAGATGCACGGATAATGGGCGTTGATACCGTATGTTTCTCACCTCCTCCTCGGTCAGGTACCGTCTATCGTCGTCTTGGGGCCGGTCGCGTGGAACGGCCTCCTCTTTATCTTTGCCACGAGAGTGGCTGCTCTCTGCTTTGTCCACGCCATGGCGAATCACAAACCCTGCCATATTGACATCGAAAGAGAACCCTGGTTCTCTTATGGAGTGGCTGAGATCTACCGTATTGACGCCATGCGACAGACACGTGTTTCCTCTGAGCTTGATGTTGCGAGAACGGGTTGTCTCAGAGGAGCCGATGAGTTCGGCTTCACAGATGGCCTTCAGCTCATCGTATTTCTTCTTGTGCTCCGCAGGAGATCCTTGTAGGTGATCTGCTCCTCTGCCATCTCGGATGTCGATGTTGACGTGGATGTTGCGAAGAGGTCCCACCGGGCGTGCCGAATGTGTTACCCTCCAAAACCCACCCGCGGGCTTTGGCTGAGCAACACGAAGAGCCGGAAGCTCCCAGGGCCGCTTAGTGGATCCCTGGCACCTCGCGTCGTCCGCAAATCTTCTGGCCAAACGTCCTGCGGTTGCTAGGGCGTGCCACGACCTAGACCCGATCAGGAAGGTGTTAGTGCTTCGATTGTTCCTGCATGGCAGACACGTAAACATTAAATACGAGCCCTATCGGCTCTCAGGTTTCCCTGTGGATCGGCTCAAAGAGCCGATCGCCCCATGGTCCTTGATGGATTTGCAATGGCATGGGGATCCTGCTTGATCAGGACAAAGCTAAAACGATCCACGACAGTTTAGGGTTTTCACCGCATAATCGGAACGTCCTACGTGCGATCGGGCCTAGCAGCTACGAGAGATGATGCAAACTACCCCTACGAGAGGCCTAAAAACCAACATAACGTTGATTCCCGGAACATCCCTCGCAGGGACGGTAAACAACGCCTAACGCACTACCGGATCGTCCGACCCCAGCATAAGGCCTAACTATGCAGATATTAAACTAATCCTTGCGGAGCAAGGAGCAACTATAACGGATCGGATCTACTAAGTAATGAACAAGCAAGATGCTGCCCTTACGTCTGGGTAGACGTAAGGGCAGCTGGGGCCGGCATTGCCACGCAGATATGCACGTGAAAGCACCAATGCAAGACCCTAAACACCTAAGGATAAGTAGTACTGCTCGCCATCAACAAGGCTTCAGCACGAGCAGTACAAGGTTGACGAATAAACGTGTGCTGCCTAGATCGCTAGATGCGATCTAGGCAGCATGGTGCTTACCCGGGAGAAACCCTCGAAGAAAGGGGTGGCGATGCGCCGTATTTTGTGTTGGTTGAACGATGATTGTCCTCCTTTTCCGATAACCCTAGATACATATTTATAGTCCAAGGGACTTTCTAATTGAGCGTGCACCTAACCGTGCACGGACTCTATCTCTTTAATCTAAATTACAATGCGATCTAATATGTTACAGATACATGGGCAACTTAGCCCAAACTCTCAGCGCAAGGCCGCTTCGAAGATGCTCCACGTGTACGTCCTTCAAGCCCATCTTCACTTACGGCCCATCTCCTGATTTGGCCAAACATTCCCGGGTAAAAAAATAGTTGGATCTGTTTGCCTTGCTGTAATCTGCGTTCATGGGGGCAAAGAAAGCACATGGCGATAAAAACCTACCAGGACTCTTGCTGGATTACTCTGCCCTGACCCAACAAGCCCGAAGCAGACTGAGCTTGCGATGGAAGCGCAGACTGAGCTTGCGATGGAAGCGCAGACATGCCTGTCCGCCGGCGCCGCTGGTACACTTTCAAAGTCGGAGTTTGCAGGACTTTCAGCGGGATGGATTTCACCGCGGATTTAGTCTCAGACACCAACGCCTCCTTCCTCTTCTTACTCTTCTTCATGTTCTTCTTAGACAACTTGTTGAACGAGGGATGAATCGCTGGAGGAAGAAGGAAGGGACAAGCAGGTGGGGATAGAAGGGGTCGGTGTAGAGCTCTCCGGGGAGGGTTCCCCGGGGAGGAGGATGAAAACTGGAACGAACAGGACAGGGATGGGACTGGGCAATCTTGTCCGTCCATCCAAAATCAAAGGGCGGGAGCACATAAGACTTTGGGCCATTGACAGGCTGGTCCTGCCACAGGCGGACCCCAAGTTTCAGCGATTCAATGTCAGTGAAAAGATATATCGGCAATGTAAAAGAATCTTGTTCGGGGTCGGCCGCGGAAGCCAAATCTCTGTGTCCCAAAGTCTACTAGTAGTCTACTCCTATATAGGTATAGCTGCATAGCCATCATACCATTGCATTGATCGAGCTGTACGCCTTTACCACTCTGATTCAGGTCCAAAATATTAGTGTTCTCTTGTCAAATCAAAGGCCATGTCAGTTTGACGAAATGGACGTTCTTTAACTCACAAACTACTCCAAGGACATCATTTACGGACTACTCAGTTCGGCAAAAAGATTCTTGAAGCCATGTACATATTTTCTGGATCGATTTAGTAATTTGCTACAACTGTAATATTATTTCCAATTTTCAGCAATTTATTTGAATTTTAGGATTTTACTTATAAATTTCGCTAATTGACATGTGTAGGAAAGATAGAAAACAACTAGTGTATGCATGACCAATTAATCTGACTAAATAAATCTTATAGTGGCCACTTTGCATCACTCAAACTGAGAGGGCATGTTAGATTCATATGATAGAATAATGGAGAATCGCTATGACATATGCCTCCTTGAATCCTACGGGAAAGAAATCTACGGGAATTGGTAGAGCTAGGTGTGTGATGGTATCATAGGAAAGACAAAGGAAATTTCTATAGAGATTGAGAGTGCATAGCATAGTTGTCACAGATGCATATGAATTTTTCCAAGAGGTCTAACCTCTTATTAGAAATCCTATAGGGTTGTACTAGTATAAGAAAACAATACATAGAAATTTTGGAGGATTCAATTCTTCAAATCAAACAAGCTATATAGGGGGAAAATCATATCCTTTGATTCGTACAATTTGTATAGGAGTTATGTAGGATTTGACTATAGGAGTTATGTAGGATTTGACTATAGGATTTGAATATTTGTACGGTTGTGTAATATTTTTACCCAGATCAATTCACATACCACCGGTTATGTATTTTTTTGGGCTATAAAAATAGGAGGTGTGGTATATTTGATGTGTGTAGAGATAATCTCACCATCTTATAGCCACCCCTAACATTTCGAGCAAACAAAAAAAAATCTATACCACTACCCACCTCTCGTCCTACACTCAATTCCTACACAACCAAACAACAAAAATTGGCTATCCCTAGCCAGGTGGTTGGGGATACTCTCATCCCATAAACCTATCCCCTAAACCAAACAACCCCTAATATGGAGGGAAGGAAAACCTAGTATCTGATACTGTACAAAAACACATAAAGCAATCTGGAACCGTCCACATAGAATCAACGGGCCAGAGCAGATGCCTTCTTTGGGAAGGGTCTTGCGCGGAAGCCAAGGAATCCTCTGCGTCGACAATCTGGTGTAGCAGTAAAATAGACCATCATAGCGGAACATTGATGGAGTCACTACAATGCGTCCGAATCCGGGTATAGTCTTGTCATATCAATGGCCATGTCAGTTTCTCCAGATATAATCTATCCGTTAGCTAGTACTACTACTCTAGAGGCTGACGCCACATGCAGAAGTTGTACAGTACTACGACTACTATCGAGTATCGACTAGTCCGATCACGTCCAGGTCGCAACTACTCAAAAATGGCCGTAAAGAAAATGCAGAAGTAGGATGGGGCCACGACAAAAGACATACATCTATTTATGGACAGAGGTAGTATCATATCAGCATGCATTAGCATCTCATTTGCAACTAGTTGCACTCGCATCCTATTATCGGATATCACACTTCTGCACTTTTAAAAAATATGAAGAAAAACAAAACTGGGACACATATTATGTTGTGTATTGCTCCACAGGTCACAGATGAGTATGCATCTGTGAAGTTTCATAAAAAAATGAAATTTTCTAGCTTGCACAAAAAAGACAAATGATATGTGAATAGTTAAGGAATATTATTCACTTTGGTCTTTTCTTTTTTCCACAGCTCACATATGGTCACTTTTTGAAACAAATGTTTAGATGTGCGCAAGATACAACATAACCCGTGACTATGATTTGAATTTACATTTTTTTACAAACTCGAAATGTGACATCCGACAATAAGATGAGGGATCAACTAGTTGCGAAATGTTTGCACTCCTGACCATGCATCTGAATCTATCTACTAGACTACTACAACAACATACAAAATGCACCAGTTTTGAACTAGACATGTAACAGCAGTACTAACCGTTGGTTTCCAAAATCTAACGCTTGTGATTAGAGGGATTCGCGTCAAGAGATACCACAACAGCATACACTTCTTTCTAGAACCATCATGTAGCCATTATGTAGAAGAAGAAAAAAGCAGGGTCACACCAATATCACACGTCCCACTCGATAGTAAGAAAGGTTCCAAGTTATTGTTCCCATTTCTCAACTGGTCATACCTATTTCGATGGTGTAACCTACGTAGTATAAGTTATATATTAGTTGTATGGAAAGTTTGAGCAACATTTAGAACATAATTTTGTACTCCTAATTGGTCCAACATGCTAAGATTGGGGCGCTGTATGAGAGACGGAGTGGGAAACGAGTGGGGCGATGTATGAGAGACGGAGTGGGGGTGTAGTATGTACTATAGTAAGACGGCGAGACGGCGAGGTCAGAGTGATTAAGACTAGTCACAATGGGAAGTACGTAGTACGTAGTATCATACACTACTAGTTTGTGATACTACCTCCACAATGCATAGTATCATAATATGGTATCATACTTATGTCATATTTAAAGTTTTGTAGAATCTCAATGCAAATGTGTGTACATGATGTATTTGTCATGAAGTTTTCTAAGTTTTCTAGGTTTATGTGTTATGATACTACTCTCATCTCTCACCTCATAATTGATGTGACACATTAGATTTTTGCCAACATGGCATGTATGATACTACTTATGATACTCCAATTGGGGCTAGTCTAAAGTGTTCTTAGCATCTAAGACAGCGAGACGGCGAGGTCAGAGTGATTAAAGTGTTCGACGGTTACCAAGGCATCTAGGATACCTTAAAAGCACTTTTTTGTGATGTTGATCAAATTGTACTCTAAAATTGTCACTGGACAATAGGTCGGCCTATTGCAAACTTGTTTGAATGAGCTAAAATAGTTAGAAATCTAGAAAATTTGTCACTTCAATGAATTTTCATCCTATAACGTTTACTTAATTTGAAAAACGAATGGGGACGTTTGCCATAATGGGACAATCATTTCTACAAAAAAGAATAAGATGGAAAGTCTCGCAATGTTATTTATCATGACAACATTGACAATGTCACAACCGTGGGGTGATTAGGGAATCCACTCCGCTAGAAAAAACAAACTTATATAAGGCATGTGTGGCAATGCAGTTTGTCTACCTTATACACATATCTCGATGTGCAGCTATATATGGATTTTATTTTCCAACTTTAGATGATCAGTTTATAGTTCACCATTTAATTAGAATTCATAATTTTTGGGAATAAAATACTTGGAGGTACCCTGCAAGTGTGGTACCACAAACAAAGCCCAAACATGGGTCCCAATAGTACAACATAGCGCGCATAGGAAGTTTGAGCAAATTTGAAACCAACCAAATGAGGTAGAAACAAATCAAAAAAAAAGTTGTGAAACATGTGCATGGAGCCATCACATGACATGTACTTACTACTAACAAGTAAAAAATATAAAACCCTATCATACATAGAGGTTTGGGGTGAAGAGTCATTATTCACACACATATACAATAAATATGGACTGCTTTTGGCTTTCTACCCATTAATTTGAGCAAGCTTCATGCAGTGTCCACTTCAAACTTGACAACATTGGAACCATAGCTGCTTGAGTTCGCCTCGCTAGCCTCTTCCCATATGTAAGCTTAATTAATTGGTTACACTACGAAAACCACAGTCAACTTCTGAATAATGCATGCATTGCCCCCCTTTTGCACATATGCAACTTTGCAAAGTAGGGATTTTTGGTTTACCACACATTAGTGTGTTGTTTTCTTTTTATTAGGACCCATGTTTGGTAGCCACATTTTTCCAAAGCCAAAGTGTGGTTAGCCAAAAAAAAGCTAGTATGGCTAGCCACCAAATTGTGGCTTAAAATATTAAAGCCAAACTTTGTCAAAACTTTGTAAAAAAAAGTTGAGTCTATGACAAATGGACCATATATACATGCAATGAAGTGTGATAAGCCAAATTGTGGCAAAAACCAAACACATGCCAAATAAACTATATGCATGGCTGCCAAATTTTGGCTTCTTGGCAAATTGTGGCTAGGAACCAAACATGCCCTTGCTGGCCAAAGGGGTCCAAATAGGTGTTTTGTTTATTCGCTATCATGTGCAGTGTGTGCACAATACCACAAATCAAAATTTCACGGGTAGGCCAAACATGCATGCATGGTAGGCGAATCGCCATTTCGAAGGCTAATTTGTCAAACTAGCTTACCATGAAACCATAAACTAAATCATTTGTACTCCAATTAATTAAGTTCGGATATGAATGGTGGTCATCAACCAAACTAATAAGAATTCAAAATTTGGGATGATATAGGGATGTGCCCTATTGTTGTGGAATCAGAAAACATTAGCCAACGAAAATGTGGGTTGCATCCAAGTATAGTAGCTCACAAAGTCGATTGCCAAGAAGTTTTTGCCTAAATTTGAAATAAAGCCAAAATGAGGTTCAAACTTATTGAAATCAGCAAGCAAGGCAATCACGAAGTCGCCAATTACTACTTTTATCTAGGAAAAATAACAAACATGATGGCATGCAAATATTCTTGAGAAGCAGAATCATTCTGTAAATATATATTTTTGGAACCATGCATGTTGGACATTGATTCTCTTCTTGCCACATGGGTGAGCTAGCTTGGTTACCGCAAGAACCATGCATGGAGAACTTTTGAATCATGACCCCTTTTTTAAGAGATCAATGAAAAACTTCTTATTTTCGACTATACTTTGCCAAATACAGTTTTTTGGTTTTCCACATAAAGTCTTTTCATTTTTATTGGCCGAATTAAGGGGGGCAAAATTAAAAGGATGTATTTGTGAAGTGGCTACCGCGTGTATTGCGCACACTACCACCTATACAATTTTCACAAGCGGGTGACATGGTTGGATGGCCATGCATTTCCATGGTTTGTTGGATTATCTCATCATGTAGTATATAATAAATTAATTTTGTAAATATTTTTCAATTCAAGTATTAACGATGGTTATATTACAACTCAAATAAATTGGGAAAATACTGGGATTCGCCTCCCTAGAATCAATCTTGCCCGTCCATTTCCTATCAACTGACTATAGGGAGTACTAGATTTAAATGGTGGTTGGAGTTAATTCCTCAACCTCATCGCAGTATTATTCCCATCTGTCCCCACTAAACAACCCCTGGCGGTTCGTTCTCCCCTGCATTTCGGCAAGTTCCAAAAAACCCCATTGTTTGCAGTTGCTCTCCCTCCCTCCCCCTCAATCCCTCCGATCAGTTCGACGTGCTTCAGCGCTGCCATGGCCGACGGCGGCCTGTTTACGCTAAAGAGGAGCGTCGTTCCCCATGGGACGACCAAGGTGAACGTGGTCTACACGAATGACCCTTCCGTTCTCGAGCACACCCTCAAGATGTACGAACAAAAGCTACTAGAGGACAGGCCCAGGTTCGTCGGCCTCGACCTAGAATACACTTCGGACCAAGTAAGTACCGCCGTCGTTCAGTTGGCCATGGACGACCACGTCCTGGTGTACCATTTCTGCAGGTATGTTCTTCACATGCCTTCCTTTATCCTTTTGTTTTTTAATATAGAAACTCTTCCTTTATCTTGGATCTGCTTTTTTATTTCGAAATAGACTAGGTTCTAACTTGTATGAAAACACGAACAAACTAACTTGTATGAAAAATGTGGTCTAGAACGTAATATCCAACATACTTGTATAATTTTTTTGGATTGACCATGATATCTAGTTTCATGATTTTGGTACTCAAAATTTGCACAAATTTCATGTACTCATACTCACCGATAATCGGCATGGATGTCAAGATATTAACATATAGTAACTGAATCTTAACTTGACACTTAAATAATTAGATCATATAGTCGCAACAATAATTCATGTTATTTTGATGTGTATCACTGATGCAAAATCATTGTTTCACTGCAACAAGTATACAGTTTACTGGAAGAAAAATATGTGTACTATTTCAGCATATATGATCTTACAAGATTGATTTGTGTTAACATGCAGGAGTCCTGACAATCTGGCACTGCGAGAATTCCTTCAACATAAAGGAATTTGTTTCACAACTGTTGACATCAGGGGTGACTCTAGCAGGTTTGCTAGAGATGGCATTAAAATTCCTGAACATAATTGGATTGGCATTCAGGATATGATCAATTTCAATGGTCCTGGCAATAGGACTGGCATGGGTGATTTGGCAGCCGCCATCATTGACGCGTGATGCACACGTCCGTTGGGAACCCCAAGAGGAAGGTGTGATGCGCACAGCAGCAAGTTTTCCCTCAGAAAGAAACCAAGGTTATCGAACCAGTAGGAGTCAAGGGACACGTGAAGGTTGTTGGTGGAGGAGTGTAGTGCGGCGCAACAGGGATTCGGCGCCAACGTGGAACCTGCACAACACAATCAAAATACTTTACCCCAACGTAGGTGAGGTTGTCAATCTCACAGGCTGCTGAAAACAAAGGATTAAACGTATGGTGTGGAGAATGATGCTTGTTTGCAAAGAACAACAGAGAACAGAGATTGCAGTAGATTGTATTTCAGATGTAAAAGAATGGACCGGGGTCCACAGTTCACTAGTGGTGTCTCTCCAATATAAATAGCATCTGGGTGAACAAATTACAGGTGGTGATGCGCGTAAATGTACACGTCCGTTGGGAACCCCAAGAGGAAGGTATGATGCGCACAGTGGCAAGTTTTCCCAGAAAGAAACCAAGGTTTAATCGAACCGGGAGGAGCCAAGAAGCACGTTGAAGGTTGATGGTGGCGAAATGTGATGCGGCGCAACAGGGATTCGGCGCCAACGTGGAACCTGCACAACACAACCCAAGTACTTTGCCCCAACGAAGCGGTGAGGTTGTCAATCTCACCGGCTTGCTGTAACAAAGGATTAACCGTATTGTGTGGAAGATGATTGACAAAGGATTAACTTGTCAATGCCTACAGATTGTAGACTAGGGTTTTGCTAGAAGTAGAGGGCAAGTAGATCTCGAAGGTTTAGGCAAAAAGTACTCGACGATTATGAAAACTAGGGTTATGTTGACAGTAGATTCAATCCTTTCTTTATCCCTCGACTCCCCCTTATATAGGAGGCGGAGCCGAGGGTTTCGTGATACACAAGTTACAAAGTTCGGGAGGATTTCGTATCCAACCCGTAAGATTACAAATCTCTATCTTTCCTAATACAAACTATCTTTCCTAATCATTAAATGGGCTTCCGAGTCTTCTTATTCTTCGAGTTCTGGGCCTTCGATAAACCCCGGGTACCATCTTTGGCAGGCCCATTGGGGATGCCTATGTCAGTAGCCCCGAGCTTGAATCGTAGAGTCAGGGAAGATCTCAACTGTTTATTTTTATTCGAGAACTTTCATTTATACTTCTTCACATAAAATTCTATATTGTACAGGGATAATGGTAGTTGGGGCTAGTTCATCTGACGGATCAGGTACTAGTTAACTGCTCTAGTGGCAATCCGCAAAAACCTACTTCAAGATCACGTCCCTGGACATGATCTCGGGATACTGGTGTAAACTTCGACGGGTGCCGCTTAAGGTCTTACCATTCTGGAGTCAGTCAAATTTATCGGGTACCTAACGCGTCCGTTAGGATTTTTCTTCGTATCTGTTGATACGGATAAAAGTAGCAGAGCGCAGTCTTTGGCGATGCCACGCCCAGCAGAACGGATCGGGGTCTTACCTTCGCAAATTTGCGGCATTCAGAAATTGATCGCAACTTTGGCGTTCTGAGAATATATTGTCGAGTGCTTTTCGCCTTTGGAATAGCACATTTTATCGAGTCATATTTGATGACTTATTTTGTCTTCCCGATGGGAGTATATGTAGAGTTATCTGTAAACTCGAAATATACTCACTTATTCTTTATTTTGATAAAAATTCATCGGGCACGCGAACAGCGTTCGATGGGAGTAGCCCGAGGCTACATCCAAGGACTTGTACTTGGGTGTAGGCTCCACAGATTAGTATCCATTGCCGCTATATTTATAATCCTTCTCGATATTTTTATATTTATCGGGTGCGCGACCAGCGCTCCCGATGGGAGTAGCCCCCGAGGCTATGATCAAATGCTTGCATTTGGTCATAGGCTCTCACCATTTCTATCTTTTCATACTCGAAGTTTTCTATTTTTCCAAAGCCCCCGAGCATTTGGGCAAAAACTTGTATTTGATCAAAGGCTCCAAAAGTATTCAAATGATTTACCCTGTCGCCATTCTCTTTTTATTTTTCTTGTCGACATATTTTCCTTTGTCAAATTCTCTTCATCTCTATCAATAATTGGGATTTTTTCTGCCTTGTGGGTCCATTGTTTCCACCACGTTGACACGTCGTGCAAGTGGGGGACACACGTCCTCCGCTTTTCCTGGCGCACGTACGGTAATGCCTATTCCTCAGTAAAAATACCTTTTTACCCTTGTATCTACGAGATCTTTTTTCACCACACGATTTCTTCATCCAACGGTGCACTGCTTCGTCCGAATCCTATATAAACCTTTCTTCAACCTCGGTCCAGTCCTTCGCTTGCGCCGCACATCTATTCCCCTCTGCAAAAACTTCCTCTGCGCAACTCTGTTTGATCTTCCGCACGCCCAAGCATTGCTTTGTCCACTGCCGTTGATGCCACCACGCACGCGTCTCACTCGCCACAGCACGCCTGATTCATCAATGGCCGCCGCGGATCTAGGAGCCGTGGAGTGGGAGAGGTCCAAGGTCACGAACCAGGACTTGAATCTCCTGAAGAAGCTGGGGATCACCAAGAAACCCAAAGCGGTTTGCTTCCCTAGTGAAGAAAGCTACCCAGCCCCTCAATGGGGTACCGGGTAAGTTTTGTCGACCATCTCATCCGCGGTTTATCCGCCCCATTCATCCTTTTCTCCGTGGATTGCTTTTTGTCTACGGTCTTCAACTTCACCACCTCACGCCAAACTCAATCCTCCATATTTCCATTTTCATTACTCTTTGTGAAGCCTTCCTTGGCGTCTCGCCCAATTGGGCGCTATGGAAGCGCATTTTCTTCTGTCGCCGCAATGGCTCTCACAATGTCGCCTATAATATAGGCGGCGTTGTTATCTCTATCCGCTCCACTGCCAATTACTTCGACGTCAAACTCCCTGACTCCGTTCAAGGGTGGCGCAAGAGGTGGTTGTACATTCGTGAGGAAAACCATGGATGCGCAGAGGACAACATCCCTCCATTCGATGGTGACGAAAAAATTCTTCGTCGCCGTTCTTGGGATGCGGAGGCTACCGAAGAAGAAAAAGCTTCGACTGAGGCCTTGATGACTCGCATCCGTGAGTTGCAAAATACTCGCGGCAAAGAATTGTCAGGTATCCAGATTATAGTGTATTTCCTTAAGAGTAGAGTTCAGCCTCTTCAAGCTCGCAAATTTCCTCTTTGGAAATATACTGGCGACGAAGACGTGGATCGGCTGTCGACAGATTTGGAGGTGAAGGACTTGGAAAAACTTGTCCGAAAAATCACCTCCCTCAGCAAAAAAGATTCTATCCCTTCTTCTTGTCGCGTGAAACCATACAGCGCCGCCCATGCACTTCCTAAGGTAAACATTGTCGCGTAATTTTTTATTGCCTTGCTTTTTGCATTGTGTGCTCCTTCCTGATATCCTTCCCTCTTTTTATACAGGACCACCCAAATCTTGTTTCACTTCCTCCTCTTCCTGAAGGTGGGGAAGTCGAAGAAAGGGCCGTTATCTCCGATGATAACCAAGAGGCCCCCTCTTTTGTGAATGAACCCGCAGATTCTCGAAAATCTGCGGGATCTGCTGAAAAGGACGCTGCCTCTGAAGGCACTGCATCGGCCCAATCTCCTCCTCTTGCTGTTTCTCCAAAGAACAAAAGGAAGAGGGATGATGTCGAAGATTCCGGGACTTCTAAACCCGAAGAAGCTGATCCTTCGTCGCAGAAGGCAGCTTATGATCCGTATCTCGGGACCCTCATCAGTTCGTAAGTCCTTTTTCTATCTTTTTTTGTATTTGAACATTCGTATCTATCTTGCTGTTTATATTGTCGACATTTTACTTGTAGTGATGAGGAAGAAGAGGTACCAACCGCTGATGTGGCTGCTCGAACGAGTACGTCACATACATTAGTTGCCTCGGAGACGCCCGTTGAAGGAGAAGAAACTTCGCCTCCTCGACAGAACGTCGACACTGCTACTCCTCCTTCAAGCCCCCGAGCCCCTTTGTCGAAAAGGGCGAGGATGGAGATCATCCCGGAGCCTACTCTCCAATTGAGTAGCTCCTCTAACCCTCTCTTGGAGGATGTAAGTTCTTAACTGCCTTGTCATTGTTTATGTTTTCTTTGTTGATTTCTATGTACCATTATATTTTTCTCATGCCGCCATTTCCTTCTATCCTTTTTTTTAACAGCCTATGATAAAGGATCTTCTTCGCATCGGTACCCAATTTGTCGGGTACCGTGAATATGCTAGTAAAGCTGAAGGTAATGCTTTACTCCTTTTGCTTCTTTTCTTTTGCTCCTTTGTTGTCGAGATTTTTAACTATATTTATCTTCCTTGGTAGAAAAACTGGCGGAAGCCAATGATCGTGCCAACACACTTGCTCAACAATTAGAGCAAAGTGAAAAGGCTCGCAAAAAGGCTGAGTCAGATGCTGTTGGTGCTCGAGCAGAGGCTGATAAGGCCAAGGCTGATGCTGCTGGTGTGTCGAAGATCTCCGGAAGAGACTTCACGATGCCGAAACTTCGCTGAGTGAACATATAACTGCTCAATCTGCTCGCGAAGAAGCCATCCTTAAGCGCATAAGGACCCAAAATCGTCGCTTTGTCAGTAAGTATCTACCCCAATTCAAATCTTTTGGATCTTCTTTCCTTTACTCGTTTGTTGCTAAATGAATTTTCATCTTTTCAGCTAGAACGGCTCAAGAATATGAGCTTGAAGATCCCGATAATGATCCTCTGCTTGACGCCGTTTCATTCCTCGAGTTTCACGGGACGGAGGCACGTGAAGGTATCGACGAAGCTAAAGCAGGACTGTTGCGGCTCTTCCCCTATTTCTTCCCGAAGAAAGAGGCACCCGCAACTTTCCTTAAGCTAGCCAAGTGCTTTAATCCTCCCGAAGATCTTGGGTGAAGATGCGCCATGAAAACTAGAAGGTTGCGTTGAGAGCACTGTTGCCCTGGTTCTGACAGTCAACAAACAATTGATTGGACCAAAGTTGGCGACACGGATCAAATTGAGCAACTCAAGTGGCGATCCTTGGTCAAGGCGGCGAAACCCAACACGAAGAAAATCCTGGCGTATCTTGGGGTCAAGCCAGCTTCGACTCCTAGTTCATCGAGGCCGGAGGTCTAGTTGCATGCCTCTGTCTTTTCTATTTTTTGCTTTCTTTATTTCTTTTGCTATTGTCGTCACTTTAGCCTTGGCGACAATTATCTGCTAGTCCCTTAGGAGAACTTCTTTTGTAATGACGGTGTAAACTTTTTAGAAGCAATGAAATTCCTCTTGGTATTGTCATTGATCCGAAGATTTTATTTTCCAGTTAATATTTGACAATTATTCGACCAATCCTTGCTCTCCCGATGCTGCTCCTGCATCTTCCTTGTCGAAGAAAGTAGAAACCGATGACAATTTCCGTGAAGGTCCTTCAAGCACGCCTTTGTCGGAAGATTTGCAAGAACTTCGACAGCAACTTCAGTTCACGAAGAAACAGTCGCTTAAGCTCATGGAACAATCTCGAGAGTCTTCTGAAAGAGAAAAAATTGCACTCCAACAAGCTCAAGCTGCCATTGCTGAAAAGGACTCTGCTGTTGCTGAAGCTGCTGCAGCTGTGTCTCGGGAAAATTCCATGCTCCAGCTGTTAATAGATGCTAGCTTGGATATGGCGGGTAGGTTTGATTATCTTTTGTCGCGCTTCTTTTTTCTTTGCTGCTTGCCTCCTTATTGTCTACTGACTTGTTTTAAGAAACAATAGGTGCTTTTTTGGATACTGCAACTGAAGATGAACGTGTCGAGGCTCGTTCCAATGTTCTTCTTCGGCTTGCACGTGAACATGGGTCGACTTTTTGGGGCACGCCTGAACGGACTCGCCAAATCGTGAGATTTCAAGATCGCGCGCTTCAGGTTCGCGGGTATCTTGACTTCTGTACCAAGACCCTCTCTATGGTTTATAACTCTATGTTTCCTCGGAACATTCAACCAAAAACTCTTCCCGAGTTAATGGAGAAGTTTAAGGATGCCCACAGGATCCACCACTTTGTCAGAGCTCAACTGGTGGCTGGCGCCAGATTTGCCCTTATAATGCTTCAGATCTGCCACTCAAAGCTTGATCTGACCCAAGTTGTTGAGAAAGTTCACGAGAAGGTACGGCGCCGAAGAGTTGGTGTCGATCGTATTAACACGAAGGTTTCACCTATAGCCGAAGAAATGATTGAAGACCTTCTTCGGATGGATGCCGACTTTTTTGCAGATGGTCATTATGCTGATTTTCTTGGCGCTGCTCCTGAAGAGAACAGAGTGACCCTTGATGATATATTGAATCAAGACTAATTATTTTCCTTTGGTAGATAATTCTCCTTTGTAAATCATGATTATGATTCTATTGTGAAGCAAACAGCATATTTCTATATTTGTCTAGCCCCCGAGTATTTTCGGTGGCTATTCGCTGTATTTGTATAATGCGAGGTTTTTAAACCAAGGCAAGATAATATACATTATGTACTATTTTTTGCGGGTGCAAGCCCCCGAGCTTTTTGTTGACCACTATTTTGTCGATATCTCTTTTTATTTTGGCGAGGTATATATTTCTTGCCAAGGCAGGATGCTTCTTTTGCGTTTGTCAACAATGTGTTTATATCTATATTGTATCATTTAGGGGAAAACCCCTGATCCTGTCGAGAAAAAGATGTATAATTCCACTATCTTTATTATATTGCAGCACCGCGAGCCCGCCTCATTAAAAACCTTTCCGGCCCCACTCGGTGCCCGAAAAAGGAAAAGAGTGCGTACGAAAACTTCATGACGTTCAGTACATTGTAGCTTTTACAAAGGAGGACTATATTTTCGACATCTAGCGTAAAACGCTGGAGCGCCTGCGTTCCGAGGATTTGGCTCGTCAATCCTGTCTTCTTGTCTTTGATTATGTATGCTCCTCCTTCTATTACTTCTGTGACGATGTATGGTCCTAGCCACGGTGACTCGAGTTTTCATGGCTTTTTGATTGAGTCGTAAAACCAAGTCACCAACTTGGAAAGATCTTGCAATCGTCGGCGTGATAGTTTTTCAGGTCCTGCTGATATTTGGCGACTCGTGACAGGACTTCGTCTCGAGCTTCATCGAGTGCGTCGACATCATCCTCCAAAGCTTTCTCGAAGTTTCTTCGTCATAACTCTGGAGAGTCGTGCTCTATTTCTATCGGCAAGACTGCTTCGGCTCCATGGACCAAAAAGAACGGCGTTTCCTGCGTCGCGGTGGTGTTGTTCGAATACTCCACAAAACACTTGGTAGCTCCTCTGGCCAAGTATGCCTAGCTTTTTCCAAAGGTCCTAGCAGGCGCTTCTTGATGCCATTGCAGATGATGCCATTGGCCTTTTCGACTTGTGGATGTGCGACAGACGCAAAACTTAGTTTCCTGCACAATATGCTTTGAACTCCTTGGAAGTAAAGTTCTGCCGTTATCTGTGACGATCTTTGAGGTACTCAGCGAAAGACGATGCTCTTCACAAACTTTATTGCGGATGCTGCATCCGGTGAATTTATCGGCTTTGCTTCTATCCACTTGGTAAATTTGTCGACAGCTACCAACAAGTACTCATATCCTCTGGCGAAGCTTTGTGCAATTTACCTACCATGTCGAGACCCCATTGAGCAAAGGGCCAAGACAGTGGGATTGGCATAAGTTCTGTGCGGTGAGTGAGTCTTGCGCAAATCTTTGACATCGCAAGTGCGTACTATTTCCTTTGCATCCTCGATTGTTGTGAGCCAATAAAATCCTGCTCTGAAAACCTTAGCCGCGATAGCTCGCTACTCGCGTGGTGCCCACATATCCCTTCGTGCACATCTTTCAGGATGATTCTTCCTTCTTCGGGTGTGACGCACCTCGTAGCACGCCCGAAATACTTCGTTTGTACAACTCCCCTTTAACCACGGTGAAAGCTTTTGATCTCCCGATTATTCGCCTTGCTTCAATTGGATCGTCGGGTATCGTTTTCCTTAGGATGTATGATATGTAAACCTGCATCCATGGAATTTGCACCATCATGACTAACTCTTGCTCTTCTTCTTCTTCTCTTTGTGTCTTTGGCGATACTCGAGGGTTTCTCCTTCTTCTCCTTCTTTGTTTTTGCTGGCTTTGTTGATCTCGCTGATTTCTTCCAGAACACGCTTGGAGGGATTGCGAGGCATTGCGACCCGATGTTTGCAAGAACGTCGGCTTCATCGTTGCTCATCCTGCTGATGTGATTTACCTCACAACCATCAAATAGTTTTTCCAGCTCATTGTACACCTCTTTGTATGCTATCATACTTTCGTTGACTGCATCGCATTGATTCATGACTTTGTGCCACCAATTGTGAGTCGCCGAAAATTTTCAATCGGGTTGCACCACAAGCTTTCGCCATCTTCATCCCGTGTATAAGAGCTTCGTAGCTTCATTGTTAGACGCGTTTGGGAATGTCATCCGCAAAACGTACTTCAATTTGTCGCCTTCGGTGATACCAATATCACGCTGCTCCAGCACTTCCAATCTTTTGGACCGTCGAAATTCATGGTCCAAGTTCTCGATAAATGCAGGGTCCCGTGTTTGTAGCTCCATCCACTCTGCAATGAAATCTGGTAAGACCTGCGACTTTATTGCTTTTCTTTTTTCATACGTGATGTCTCGAGGAGAAAGTTCCTATTCCCCAAAGGAGACACGACCCGTAGCAGGTTGTTCGGTATATTTGATAAGGGGCTTCGTTGACCACTATTATCGGGTGCGAGAAAAATAGTGTCGCAATTTTCTTGCCGTCGTGAATACTCCATATGCTAGCTTTTGATATTGCGGATACCACTTTGTTTGGAGGGCGTGATCTGCGCGATGAAATATACTGGCCTCTCTGTACTCCATGAAGCTTGCCTTCTTCTTCCCTCTCGACTACTAGGGGTCTGACCACCTGAGGTGTGGCTGCAATGTATAGAGGAGAGAGTTCTTTCTCTTTGGCGCCACCAATATCGGTGGTGTCGAGATTGCTCGCTTGAGGTTCTCGAAGGCTCTGTCCTTCCTCGTTCCATTGAAATTTTTCCCCTTGCTTGATCAATGCATGACAGCGGCATCTTTTCTCCTAACGGCGACGAATCTGCAAAAGCTGCGACTCGCCCCGTTAGCTGTTGTATTTCTTTCAACTTTGTTGGCTTTCTCATAGTGACAATGGCCTGTATTTTTTTTGGGATTAGCTTCAATCCCCCTTGCTAATACTAGGAACCCGAGAAGTTCTCCAGCGGGGACTCCAAAGGAGCATTTTGTCGGGTTCAGCTTGAGACAAAACTTGTCGAGGTTGTTGAAGGTTTCCTTCAAGTCTTCGATCAAAGTCGACCCTTTCTTTGATGTTATTACGACATCGTCGATGTAGACTTGTACATTTTTTCCAATCTGTGTTGCTAAGCACTTCTGCATCATCCGCTGATATGTTGCTCCCGCGTTTTCAAACCAAAGGGCATTGTTTTGTAGCAAAACACGCCATAAGGTGTGATGAACGCTGTCTTGGCTTCATCTTCTTCTTTTAATCTGATCTGGTTATAACCAGAATATGCGTCCAAGAAGGAAAGACGTTCGCATCCTGCCGTGGAGTCGATGATTTGATCGATCCTTGGGAGGAAAGTGATCCTTGGGACAATGTTTGTTGAGACACGTGAAGCGACGCACATGCGAAGGACTATTGTGTGTTTCTTCGGCACCATCACTGGGTTAGCTACCCATGTGCTTCTGTATATTTCTCGATGAAACCAGCATCTTTGAGTCGATCTATTTCCGATAACATGGCTTTGCGGCTAGGCTCCGAAAAACGCCGCAAAGGTTGCTTGGTCGTGCGAGAGGATCCAAATTGAGGTGGTGCTCGGCAAGTTCCACTCCTGGCATGTCAGGTGGACACCATGCGAAGATTCTCCAGTGCTCACGGAGGAACTCGACGAGCGCGCTTTCCTATGCGACATCCATGTTTGCGGCAATGGACGTCGTTTTCTTTGGATCTGTCGGGTGGATCTGTACCTCTTTTGAATCCTTGGTTATATTGAAAGTTGGCTCCTTAGAAGATCTTCCTACCTCTGGGTAACACGTCATAATCGGTGAACCGTGGCGCCGCATATTCTGCCTTGCATCCCGAAAGTTTACGATAGTCGATGAAAGTCCTTGTCGCATTTATCGGACCGAAACTTCCTTTGATTGTGATAGGTCCCTTAGGCCCAGGCAACCTCCACAACATATATGTATAATGCGGCACTGCCATGAACCTGGCATACGCTGGTCGTCCCAACAATGCGTGATATTGCGACGGGAAGTCCACTACTTCGAACTCCAGATTCTCTATCCTGTAGTTTTCTCGGGTTCCAAACTGAACGTCGAGGTTGATCTTGCCTAATGGGTAACTTGGCTTCTCTGGTGTAATCCCGTGGAAACGTGTGTCAGTTGGTTTCAGATTGCTAAGGATATGTTCATCTTCCTCAATGTATCTGCATACATGAGGTTTAAGCTGCTGCCGCCATCTATGAAAACTCTCGACACGTCGAAACCAGCGATTACTGCGGGTAAGATGAGTGTTGATTGTCCTGGTCGAGGAACTTGCTGCGGATGATCTGCAATTGTGAAGCCGATGTCTTGCCCCGACCAATTTAAGTACTCGACTGTTGGTGGAGGCATCTTCTCTGCCATGAACACTTGTCGCGAGATTACCTTCTGCGCCCTGTTTGATGGCCTGGCTTTCTGAATCATCGAGACACCGTTAGAGTTGGGTCAACATATGGAGGTGGATGTGGTGCTGCCGCAATTCTAAGCTGGTGTCGATTTTCATCGGTTATTGCGGGAGGAGGTGGAAGGTGGATCTCGCTCCTTGGCTCCCGGGTTTCTGTTATTTGCTTGGGCATTTGCAATTCCTGCGGCTCGCAACATTGCCTGGAAATTTCTGCAATCTTTTTGTAGATGTCCTGACTGCCTCTTTCCATTGTTGTCGAGGTAAAAGTGCATTTGACACGGACCATTCATCATCTCCTCGGGAGACACATAAGGTCTTTGAATCCTTGGTCCACTATTTTTTGTTGCCGCGAAAATCACCTCTATTGTCGCCTTGTTGCTCGTTGCTCCTTTGATAATCATCTCGACTATTTCCTCCAGGATTTCCCCGGAAACCAGCCGATATATGGCCGGGAGCATCGTTGTTGTAGAACTGGCGAGAAAATCGCCTTCTATTTTGATAATTTCGACCACGATCCTCTTCTGGCGACCTATGTCGCTTGTTGTATATTGCGTCTTCTCCATCGCCCATTTATTGGCTATCTCCATGAGTGCTTGATATGGTCTTAGGGTTAGTTCTTCCTAAGTCCTCGATGAAATCTGCTCGGCGGACTCCCACGCGCATCTATTGCCCTCTCGTCAGATATATCTTCTGCCGAGTTCTTTATGATGTTCCATCGTTGTATATACTTCCTCATCGACTCGTCGTGTTTTTGTCGGCATGCCCTCAGCTCTTCCAACGATGCAGGTTTCTTGCACGTGGATCGGAAGTTTTTCACGAAGATGTCCTCAAAGGTCTCCCAGCTGTCGATGGAATTTAAGGGGAGTTTCTTTATCCAAGATCTTGCGGCACCACTCAGGTGAACTTGGATACTTTGCATAGCTGTTGCTCTGGTTCCTCCTACCAGTTTATCATCTCGAGATAATCCACGAGCCAATCCTCGGGGTCTTGCAGGCCGTCGAACTTCTTGAAATTTTCGGGTAACTTGAACCCTTTCGGTACTCGAGTTTTTCGGACTCTTCTCGTAAAGCATGGGAGCCCACACATATCTTCGTCGGCAAGCTCTGGCGAGTGCTGACGCTCCCTTCTTTCTTGTCGCGCTCTATCCACCCTTACTTGGACTGCTGTGTCTCTTGCCCCACTTGTTCTTGGTGGGTCTTGAACTGCTGCGGTGGGTCGTGGACTATTTTGTCTAGGATTTTCTTCGGGAGGCGTTGTTGCAAACGCTGTTCCCATAACTCCTACTCCAGCCATCGCCATATTGAACAATGGTTCTCTCGGGTCCCCAGGAGGTGGTCTGGACGCCAAGATGTAAGCTTGTGTTGCCATGTAACCTGCCTCTGGCGTTTTTGGGATGATATTTCCTCTTTCATCGATCGACATAAAGGACATGTCGAGATTTTGGATTATGTTTCCTCTCTCTGCTTCGGGTATGTTTTGCAGAGACATTGCTCTCCTCCGAGCTTCTCTGTGACTGTCTCCCGAAGTTCTTGAATGTCGACTTAAATCCGCTCGGCGTCTGCTTGATGCGAAACTGCTTCTTTCCTCCTATTCGGGGATCTGTCTGTTTTTCCAACTCTCTGCTTACTCGAGCAAGTCTATATTGATATGCTTGAAGTTCTTGTACAGTAGCAGTGGTGGTCATAGGTTCTGAACCATCCATGGCTTTCGCAGCCCTATCCCACGCTTCTTGCGGGAGCTGTACTCTTGCGCGAGTTGAGGATCCAGGATATTTAGTGCCTAAGCCATGTCTGAGATCAGCGGGATCGACGTATGGATTTCCCAACTCGTCGAAAGCCTCTGATGTTTGCGGGTCTGATGTGCCTGCCCCTTCTACCACATAGATCTGATGATATTTTGCGCATTGATTTTTATCGGGATTGGTGACACCATCATATAGAGTGGTGAAGACCTTTCGATGGCAGCAACTTGTCGATGAAGTTGAAGCTGTCGATGTCGGAGTCGCTGCTTATAAAGGAGTCCGCAGACGACTCGAAGGATGTGTTGCTGAAGATCTTGGCGAGCTTTCCGCTTGCCTTGTTGTCGACGAAGTATGGCGACGAAAACTCCTCGTTACTCGACGAAAAGTTAGAATCGACCGCTGAAAATTCCGACGAGATCGGAACTTCGAGACGGTAGGATCCTTCCTTGGTGACGCCAAATCGGAATTTTCCGAACGTCATGGTGATGGGCTCCTCCAGATAGGCACATGCATCCATACGGGAGGGCGGGTGAGGAATAAAATTGAATAGATCAGTTTTTCCCTTGTTACCTCGATCCATCGCGTTGCTTGCTGTTGATGAAGTCGAAGATCTTGAACGTGCCATCGAGATCAGCTCCTTGCAGCCTCTAGTTCCCACAGACGGCGCCAATTGACAAAGGATTAACTTGTCAATGCCTACAGATTGTAGACTAGGGTTTTGCTAGAAGTAGAGGGCAAGTAGATCTCGAAGGTTTAGGCGAAAAGTACTCGACGATTATGAAAACTAGGGTTATGTTGACAGTAGATTCGATCCTTTCTTTATCCCTCGACTCCCCCTTATATAGGAGGCGGAGCCGAGGGTTTCGTGATACACAAGTTGCAAAGTTCGGGAGGATTTCGTATCCAACCCGTAAGATTACAAATCTCTATCTTTCCTAATACAAACTATCTTTCCTAATCATTAAATGGGCTTCCGAGTCTTCTTATTCTTCGAGTTGGGCCTTCGATAAACCCGGGTACCATCTTTGGCAGGCCCATTGGGGATGCCTATGTCAATGATTGTTTGCAAGAAAACAGTAAAACAAGTATTGCAGTAGATTGTATGCTATGTAAAGAATAGGACCGGGGTCCACAGTTCACTAGAGGTGTCTCTCCCATAAGATAAAAGCATGTTGGGTGAACAAATTACATCGGGCAATTGACAAATAGAGAAGGGCATAACAATGCATATACATGATATGATAAATATAGTGAGATTTAATCGGGCATTACGACAAAGTACATAGACCGCCATCCAAGTGCATCTATGCCTAAAAAGTCCACCTTCAGGTTATCATCCGAACCCCATTCAGTATTAAGTTGCAAAGCAACAGACAATTGCATTAAGTATGGTGCGTAATGTAATCGACAACTACATCCTTAGACATAGAATCAATGTTTTATCCCTAGTGGCAACATCACATCACAACCTTAGAACTTTGTCACTGTCCCAGGTGTCAATGAAGGCATGAACCCACTATCGAGCATAAATACTCCCTCTTGGAGTTAAGAGCAAAAACTTGGCCAGAGCCTCTACTAATAACGGAGAGCATGCAAGATCATAAACAACACATAAACAATAGATTGATAATCACCATAACATAGTATTCTCTATCCATCGGATCCCGACAAACACAACATATAGTATTACAGATAGATGATCTTGATCATGTTAGGCAGCTCACAAGATCCAACAATGAAGCACAACAAGGAGAAGACAACCATCTAGCTACTGCTATGGACCCATAGTCCGGGGGTGAACTACTCACTCATCACTCCGGAGGCGACCATGGCAGTGAAGAGTCCTCCGGGAGATGAATCCCCTCTCCGGCAGGGTGCGGAGGCGATCTCCTGAATCCCCCGAGATGGGATTCGCGGCGGCGCGTCTCGGTAAGGTTTTCCGTATCGTGGCTCTCGGTGCTGGGGTTTCGCGACGGAGGCTTTAAGTAGGCGAAGGGTAGGTCAAGAGGCGGCGCGAGGCCCCCAGCCCACGCCGGCGCGGCGGCCTGGGCCGCGCCGCCCTATGGTGTGGCCACCTCGTGGCCCCACTTGACTCCTTCGGTCTCTGGAAGCTTCGTGCAAAAATAGGACCCTGGCGGTGATTTCGTCCAATTCGAGAATATTTCGTTACTAGGATTTCTGAAACCAAAAACAGAAAAAGCAACTGGCTCTTTGGCATCTTGTTAATAGGTTAGTTCCAGAAAATGCGTAAATACGACATATAATGTGCATAAAACATGTAGGTATCATCAATAGAGTAGCATGGAACATAAGAAATTATCGATATGTTGGAGACGTATCAGTGGGCAATTGACAAATAAAGATTCATATACATATCATGATGATCACTATGAGATTTAATCAGGGCATTACGACAAAGAACATAGACCGCCATCCAATGCATCTATGCCTAAATAGTCCACCTTCAGGTTAGCATCCGTACCCCTTCCAGTATTAAGTTGCAAAAAACAGACAATTGCATTAAGTATGGTGCGTAATGTAATCAACACAAATATCCTTAGACAAAGCATTAATGTTTTATCCCTAGTGGCAACAGCACATCCACAACCTTAGAACTTTCTGTCACTGTCCCGATTCAATGGAGGCATGAACCCACTATCGAGCATAAATACTCCCTCTTGGAGTTACAAGTATCAACTTGGCCAGAGCCTCTACTAGCAACGGAGAGCATGCAAGAACATAAACAACACATATATGATAGATTGATAATCAACTTGACATAGTATTCCATATTCATCGGATCCCATCAAATACAACATGTAGCATTACAAATAGATGATCTTGATCATGTTAGGTAGCTCACAAGATCTAAACATGATAGCACAAGAGGAGAAGCCAACCATCTAGCTACTGCTATGGACCCATAGTCCAAGGATGAACTACTCACGCATCAGTCCGGAGGCGGGCATGGTGATGTAGAGCCCTCGGTGATGATTCCCCTCTCGGGCAGGGTGAGGCGATCTCCTGAATCCCCGAGATGGGATTGGCGGCGGCGTCTCTGGAGTATTTCCGTATCGTGGCTCGGTAATAGGGTTTCGCGACGGAGAGTTTAAGTAGGTAGGCGGAAGGGCAGCGCGGGGCGCGAGGGGCCCACACCATAGGGCGGCGCGGGCCCCACCCTGGCCGCGCGGCCCTGTGGTGTGGGCGCCTCGTCGCCCACCTCGTATGCTCTTCGGTCTTCTGGAAGCTTCGTGGAAAAATAAGACCTTGGGCGTTGATTTCGTCCAATTCCGAGAATATTTCCTTTGTAGGATTTACGAAACCAAAAACAGCAAAAACAGCAATGGCGCTTCGGCATCTTGTTAATAGGTTAGTGCCGGAAAATGCATAATAATGATGTAAAGTATGTATAAAACATGTGAGTATTGTCATAAAAGTAGCATGGAACATAAGAAATTATAGATACGTTTGAGACGTATCACCTGCCTCCTGCCAACCTCACCCACCCTGCTTTCCGCCGACCTACACACCCCACTACTACATTCCGACCCCACACGTACCCTACCAAGCCTCCTGCCACGACCCCACCCCGACCCACGTACGCACCTCTTGTGCTAACCCAACCCCATACCCACATTTCACTAAACCCACCACAAACACTTCCTCGCACACCGACCCGCCCACCTCCCGGTGACACCATTCGACCTTCCACTAACCCTAGACCACCCACCTACCGTAGAACCCACACACCCTACCTCGGCCGCCCCGTCGACCCCAACCATCCCACCTTCCGTTAACCCCACCCTACCTCACGCAGACCACCACACATCCCATATGTCTCCCGCTAACCCCGCCCAACCTGCCTTTCGTGGACCACGTACATGTTTTGCAGACTCCGGTATAGTTGGACCCCACTCACCGACACAAATTAAATCCCACCACGCACCTCACCCGCCAACCCCACACACCATGCCACACATTCCATGCATGGAGACCCCACACCACCTCAACTCTATCCGTTCCACCCACCTTCCGTCAACCCGACACACCAACTTTATGGAAGTTAATTCATTCCATTTTTTTAGGAAGTTCACTTTTTTTAATTTTCCCTTCATTTTTGGGAAGTTCACTTCACTGTTTTGGAAGTTCACTTCATTTTTCTGAATTTCACTTTTCATTTTTCTGATTGCGCTGTCCATGTTTTCGAAGTTCACTTTTTTCTTTTTTGAAGTTAACTTAATATTTTTGGAAGTTCACTTCAATTTTTTGGAAGTTCTCTCAATTTTTTGGGAAGTTAACTTCATATGTTCGAAGTTCACTACATTTTTGAAACTTCACTATTTTTTTGGAAATTCATTTTTTTGAAAAGTTAAACATCAATTTTTGGAAGTTCACTATTTTTTTGAACTTCATTATATTTTTTCCAAGTTCAATTAATTTTATGTGCAAGAAAATTTGCTTTATTTTTGGAGATTAACTTATTTTGGAGGTTTACATTTTTTTGGAATATATTCATATCTTTTTTTGGAAGCTTACAATAAATATTTTTAAGGAATATATTACGAAAACCACACATGAGGGTTCAATGAACTTTGGCACGTGCAAAAGAAAAGAGAATACATAAGTGAATATTTAGTGTCCTATACTATTCAAAAATCATTTTTTGTGTGTCATCTATTTTCATATTTTGGGATGAAACTTCACACACACACAAGATATTATACACGAGTATAACACTATCTAGGCCCATGCATGGTTTTATTTTAGATTTTTTGAAAACTAGTAAGTGTGAACATAAAAAAGTTAAAAGTTACTACCAATTTGCGGAGTGTTTGACCATTTGCAGGCGGCACGGCACATGTAAAAGGAGGAGATTTCTTTTACCTGCGCGCGACCATTTGCACGCGGCACGACATATGTAAAAGGAGGAGATTTTTTACCAATGGTACTACGGTATATAAAAATGGTAAGTAAAACTTAATTTCCTCGTAGTCCGCTACAGAACGCAGGTCGCAATGGAGTACTCCACTGAGCATAGACTTGACTCGTCGTGTTAATGCCTGTCAAGCCCTAGTAAACAGTGGAATGGCCAGTCGTATCATCCATTGCCGACCGACAAAGAAGCTGCCCTCTGTCAGTTATTTGCTTCTGCCTCGTGCATAGAGAGAACAGAGAACAAAATCTTAAGCTATTCTAAGAATTTTCCCCATTTTTGCATTAACCGCCCAGTAGCCTCTCTCCGGCTTACCCCGCCGTTCGATGTTCCGCTCGCACGGCGCTCCGTCGTCTTCACCTCATCGGTCTAGCTATCCGTCCAAGTTACAAACGCGCGGCGCCGCTCGTACGCGTCCCGCAACATCTCCACATCCTTCAAGCTCGCAGCGGCGCTACCGGCTCTAGGAAAGCCTCACCTCCCTCAGCTGACCGGGCCAAAAACCCCATTATCTGCGGCTGGTCGACCATGGACGGCGACGGAGGAGCCAACCGTGTCCACGACTGGTCGGAGATTATGGATCACATTCTTGAGGTAATCTATTCTCTATCCGGCCCGATGTGTATGTCCCGTATGTCCTATGTCGTCCCAGATCTGCACATTTCCTTGACACGGCTTGCGTCGCGAATCCCGCGATGTTTCCCCTTTGATCTTCCTTGTCGACTGCACACCAATCTGTGTACTTGGCCAAATGACAAAAGTGGAGATGGAAACAAAGTGACGGAATCCACCTTGATGCCGCTAGATCATCCTTCTGGGCCAGCGCGCATCATACTCCCAGAGAGAGATTGCCACTGGGCTGGTTACAAGCGTGAATGGATATCCGTAGTTTGTCGCGATAATCTGGTGCAGTGGTATTTGGTGAATTTGTACTCATGTCCAGGATTCCGATCCCGTCAATCCAAACTGCACAGTTTGAGAAACCACTATATTATGGGCCATTCACGTTTACACATGATTCGCAATCACCGAACTGCAGAAGATTCATATTGCCGAGGCTCCTGAGTTCATCAATGGCAGGTGGATCTACAAGCTCATTTCGGTGTTCAGTCGTTTCATTGTCATACTTGCGACAGATCGTTGTTTTACTGGAATGTCCAATAAGTGGACTGTCCTTACAAACACAAGTCTCGCCCCGCGAGAGTATGTTGACGCTGCATGGAGCCATGAGCGCATCTTCGCAGTCACAGCCTATACTGGCGATGTATTTGTGTGGGAACCACGTTCATACGGTTAGTTCGATATATACCACTGCCAATGCGCAGTTCCTCGTTCTGGTAATGTGATAGTAAAACCATCTAACTTCTTATTATTCTTTGGCTTTGTTGTGTGATTTGGGCAGGATGGACAGCTAATCCACTGGTATTGGGGGCCCCGGTAATAAACGACGATGGAGACGCTGACGTCCAACTCAACGGTCGCCTGGATTATCGCCGCTGGTTCCTGGATTTGGCATTTCTTGATCATAATCACCATCCATCACTGATATGGATACATATCCGAGGCTCTCTAGCCAATGCGAAAGACGATACTCTTTATTTCCCTCGCCGGAGATTGACATTGTATCCATCTCTTCGGCGCTATGTTTTTCGAATGCCAGATTTGGACGAAGAATTCCAAGGGCCTAACTAGCCGTCGGGGTGGGTTCAGGTAGAGAACTTCGGAGCTGATTCTCTCTTCCTGGGTTTGAACCACCCCTTAATGGGCAATCTTTCTGAAGATTTGGATTTGGTGGAGAAGTCAAGCTGGGTCTACATTTCGGATGATCGGGTAACTCTCAGAAGACGTGCAGAACCGGATTGGATCGGGTTGCACATTTCTAATGTACGACAACCTGTGGGAGGGTTCTTCAAGTACAACACGCAGACATGGGGAAGCACACAGACGCCAATGTGGGTCGTGCCTCGTGTGGCGATGAAGAATCGAATAGGATGATGTTTGCTAATAAGGTTCCACTTGTTCCAGCGTAGTAATTGCTCTTCTTAGTTAGTGACATGTTCTATCTAGTTACAAAACTTGTGTTAGTACTTTTCATTTTGTTCTGGGTACTCCTATTGTAACTATTTCGCACTACTTGGTGTTTGACACCTGAACTGAAGATATGTTGTTTGAAGTCCATGCGTGGACGTAGTCTTTGTAATGTTGCAGTTAACTAGTGTTGTAGTTTTCAATTTCACGTCTTATGGATGAATTGGTATTCTGTCAAGTCTAATCAGACATGTTGCATTCAGAAAAAAGCAGGGCCATTTAGGGTCTTCTATCAAGAAATAATAAACCTGAATCAGGAGACTTCGAATAAATCTCCTAGCCAAGCTGCAAGATCGGCCACTTCAAACTTTCGACGAATGCAGCTTTCTTTTCTAGGCAGTTCTGTTGATCAGACATTCAGACTCTGTGTGGCCTCACCTGGCTATGTTTAGAATAAAAAACATAACTAAAAGATATACATCCATCTCATGGGT
The DNA here is from genome assembly GCA_030979885.1 of Lolium multiflorum. Classification (NCBI taxonomy): domain Eukaryota; kingdom Viridiplantae; phylum Streptophyta; class Magnoliopsida; order Poales; family Poaceae; genus Lolium; species Lolium multiflorum. The sequence goes on along the minus strand of CM061751.1, from coordinate 226,343,728 downwards.
TAGGTCCTTCCACATAGAGGTAGCCCAACTTCAGCCCATGAGGTCCAACCCACTTGTACCGTAGATTGCCTCATTGAGACAGCTAGCAGAGACGGACCCACCTGTCTGAAATGTCTCCAAATATAGCATTCATATTGGCGGGGTGCTAGAAATTTTGAAACTGGGGAAATGTCCCTTCGGCCCGTGAGTCCCACAGTTGTAACATCTGAACCTGGTATCTGAGGACAAGGGTATTCTAGGACTTGTTACCTAATGCGACCATAACCCGCGCCTAGCCGAAATGTATAGAGTTTTCCCCCAATCGAACGATGAACGAACCCTAGATCGGCCTCCTCCTCCCCCATCCGGCAATATCCACCATCGCCCTTAGCCTACCTCCCTGTCCCTCTCGCCGTACACATTGTTGCTGCGCTGTTGTTACATGTGGCCGTCCATTGTCCCGGCAACGCCCGCTAGTGCAGTTCATGTACATCTCCAAAAGGAGATCTATGCGCATCGACAGTCCAGCAATGGTGATACTATATTTTTTGGCTCCGAGTTTTTTCTACTGTTTCTGGATGTTAGCGGTTATTTTGCCAATTTGCTATGGACTAGCTAGTTGGTTGTTCAACTCCGCTTATATAGAAGCTTAGAGTAGTTAGTTTGTTATGGCAAGCACCGTTTCAGCCTACCTGCTGACTGATTCTGATGCACTTTTTTTTGTTTCTCTACGAGTAGCATCGTCCCAGTCTGCTTCAGTGAATACCCTCCTTTCTTAGCTGCGAGAGGAATCTCTGTGAGCAGCGTTTATATGTTCCCTTTTGTGTTCTATAAAACTAGGGATAGAACTATTGGAAATTGATATTAGGGGCTTGTTTGATTTGTAGGAATTACATACGACTATCAAAGGATTTTATTCCTATGGGTTTTTTGTTCCCTAAACTGCCTTTTGATTTGTAGGAATAGAGCATGTAGGATCGTTTCCTACCAACTTGTCCTAGCCTATTCCTTTAGTAAACTTTTCATTAGGTGAGAGCTCTTGAAAACATTTCTACGCTAGCTGAGTGAGTAACTGCTAGTTATTTAAAGATCCAACTTGAAGTACTAATATTATAATTATTGATAGTTCCTCTGTTTTTTCTAGGCTGCTATCAAACAACAACTCCTACAAATTCCCATAGGATTCATTCCCATAGGATTTAATGGGACATGCCATACCAATCATAAATTTTTTTCTATCCCTCTAATTTTCATACTCTATTAATCAAACAAGACCTAAGTTGTGCCGAAACAGTCTTTTCGTTGAAAGAACTACCTGGTAGATCATGACTTAATTAGTTGATTTGTAGTCCCAAACATGAGTGTTTCTGCTTGATTTCTTCCTTTTGTTCGTTACTCACAGACACATAATATAGGTTTCAAGCAAGCTTCCCATAGAAACAGCTAGTACAAGGGGACGCTCATCAACGAAGGGCAGCAAGAGAATAGTGGCATCTCAGACACCTGAAGGTGATAATCATCTTGCAGTCTCATCACAAGATGTGCCCAAGGCCTTCGCTGCTCTCTCGACAGCTAAGGTGCAGTTCCCCCATTTCCACTTGCCTTGTCATATCTATATTTGAGTGCGGAAGCCAATTAATTGTTGTCCCGCTCACTTCAAATTGACCGATGTTTTGCTTCTTACTAGGGGACGAAGAAACCTACTGCCAGCAACAATAGTAGGGCTAACTAGAGGCCTCCAGATGGAATCTCGATCAAGCCTGGAACGAAAAGACCATCAGCTTTGCAATCACCGGCTGGATCTGAAACATGTCGTTATGGAAGTGCTAAATCACGATCTAAACGGTGTAAAATAGGTCAGAGCCCAGTGCCGCACACATCCTCACTTCAGGAACACTCTCTTGTTGAAGGTATTTCCGTAAGCTTACTGCATTTACCAAGTTGTACTGTCAAGTGCTTTACATACGGTTTAGGATAGCTTTGGTTGCATGGTGGCCACACACAAACTTCCTCCCTAACACATGTAATGCTGATACAAGAGAAGCTCTTACTACTGAACTCAGTGATGAGTCAACTAAGATTCACAATGCCGCTGAAGGCATGTTTCCTGTATTTAGTCTGTTACTTCCAGGTGTACCACAATGTACTAAATATTTGTTTTTATATATTGATCTAGACCCCAAAGAAATGATCTCGTTGGACGGGGACACAACATGGAAAAAGGACCCAAAAGGATGTCCCGACCTCTGTGTGGCAAACTCCTAGTCGTCATTCAAAAAGGGAAGACTATGCCTGAGTTAGCTTTCATCGCTGCAAAGTTTGCCAGAGAATGCAACAATGTAGTCAGGAATCATGTGCATGTTCGTTCACATTGGAATCACTACAAAGATGATACTGGGCTTCTTGCTGACTATTACGGTGAAGTTGCGGTATGTACATACTGATGCCCTTTTCTCCCCTGTAATGTTTATATTAAGGGCTGCTTTGCTTCATAGGAATAGTGTAGGAATTGTATAGGATTTAGATCCTATAGGATTTTTCCCACACTAGTTGTTTGATTCATAGGAATACTAGATCATGAATACGCGCGTTGCCGCGCCCGTCCAGATTCGAAGAGATGTCAGATGTGACGTACGATCATATGGACATTTTGATTTTTTTTCTTCAAAAATATCAAAAAACATTTATCTTAATGTAGGTATTATGGGTGGCCACACGGTTGCCTCGCTCGTAGTTGAACCCACATAATTACAGAAGTATAAGACAATGTGTATATGTAAGAAATCCTCTGGATTCTATAAGAATGAACAATAAATTGAAAATCAATAAACAATCCAGCTCCTGCAGCAGGCCAAGAACAACATATCCCCTCGTAAAGGTCATAATGTAACCAGGCAGCAACAAAAATGTAGGAGACGGAAGATGGATGGATAGCAGCGATGCTCAAGTTTTCGTTTGATGCAAGATGGTGAACTAAGAATTAAAATTACTGGCCAGTGGTTTAATACTGTGTGTCTGCATCTGAGCAATTCCACATTATTATACACACACAACACTTTGACACGATGGTATGAAGTTCAACAAGGATCTGCTGCCTCAACAATGCATTCAACATTTGCAACTCTCTCCGGCTTTATCTTCTTGACCTCGATCTTCTTGACTTTACTTTAGTAGAGAAACATATGACTGGTAGCCAAAGCAGACTATTAATACAAGAAAAGAACAAAACAATGACAATGCTAAATAGAGATCTAGCAATATTGTTCTCATCCAGCTAAGGAAAAGTACATGAGGACCCTGGTTTATCCAACTAAAGAGGCCCAATCCGAATTAACATTTGGAGAACTGCTCGTATCAGGAAACTAAGAACTGTAGCAGGAAGGGAAAAAAACTCACTAACAAATATCAGAACCAGAATAAAAGAGGAACATATTCTATTTTAATAGTACAAATTACTGTTGGTGATTGTAGTCACTTAATTTGGTGGGCGATGATCTTAATTTTTTTTATTATTACTCCCTCCAATTCATAATAAGTGTTGAGGCTTTAGTTTAAATTTGGATCAACGGGAGCAACATTTATGCTGTTTTTTTTTAATATGAAAGTTGTTGTTGTAGTAGCAAATATCTCACATGATTACACACGTATATTTCAGTCCGTACCAATGAAGTGCAGCTAATTAGCTACATGCTACCGTTCTTAAAAAATTAAAGTAACCCAAAGTAATTAGCTGTTTTGAAGTGTCAGAGCATAATTTTGTTTAGCTATTTTCTGCTTTCAAAATCAACATATTACCTGATGCAACGATTGGAGACACGATCTGTAAAGACAACATAATTAATAAATAAATTCCATATAACTTACCAGGTTGATAAAAAAACGCAATCAAAGTCATTACTTGTAATGAGCACTACGCAAAAGGGATCCATATCAAGACTACAAAACATTTACTAATCACTAATCAGAAATCTACCAAAAATATGAGAACCTTTTGTTTTGGTTTCGTGCTCTTCCAAAGCTATGAGTTCCAGTAATAACCAGTAAGATCCTTAGTTGGTATGGTTGTCCACGAACAGATTAAGTCAATAGTTAACAATAAAGATTGACAAAGTACGCGATGTCAAATAAAACCATAGGTCAAGATTTGAAAGGGAAAATACTTTGCTGGTCTAGACGTCTAGGACATTTTCCATAATCAAAAAGGGGAGTCTAAAAGAAATTATGGGACACCAAACCACTTGTTTATTTGTAATATTCTTTTCTCCTCATGCATATGTTGCCCAATGTACCTTATCTCAAAACTAAATGATCCTCTGGCATATGTTTCTCAAGGCACCACATCTCAGAATGGATAATTAAGACTCGATCTGTTGAGAGTGTCATACTGAAGTGCTGAAAAGGTTGAGATCAAGAATTAATTAGCTTATGGTCAAAAAACAAGAAGCAACAATCTTTTCCCTAGAGAATATCATACCCATTAGTGCACATGATCAACACACTAATCATTATCACAGACGTTGGAGATTGGTGATAAGTTGCAGTCTAGTGTATTATGTACAGTGTTGCATCACAGACCATGCATGGGAATGTCGTTCAGAGGTATACAATTGGTTACCCTATGAATCTACTCTACAAATAGTGCGACTCATACAATGTTTTAGCTGTTTTCCTAACCTCTAACCTGATCAAGTGATGCCGAGAGAGAGAAGAAAGAGATGAACATGCAGAGACACCGAAACTTTTTTGTGTTGCACTCAACTTTGCAGCTTTTCATGTCTTCAGTTTTATTCAATGAAAAGCAAATTGTATCCGAGCATCGTGCTCTACTACTGGCCGTGCCATCCCATGACCCGAGCCTCACGCTAGACGAGCTACGACTAAGCCAAGATGCGCACAAAACCGCGTCAATTTAGCGAGAAAGAAACGCTAACAGAAGGCATCTATAACTGATGAAACTGAATGTGTCAGTAGGCGACACTTATCCAAATTCAGGAAAATTAAGAGTTGGACGATGAAGAGGGAGGGACAGGAATTAAGCCAACATTAGCACATTATTATAGTACTCCTAGTTGAGATCTATACAGAGAACCTTACCAAAGATGCTCCCGACTGCTTAGATCTGATCCTGAAGAAATCCGTAGCCTAAATCCACTTCCATCATTGAGCTGCTCCCTTCACCATTGCTATGGCGCGAACCGAGAACAGGGGAAGTCGCAGCGCCATATACCGATTGACTGACGCCACCGCCCGATCTGGTTGTAGATTTGGCGGCGGCAAGATTACCACAGAAGAGAGGTGAGGAATAAAAGTGTCCACGATTGCACGCCATTTATAGTGAGCCTGCTGAAGAGAGGAGGCAAACAAATTGTAACGCTATCCCATTATTACGCCGCCACCGTCAGATTGAATACACTTGAATGGCAGAAATTAAAGAGTGTGGAAGACGAAGACATGCATGCCATATCTGCCCTCTTTTCCAGATTTGCCGAACGGGTGTATAGATGGGCTCGTGATCTGAATCAGTCAGTTTTTCAATGGACCGGCCCATTACGAAATCAGCAGTTTAGCAATAAAATCGGCCTGGCTAACAAGAGGATGTCCAAGTCCATCTCCAGAGTAGCAGCCCTCTTAATGGTGAGCCGTACGAGGAGGGCAAACAGGTTCTAGCGAAGCTAAGCGGGACTAAATGATGATCCGAGACGTCCAACTTAGGATCAGACGGCTAGAAATGTCAAATGCTTGTGATGGCTCCTAGCTAGGTGAGTTTTACTGTTAACTAATATCCTATAGGAATAGTCCTATAGGAATTTTGTAGTGCAAATCCTATAGGAAATAAACATGCAGTCATACCTCATGAAAAATTCCTTTCGCATAATTAAAGAGAGCTCATCTTCCTATAGGATTCAACTAGGCATGACATATCAATCGTATGTTTTCCCTATCCCTATGATTTTTCTATTCTATGAATCAAAGGAGCCCTAAGATTCTAATTTTTGGAGATATCACTCTTATATCCATGTTCTTTCATTCCACTAGTCCAAGTTTGTTGTGGACATAAATGTGTCAGCGGTAAAAATGGCTTATACAAAGCTTCTTCAGAAAGGCCTTCGGCAATGTAGGTACCTCCTAAAAAAGGAGTACTTTTACAACATGGATCATCCCACTCAGGAAGAAAGCCCCGTTGCATCGATGAGTACCGATGAATGGAAAGCGCTTGTGGACCACTGGAATAAACCCCAAACGAAGGTCATTTCCTTTTCTACAACCAATTCTTTGCTTTGTACATGATTATGTCTACAGTTACTAGTTCTACCATTCGTGCAGAAGATATGTGCTAACAACAAAAAAACCGTGCAATGTTCCAATTTCATCAAGCAACTGGGTCGCGCAGCTATGCAGTGCATCTACAGAATTTGGTAAGCCAAAACCTGTCTGTAATTCAACGGAATACTGTGATGGATGTTTCAAGTTTCTTGTCTATTTACTTTCATTTTCGCTTAATGCATTGCTGGATAATTCTACGTTGATCACATTCATTGCGCTACAATGTAATTTACAATTCCGTGCTGGCGTATGGTATTATGCTTTTTGTACCATTTCCATTACATGATGTTTTTGCCAGCTTCTGTGGTTTTTGTTTAATTATTTCATGGACAGTTGCAGGCCGATTGAACTAAAATCCTATATGAGCTTTTGTGCACATTGTACCCTTGTACCAAGTCCATGTAGAACCTGCAAGCTTGCTTCATGTATGTCTATTATTTCAGGGAGACCCGTACAATAATAAAGAGCCCACTCCTTTGGAAATGTTCAAGGAGTGCCACTTCAGCCGGAAAAATGGCTTCTCCACCACAGTAGAAGATGCAATTGTAAGTAAGCTTTTGCCTCCATGTAAGTTGAATGTTGTATCATGTTGCTTTTGATAACCTTTTATTTTCTTAATTGCAAACCAAGGCTGAAATGGAAAAGCAGCTCTCTGAACCTACGGCAGATGGAGGACAAAAGAGTGAGGCCCAGGTTGTATCCGAGGTCCTCTCAATGAATACAACCAAACCTAGTTTTCTTCGAAATGCAGGGATTTTGTGTTCCTCTGGATCAAAGATTAGCAACCTGGTTGCAGGTCTGGAGATAGAGAAGAGGGGAAGCACAGAGCTGCTGGATATTGTGAGCAGTCAGCGTGATCAAATGGATGAGCTTAGTAGCATGGTAGAAGAAGGAGAAAAGAATCATGCCATCATGGAGGCAAGGATTGAGCAGTTAAGCCAGATAATGCTCACGCAAATTTAGAAATTCTAACCCAGGTAACGTGGTGACCTGGTGGTGCAGTGTTCGACGGTTGAACTTTTTGGTGATGCGGTGGTGCTAACTGAACTGTCGTTCCGATGCTGCTCATTGGACAAAAATTGTACTATATTATAGATAAAGAGCGAATTATACCTGTAATACTATGTAGGCGCTTGTATTTTTATGTTGTAGCGTTCTGTTAAGCAGGTTTGTGCGAGCCACTATTGAGCCCGAATGTTTATCGGCCGGTTTGTTCTACCCAGGTGGGCCGCTAGAGACACTGTTAACATGCTGTAACAATTAGTTGGGCCGAATTTTGTAAAGTGGCCTTCTTTGGCTAGGTTTTTTGTATATCCTAAATGGACTGTCGTAGCCCATAACAGTGTAAATGAAATGGCCTGCCATCCTCCTATTGGCAATAATCAACTTTTATTGACGCCGGATGACTAGGCCTACTATATGGGCCCTACTTTCTGTACAATTGGATTTCTATTCATGGGCTGCAGTAAGTCATAATGGGCCGTAAGTGATCACTGAGCGAAGGCCCAACGCAAGGGAAGTATAACATGGGTTGTAATTTCTGCAAAATGGGCCAAACTAGATAGTGCAAACGGCCCAAACCAACTGCCACGTGTCCGTTTTAGATTGGCCAATGTGTCGACATCAAATCAAAACATGGCATGAGCGGTCACTCGACACGTGTCGAGCTAAAACTTGGCACACGTAGACAGTGCATGTCTTTGCCTAATTGGATACGTGTCGGTTGCTTATTGGTCGGCATGGAAAGCACAAAGTTGCCACGTGTCCTTCTGTAATTGGCAAACTGCTGCGAATAATTTGTCCCATATGGCAAATAGAAATTGGCCACGTGTGTGATGACATCACGCGACAAGAATGACATCTTAATCATTGGCGCGACAACATAATCATTGGTCTGACACAACCGACACCATGGTCTCTGCCAGGGGGTACCGCCCCTTATCCGCTGTCACGACTATGCGGGCCGGCTGGGCTTTGGGCTTTGGCATGTCGTCACCATGACGGGAAAATCTAACCGTCAGTATGGCCATCTGTGACGCGAGATCCGCCACGGTCCTGCAAACCGTCAGAAAGACGTGTCCATGGCGGATTTTGGCCATTCGCCGACGAACTAAAATCGTTATAGACTAGCCAAATGTTACTAGTGTCACACTATTCTTTTTTACCTATTCAGTAGAGTCATATCATGAGTAGAGAATTTATCATATAGGATAATTTGCAGTGTGAAAGTATCTCTTCTTTAGTCGATTATCTATGTATCCCTTGGTGTGAGTTGCCGTTATAGAATATTAATGAGAAGTTTTATCATTTACTTTCTGCGCATCTTATTTTAGTTTGTAACTTCTATCATATGATTAATCTTGTTGGTTAGTATTGGTATCACTTTGGGAGCATTAAGTAATTCTAGTTGGTCTTGGCAAACTTAGCATTGGCCAGTAGCAACATTACTTTGAGGCTTAAGTAGAAAAGAGAGAAATACATGTAGATATACTATTCTATTATCTTTCTTTCTTGTTGGATCATAAGCTTAATATTCTTAAGATTCTATCGTTTGTACTTCCAAGGAAGATTGCATGATTGTTTTCTGTCACATGTATATTTGTTTGTTTCGCTCAACTCTTATGCTTGCTACCCAACTTTGCTAGCCAAAGACATGTACTGAGAGGGAATGCTTCTAGTGCATCCAAACCATGAACCAAAAACTCATGCCATTTGTGTCCACCATATCTACCTATATGTGGTATTTCACTGCCACTCCAAAGTGAATTGCTTGTGTGCTACCTTTAAATCTTCAAATATTACTACTGGTTATGTGTTTTGTTCTTAGCTCATGAGGAAGTATTGAATGGTTTATTGTCTTTTCATGACTTCCGTGACTAGCATGAATAATGTGCTAAGTCCTTAATATTGCAAAAAAGCAAGGCGCTGGGTGCCCATCCCAAACGAAATATAAAATAAACAAATAAATAAACAATGCTTCGCACATTATGTACTAAAGAGATCCTAAATAATGGTGTGCAATGGAGAACTACATGGGAACCGCTCTTGAGGTCACTATATGAAAATATGATAGATTGTTCAATGCCATTCGCTGACATAGACATGCATACCTCTCCAAATATATATTTTCAACACTCCCATTGCATTCAAAACAAAAAGCTCTAGCACATGAGTATTTTTGCATGGCCTTTATTTTACTTTTATGTTGAGTCAGTAAACCCATTTCCCTCTACCTCAAGCAAGCATTTGAGTTGTTGTGATCCGACCATTTATATATGTTGATCAATTAAATCCTTTCTTTTATTCTTCCTTGTGCAGCACAATGCTTTTGTCTGAATGAATATAATTTTGAAAGCTATCTATGATTGTAAAGAGATTGTAATGATTGAGCATGTGATTTCTGCAACAAGAAAGATAAGAACGATTTGTTAATTGTTCTCTGACCAAGAACGAAAGTTTGTCATCACCAATTATGATTTCCTCTATGCACCTCTATTTAGTGATTCCTTACTCATTGCAAGTTGAATTATATAAGAAGAAGTTGATGTCTATAATGACTTGTGTATTGGTAAGTATGATGCTTCTTGTCCATATTTTGTTTATCGACACTTCACCCCATAAACCCGTGGTCTGGTTTACTAAGTTCAGTTTCGCTTGGGGACAAGCGAGGTATAAGCTTGGGGGAGTTGATACGTCCAATTTGCATCACTATTTTATATCATAATTTACTGTTATTCATTGATATATTTCATATTTAGACGTGATACTTATGTTATTCCATCTATTTTGGCATGTTTGACGATTATTGGAAAATTAACCGCCGGAGCCAGGAATCTGCTGGAAAAAGGACCGTCAAGGCACCATATTTCTGAACACTAGCAATTCCCAGCAAAGATACATAAAATCCTATTTTCTAGATGACAGAGAAAGCAAGAAGGGGAGGCTGAGATGGGCCCTGAGGGGGCCAGACCACCCCTAGGCGCGGGCCAGCCTTAGGCCGCGCCTAGGCATGGTCTAGGCACCCTGGCCCACTTCTAACGATGCCCCCTCGCGTATTTCAACCTCTCGGAAAACCTAAGTTCGGGGGAGCGACCAGAGAAATATTCTGCCGCCGCTACGGGGCGAAGAACCAGAGAGAGAGAGAAAAGCTCTCCGGCAGAATCTGCCGGGAAATTCCTTCCCGGACAGGGGAGATCGTCACTGCCATCGAGCTGGACTTCATTGGGATCATCATCACCATCATCTCCACCACCAACACCATCATCACCTCCGTCTCCATGCCGTCCCGCTGTAACATATTGGGTTTGATACTTGTCTAGTTCATAGGGGAAACTTTCTCGATATTGATTACTTCTTCTAGTTGATGCTATTGAGTGATACCATTGAATTAAGGTTTATGTTCAAATTCTTATTCATCATTACATCACCTCTGATTATGATTCATATGATGTCTCGTGAGTAATTCGTTTAGTTCTTGAGGACATGGGAGAAGTCATGTTGTTAGTAGTGGAACTATGTTAAGTAATATGCAATGATTTGATATTTAAGTTGTGTTGTTATTCTTCTAGTGGTATCATGTGAACGTCGACTACATGATACTTCATCTTTATAGGCCTAGGGGAATTATCTAAATAGCTTAAGGCTGTTACAATCACTGGTTTCTCATCGTTTTGTCGGTGGCTGCATGAACGTGTGGGCCTGTGTGTGTAGGTGGCGGCCGTTCTGGACTTGGCCGGTTGAGCTTCTGGTCATGCGTTGCAACGGGCGTGACTGCGTGGGGCTGTGCAGCACGCGTCCAGTCTCCACTACGTTTTTCCTTGTGGGTTCCGTTGGTCAAAGGGGCTCCTACGGCGGAGCGAGAGGGCTGCAGTGCCTCGAAGGAGTCTATTCTTCTCTTCTGTTCTTCCCGAGAGGGCAGGTGCAGGCTAGGGTTTCCGGTGGCCGCCCAATCGAATTACTGCGAGATCTGAGCTCCTCTAAGGCGCTCTGCTGACGTTGTGCCGCGCCAAACCCTCGCCGTCTTGGAGAAGATGCAGGAAGGCTTTCTATCTCTGCTCGCCGTGGAGAGGGTTCGGGGCTTCAGGATGCAGACTAGCCGCTCCTCCGTGGAGGAGATGCAGGCGAGCCGTACCGCCATGGAGAAGATGCGGGAAGGCCGCGATTTCCGGTGGAATAGGATTGGTTCCACGGCGTGGAGAGGGGGGACGGCTGCGAGGCCGCGGAGGCACCTCGGCAGCTAGGGGTCTGCCGAAGGAGGGCCAGCTTTTCGCCGGTCGATAGGAAAGCCTGTCGGCGCTGTTTGGCTTTGGAGTATAGTCCCCAACCACATGATTCCTAGCTCCATCAAGCTTCGCCCACCGAGCTAACTGACAGGTGTTATCCCAGCTTTTGCTCCATATTTTCAGTGATGTGCAAGCTGAGTTTGTACAATTTGGTCCATTGACTATATGCGTTGTTCTGAAATTTGACAGGACTTGGATTTTTATACAATCGGTTGCTGGCTTCCTTTTTATAATACTAGCAGTTCTTCGATCTTGCTGCAATCTGGAGCTCCATGTATTTCTGCTGTTGTTGCTTGGAAAAACTGAAAATTCCCAAATCTGAAGCATTTTGACCTTTGTTCGTATGTACCATGGATGTGAATTGGAGGGCTGATTTGGTCAGGTAAGCCATGGCACATGAGCCTACTTAGTGTGTTCAGTTAGCAAAATCATGTATGTCATGCTACCGGTGTTACTTAATAGTACATTGTATCTGTTTAAAAAAACATTACTACACTGCAATGGAGTCTAAAAACTGTACTATGAGGAGAAGTAGGCAACACCTAATGAATTGTGGGTTATAGAAAATATTAGGCTCAGTTTTTTTAATTGTGTTTTGCAGGTGAATAGAAGGTCCAATCTACAATTGTTGATTTCATTTATACACTTAAGATCATCAGGTTCAGGGGAAGATTATCTAAGTACCATGTACTTTATCCACACAGAATGTTCCCTACTCAAATTCATCCCATGTACATCAGTAAGGCTGATATGAGATATCTGATGGGATAAAATCTTCTTAAAGTTAGTTCAACAAGGCTTTTACTAGCTACAATAATTACAGTTGACCGGTCCGTGAGAGTTAAGAGCAATTCCAATAATGTAGCCTGCTGTTGGCTATAAGCCAAGTGCCATGTCATCTATAGCCAATTTAGAGCCAACACATACAATAGTGGGCTATAAAAGTGTAGTACTTTTACAATACATGGCCCACCTTTTAGTCTCACATAGTCCAGCACGCTAGCTATAAGATAAGAGCTCACTTCTCTTCCCTCTCCTAATCTCTCTCCTCCAACTAAGCACATTTATAATATTTTATCTCTTATAGCCAGCTGACTGTACCTTATTGTACTTGCTCTAAGATCATTTGTGAAGTAGCACTAGCGTTTAGCCTACCAAGGTCTTGCTCTGCCATTGTTTCTATCAGTGGGTGATTTCTGTAAAACGAAATTACTTCTCTCTCTGGAGGTAAATTTTCGCACATGGAGGGAGTAATTATCAGGGTGTAGGAAAATTCAAACAAGTTGAGGATTCAATTTTGACTAGAAACTCCTTTGTATTCTTGAAAAATATAGGATGGCTACTGAAAAATATAAGCCTAACTCTGAAAGAAGTTGCCTATTTTTTGCAGCTGTATTTTCATCTGTACTAGCTCAAAAAAGGTTCTGAGGTAAACTCGGACTATTCAAACGTTTTTGGCGGAGAAATAAAGTTTACATTTTTCATCATGTGGATGAAGCACTCAAGTGATGGATTTGAGCTTCGTAGGCCACTAAGCATGGTAGTTTTGCTAGCATTAGTTTCATGAGAGTTGTTCCCAAAGTACGTAGCATTGCTTTACTAGCGTGCAGAAAAAGGAATCAATGCTTTCTTAGTTCACTAGCAGAATACTAAATGTACAATCAAATTGCTTGCATGATCTAGCGGGTAACCAAATCAGCAACGAAGTCCCGTGATGACTATTAGCACAAGAAGACATAGCCTGCTATAGGTTTCACACTAGCAAAAGTGCCTGTGCGTTGCATCGGGATGAAAAAATGCTCTAACAGTCCATCAAACCATTCGTGCTGATATTTCTTCTATTTATCTTCATCGTCGATGGTGGTCATGTTTTTTCTATTCATGGCAAATATAATTATAGCTAATACAAACAACTAACTATTTTGGATCTCTTCAGGTTTTATTAATTTAAAGTCGAGCATTCGTATGCTTTTTTTTATCTAAAGAAAAGAACTAACTCCACCGCTTATGATCCGAATAACACTTTTTTATTAAAAATATTAAACATTGCAGACTCAGATTTTCATATAATTATAGTTTTTAATTTCTAATTAAATAATTCGTAATTCTTTAATGTACTATTTTTCTCTGGTTTTAATTTCAATATAATTTCATTTAAGTATAATAATCTATATATTTTGTGCTACACTGTACATGTTTTTGGCAGCCGGACATCGTATACAAGCTATTGCAAGGAAAAAAAAAACTTATGCAAAAGAGTCTAGTACGTACCACAAGTATGATGTTCTTCCATAGAATGTATGCCTTAAAAGCTTGAGAAAGCACGCAACTCCATCTCTGATGGTATCGCAGTAGGCCAGTAGTACACGTACGGGAGCAAACACTCGCACGCTCGGCTGGAAGGCCCGGCGGCTGCTCCCGGCGTCCGTGTGAGCGCTGCATCTGGCGATGCCGTAGGCTATGGGTTGGCAACATTTTCTAAAAGTATCCCTTCCTTTATTTCAAGACAAGAATGGCTATTTGCAGCCCAGTATCCGGGCAGGCCCAAAATGGCCCAGGCGGACACCAACCCTAGAGCCTCACTCACTTGGTCATTTTCTATCCTCCCCCGCCGCCTCCTCCTCACAACTCCGGACCGGACGCGCACCCCCGGTCTCTGTGTCTATGAAGTTCTCCCCGCCGCCCATCTCTCTGCCGGGAGCGCGCCGCCGCGCGGGTCCCCCCGGTCTCCGCGCCTCGAGCTCTCGCTCGTCCTGCACATAGCGGGTGCCTGGGGCTCGGCTGAGAGGAGCGGCGGCGACCGCCCCGGGCCTTGTCACCGGCCGTCCGTGAGCAGCTCGCCCTGTGCTGCTCGAGCCCCCTCCTTTTTTTCATCTGTGACTCGATTTGTTTCATCTGTGAGCAGCTCGCCCTGCTGCTCGATCCCTCCTTTTTTTGCCGGATTTGTTTCATCTGTGAGCAGCTCGCCCTGCTGCTCGATCCCTCCTTTTTTTGCCGGATTTGTTTCATCTGTGAGCAGCTCGCCATGCTGTGCTCGAGCCCTCCTTTCTTGCCGATTTGTTTCGGCTTGTAAATCGATTTGGCATCCCTTCCTTTTCATTCATGCAGCAGCATATTTGAGACCAATTTGTGCTACTTTTTGATTCACCTTGCTGATATTTCACGAAAATTCGAAGTATATAAACCGGTAGCACCCATTGTAAGGGAACGATGTGGGACTATTCAACCCGATTCAATCGGTTGCCTGTGATTTCTTGGTGATTTTCCAATAGACAAAGCCCATGATGAGGAAGTCAATACCAAATGGCAGGCCCAAAGAGGAAGGCCGAAGTGCATGAAGGCGGTGTCGTACTCGATTGGTTAATTTCTGGCCGAACCCTATCGAACCGGTATCATGTTACGCCCAGTATTATGTGATTTAGTGGGAGGGCAAAATGGTCCAAAAAAAAGCGTTGACGAAAATTTTGGCAGAAACCTTAGCTCCTTTATTATTAGGTATAGATTCTACCAATTTTGGATTTAGCTATCTGCTTAGTAATTTCACTTCCAAAAGGTGTAGTTAGATGTAACACAAAAGCCTTGACATTACCAATGAAGGAATAACTCTTTTCTCTCTAATAAAATAAAGAACACCTAGAGAATCCCATTTGTGTATTGCCACAATTAATGTTAAAGGCCATGTAGAGGACCATGCGACTCACCGACACAAGGTTCAGATTCTTTTCCGCTATGATCAGCATGTCCTCTAGATTTTCTGTTTACAGTGTCATTTCCGTTTCCGTGATGTTGCTCGGTGTTGTTTTAGCTGTCCTTTTGTGTCATCTAGGGAGATAGCTATGTCTCTTTGGAGTGAGATTGCTGAATCCCTCGATGCTGATCGGCTAATAGAAATTAGTGGCAGAGAGGTTGTGGCTGATTTGGTTATAAGATCCACATAGAAAACAGACTGGTTACCTAAGTAGTCTTTTTTTTGTTTTCAGATTTCTTTCCTCTTATTAGTATGACATGCATGCTGATGGTTTTCTCAGTTATCTTCATTATAGTTAAGCTAACCCTCTCAATAAGCTCCGGGTCACAAGTTTGCCTTAAAAAAATTATTCCAAATATTGTTACTCTGCATGACAGTCTTGACTGGAGCCCGGTTTGTCATCTGGTGAGCCGGCATACACGTGTTAGACCGATCATGTTTTTTAAGGCGGTAAGGCGTTCTAAGCGTTGGGGAGGAGGGCGATCTACCGCTAAGCGCTGGGGCGCTCTATTGTGTAAGCGTCGCTTACGCGTTCTAAGGCGGATGCCTTAAAAACCACGCGTTAGATATTAATCTAGCGGTGCGGTAGTGTACAGGCTGCTGGGATCTTTGCTTCTTATTGAGTTTGTCAAAAAGAACCGTAGTCTATTTTAGTAGAGTTGTTCGCTATGAAAGTTAGTTCACGAAGTTCATAGGTGTTGAAGCAAGGTCGGTCGAACCTTCTCACACTGAGATCTTATTCGGATAATGTGTTAAATTCAATGTAGTTTATATGCATTCTTTTATTGATGATTTAATGCATGTGCCAGATACTGATTATTGCACCGAGAGAAGGCTTTGATGCCAGGGATAGTTTTCTTTGGCAATCTAGCACAAGATTATCAAAAGTATCAATATCCTGGCAGCTACACCTACAGAGACCTCTTGTGTCATGGATGTCGCCATGTCATAGACCTCACATCCGACACACTGTCCCTGCTTGAAGGATGCTGATTTGGTGATGAGTCGGTGATTCATATATCTTGAGATATTCAATCAGTGGCTATTGCTTAATCTGCAGGTAAGTGTTTACTCATGTGTATTTACTTGGATTGTATTCGTGCGATTACATGAAATAGAACAAATGTTAATGGCGACATGCATTAGATGTTCGACATATCATATATTCCGTGAATCAATTAAATTCCATTGTTATATTTGTCTTTCGCTCTGTATACATGGAACTTTAGTTGGATAGGATGGGCGCAGCAGCCTGTCTGTGTAATTTAAGATATCTAAAATAAGTTATTTGGTACAGATAGATTTATAATAGGTTCGAAGACTTATGCATTGTTCAGTGTAGTGCTCAAAATTGCTACGTTGATGTACAAAATATGATCTACATGGTGATCTCTTAATTTTCCTTAAAATCTTGAATTAAAGTCAAAGAAACAAACGCCTTCCAACACAATGTGACTATCCCTCCTAAGATTTTCAACCCTCTCAAACTTACTTATTGCAACAGTAGCTTTATTTGTTGTGAAAATAGAAAAATACTTTGCAAGTCTTGAGCCCATGTCAGTGATTTCAAGTTGCGTTTTTACTTCCTAGGACTGTGAAAAGCTTTGTGGATACTAACATTATCCTGTCTTGAGTTGTGAGATATCCATATCCAGATCTGTTCTCTCTAAATTTTGCTTAGAGAAATATTTTTTTATGGTTGCTCTGAACTTACAATGGTTGTAGGTATCAACACACGGATGAATTAAAAGATGCAAGGATGTGCTTATATTATTCCGGTAGCTTTCCTTTTTAGTAGGCAGAAATCAATTTTAGAAGGTAAAAGTCCTTCAGTGAATATCCAACTATTGATGGTGTATTTGACGTTAACTAGCCAAAAGAACATATTCTAGAGCAGTGGTTCGATCAGGATGTGTTCACAGAAGCAGGAACTGGCATAGCTGAGCAGAGTGACGGTAAAGATGAAAGAAAGAAGCTCAGTGCGTGAGTCCTGTATCGAGTCGAATTTGTTTAACTGGGCATGTCTCATGCTAGATTGTCGCATGTTTGGTAGTAGCGTTCTACTGCTGGATTTTTGCCTGTCCAGCTAGCCGGCTGAGTCAAATAGCTAGCTCTTACGTTATATGTTGCAGTGACGATTTGACATCTGTCATAAAAGTTATACAAGTTGAGTTATCCTTTTGGTGGGTAATAATTTTTTGAATCATGATCTTTTTTTTAATGCTTCGGAAAAACTGAAATGGGTGTAGTACAAACTCACCTTGGTGGGTCAGCTGGGTACCATATAGTTTTTACTATGTTAGTACTTATCTTTGATCAATATGTTCCCTTTGAGCTTAATATATCTGACATAAATGTACGGATTAGAATAGGTTTCCAACTCATCCAAATTAATTCTACATTACACTTCTCGGCATACTTAGAATGTCGTGTGACAATGATGTGACATAATATGTCAAACGTGATATAGCCGGCGCGGCGAAGCGCGCATGTCCACCTAGTGCATCGTGTATTTGGCTACTAATTGTGGGGTTGCGGGAGCGACAGAAACCCAAACCCCTGTTAGGAAACCGGTGCACGATGGAGTGCATGATCTCAAAGTTTAAGGCTGTGGTTAGATTTATCTTAATTACTTTCTTGTAGTTGCGGATACTTGCAAGAGGTATAATCACAAGTATGTATTAGCCCAAGTATGGGGTAGTGCATTAGCATAGGTTCACCCACACAACACTTACTAAACCATGTGATGAGGACATCCCTGCCTCACTACTACCTCCGCCATTGCAAGATGAAGATGAAGCTGTTGTGAAGCTCAAGTCCAATGAAGTTAGGATTGGACCAATGGCACGAGCTCGTGCAAAGCTACTCAAACAACAGGTGAATTTGTTCCTAAACGATACTTTGATCGATGAGAACTTTATACTACCTAAGTCGTATTACTTATGTATGATCAGGTATGAGGAGGAACCAAGCATCGCACGAGGAGGAGAGGAGCAGCTGGACAAGAAGCTGGACGTGAAGCTGGACATGGAGCTGGACGTGAAGACATCCCATGGACGCGCGAGGGAGGAGCGGGAGGCATGCGCGAGAGGAGGACATCTTCAGGCCGGCGCCAGGCCCGGTCAGACCGGCCGTGGCACCGGGCCATCCGGTCCCAGCCCCGGTCGGCCGGCTCCCACGCCGGATGAGCCCGGTCCAGACCGGCTCCTGCACTTGTGCCAACCGGGCCAACATCCAGGGGCCCTGGACGCTTAGGCGATTGCCACCCGGTCCCAGGCCCGGTCCAAATTCCAGACCGGACGAGTACGAGTCAGTCGATCGAATTAGGTCGGTTATTTTTATATCTTTACGACAAAATTATTGTCAATGCCTACAGATTGTAGACTAGGGTTTTGCTAGAAGTAGAGGGCAAGTAGATCTCGAAGGTTTAGGCGAAAAGTACTCGGCGATTGTGAAAACTAGGTTATGTTGACAGTAGATTCGATCCTTTCTTTGTCCCTCGACTCCCCTTATATAGGAGGTGGAGTCGAGGGTTTCGTATTGTACAAGTTGAGTCCGGGACGGTTTGTAACTCGTCCCGCCAAATTACAAATAATACTTCCTATTACAACTCTAGCTTTCCTTAATATATCTTGGGCTCCCGAATCTTCTTATTCTTCGGATAGTGGGCCTTCAGTAAATCCCGGGTTGTCTATGGCAGGCCCATTTGGGGTGCCTATGTCAGTAGCCCCGAGATTTTGCTTGAATCGTAGAGTCGGGGAAAATCTCTCCCGTTTATTTTTGTTCGAGAGCTTTTATCCATACTTGTTCACATAAAATTCTATATTGTACAGGGATAATGGTAGTTGGGGCTAGTTCATCTGACGGATCAGGTACTAGTTAACTGCTCTAGTGGCAATCCGCAAAAACCTACTTCAAGATCACGTCCCCGGACATGATCTCGGGATACTGGTGTAAACTTCGACGGTGCCGCTTAAGGTCTTACCATTCTGTCGAGTCCCAGTCAAATTTATCGGGTACCTAACGCGTCCGTTAGGATTTTTCTTCGTATCTGTTGATACGGATAAAAGTAGCAGAGCGCAGTCTTTGGCGATGCCACGCCCACAGAACGGATCTGGGTCTTACCTTCGCAAATTTGCGGCATTCAGAAATTGATCGCAACTTTGGCGTTCTGAGAATATATTGTCGAGTGCTTTTCGCCTTTGGAATAGCACATTTTATTGAGTCATATTTGATGACTTTATTTTGTCTTCCCGATGGGAGTATATGTAGAGTTATTTGTGTAACTCGAAATATACTCACTTCTTTTTCTCTATTTCTGATCAAATTCATCGGGCACGCGAACAGCGTTCCCGATGGGAGTAGCCCCGAGGCTACAGCCAAGAACTTGTGCTTGGGTGTAGGCTCCACAGATTAGCATCCTTTGCCGCTATATTTATGATCCTTCTCGATATTTTTATATTTATCGGGTGCGCGACCAGCGCTCCCGATGGGAGTAGCCCCCGAGGCTATGAACAAATTCTTGGATTTGGTCATAGGCTCTCGCCATTTCTATATTGTCATACTCGAAATTTTCTATTTTTCCAAAGTAGCCCCCGAGCATTTGGGCAAAAACTTGTATTTGATCAAAGGCTCCAATAGTATTCGAATGATTTGTCCTGTCGCCATTCTCTCTTTTTTTATTTTTCTTGTCGACAAACTTTCCCTTGTCAAAATCTCTTCACCTCTATGAATAGTCGAAATTTTTCTGCTTTGTGGGTCCATTTTTCTCACCACGTTGACACGTCGTGCAAGTGGGGGACACACGTCCTCCGCTTTTCCTGGCGCACGTTCTGTAACCTCGTCAATGTTGAAATACTAATTTGCCCTTGTTGCCACGTGGTAATCATCTCCTGCATTCTTTCTTCATCCAACGGTTCCGTCGCTTCACCGCACCTCTATATAAGATCCCCTTCTTCTTCCTTGAGCACTTCCGCTCGCGCCGTTCTCTGCTCTCCTCTGCGAAATCTCCCCTTGCGCTCCACTGCTCCCAAAGCTTTTCTCTTCGCAGCTGTTCTTCATTGCCATTGTTGATGCCACCGCGTCGTCTAACCAGGCACAGCACTCCCGATTCTTCCATGGCCGCCGCGGATCTAGGAACTGCGGAGTGGGAGAGGTCCAAGGTCACAAACCAAGACCTGAATCTCCTGAAGAAACTGGGAATCACCACGAAACCCAAAGCGGTTTGCTTCCCCAGCGAAGAAAGCTACCCAGCCCCTCCAATGGGGTACCGGGTAAGTTTTGTCGACCATCTCATCCGTGGTTTATCCACCCCCATTCATCCTTTTCTCCGTGGACTACTCTTTGTCTACGGTCTCCAGCTTCACCACCTCACGCCAAACTCAATCCTCCACATTTCCATTTTCATTACTCTTTGCGAAGCCTTCCTTGGCGTTTCGCCCAATTGGGCGCTTTGGAAGCGCATTTTCTTCTGTCGCCGCAATGGTTCTCCCAATGTCGCCTATAATATAGGCGGCGTTGTTATCTCTATTCGCTCCACTGCCAACTACTTCGACGTCAAGCTCCCTGACTCCGTTCAAGGTTGGCGCAAGAGGTGGTTGTACATTCGTGAAGAAAACCATGGATGCGCAGAGGACAACATTCCTCCATTTGATGGTGCCGAGAAAATTCTTCGTCGCCGTTCCTGGGATGCAGAGGCTACCGAAGAAGAAAGAACTTCGACTGAGGCCCTGATGACTCGCATCCATGAGTTGCAAAATACTCGCGGCAAAGAATTATCAGGTATCCAGATTATAGTATATTTCCTTAAGAATAGAGTTCAGCCTCTTCAGGCTCGCAAATTCCCTCTCTGGAAATATACTGGCGACGAAGACGTGGATCGGCTGTCGGTGGATTTGGAAGTCAAGGACTTGGAAAAGCTTGTCCGAAAAATCACCTCCCTCAGCAAAAAAGATTCCATCCCTTCTTCTTGTCGCGTGAAACCATTCAGCGCCGCCCATGCACTTCCTAAGGTAAACATTGTCGCGTAATTTCTTATTGCTTTGCTTTTTTGCATTTGTCGATACTGTGTTTATATATATATATTGTATCATGTAGGGGAAAACCCCTGATCTTGTCGAGAAGAAGATATATAATTCCACTATCTTTATTATATTGCAGCACCACGAGCCCGCCTCATTAAAAACCTTTCCGGCCCCACTCGGTGCCCCGAAAAAGGAAAAGAGTGCGTCTGAAAACTCGTGGGCGTTTCAGTACATTGAAGCTTTACAAAGGAGGACTATATTTTCAACACCTAGGCGTAGAAACGCCTGAGCTGTGCCACGTTCCAGGGATTTGGCTCGTCAATCCCTGTCTTCTTGTCTTTGATCCTGTATGCTCCTCCTTCGATTACTTCTGTGACGATGTATGGTCCTAGCCATGGTGACTCGAGTTTTTCATGGCTTTTTTGATTGAGTCGTAAAACCAGGTCTCCCACTTGGAAAGATCTTGGCCGCAATCGTCGACTGTGATAGTTTTTCAGGTCCTGTTGATATTTAGCGACTCGTGACAGGACCTCGTCTCGAGCTTCATCGAGTGCGTCGACATCATCTTCCAAAGCTTTTCTCGAAGTTTCCTCGTCATATTCTGCGACTCGTGGAGAATCATGCTCGATTTCTATCGGCGGGACTTGACTCCATGGACCAGGAAAAACGGCGTTTCTGTGTCGTGTATTTGGTGTTCGGATACTCCACAATACACTTGGCAGCTCCTCCGGCCAAGTATGCCGAGCTTTTTCCAGTGGTCCTAGCAGACGTTTCTTGATGCCGTTGCAAATAATGCCATTGGCCTTCTCGACTTGCCCATTGGTCTGAGGATGCGCGACAGACGCAAAACTCAATTTAATGCCTACTTCTGCACAGTACGCTTTGAACTCCTTGGACGTAAAATTGCTGCCGTTGTCTGTCACAATACTGTGAGGAACTCCGAAGCGAAAAACAATGCTTTTCACAAACTTTATTGCGGATGCTGCATCTGGTGAATTTATTGGCTTCGCCTCTATCCACTTGGTAAATTTGTCGACAGCCACTAGCAAGTACTCGTATCCTCCTGGCGAAGCTTTGTGCAATTTACCCACCATGTCGAGACCCCATTGAGCAAAGGGCCAAGACAGTGGGATTGGCATAAGTTCCGCTGCTGGTGAGTGAGGTCTTGCCGCAAATCTTTGACACGCGTCGCAAGTGCGCACTATTTCCTTTGCATCCTCAATTGCTGTGAGCCAATAAAATCCTGCTCTGAAAACCTTTGCTGCGATAGCTCTGCTACTCGCGTGGTGCCCACATATTCCTTCATGCACGTCCTTTAAGATGATCCTTCCTTCTTCGGGTGTAACGCACCGTTGTAGCACACCCGAGATACTGCGTTTGTACAGCTCCCCTTTTACCACCGTAAAGGCTTTGGATCTCCTAATTATTCGCCTTGCTTCGACTGGATCGTCGGGTATGGTTTTCCTTAGGATATATGATATGTACGCCTGCATCCATGGAATTTGCACCATCATGACTAGATCTTGCTCTTCTTCTTCTTCTGCTATGTTTTTGGCGATACTCGAAGGTTTCTCTTTTTTCTCTTTTATTTTTGCTGGTTTTGTTGATCTCTCGCTAATCTCTTCCCAGAACACACCTGGAGGGATTGCGAGGCATTGTGACCCGATGTTTGCGAGAACGTCGGCTTCATCGTTACTCATCCTGCTAATGTGGTTTACTTCACAACCATCGAATAGCTTCTCCAGCTCATTGTACACCTCCTTGTATGCTATCATACTTTCGTTGACTGCGTCGCATTGGTTCATTACTTGCTGTGCTACCAACTGTGAGTCGCCGAAAATTTTCAGTCGGGTTGCACCGCAAGCTTTCGCCATCTTCATCCCGTGTATGAGAGCTTCATATTCTGCTTCATTGTTAGATGCGTTTGGGAACGTCATCCGCAGAACATACTTCAACTTGTCGCCTTCAGGTGAGACTAATATCACGCCTGCTCCAGCACCTTCCAATCTCTTGGATCCGTCGAAGTTCATGGTCCAAGTCCTCGATAAATCTGGGGGTCCCGTGTTTTGTAGCTCCATCCACTCTGCAATGAAATCTGGTAAGATCTGCGATTTTATTGCTTTTCTTTTTCATACGTGATGTCCCGAGGGGAAAGTTCTATTCCCCAAAGGGAGACACGACCCGTAGCTTCTGGATTGTTCAGTATATTTGATAAGGGAGCCTCGTTGACCACTATTATCGGGTGCGCCGAAAAATAGTGTCGCAATTTTCTTGCTGTCGTGAATACTCCATATGCTAGCTTTTGATATTGCGGATACCGCTGTTTTGACGGCGACAGTACTTCGCTGATGAAATATACTGGCCTTTGAACTCCATGAAGCTTGCCTTCTTCTTCCCTTTCGACTACTAAGGCCGTGCTGACCACGAGGTGTGGCTGCAATATACAAGAGGAGAGGTTCTTTCTCTTTTGGTGCCACCAATATCGGCGGTGTCGAAATTGCTCGCTTGAGATTCTCGAAAGCTCTGTCTGCTTCCTCGTTCCATTGAAATTTTTCCCCTTGCTTGATCAACGCATAAAACGGCAGTTCTCCTAGCCTGGCGACGAATCTGCTTAAAGCTGCGACTCGCCCCGTTAGTTGTATTTCTTTCAACTTTGTTGGCTTTCTCATAGTAACGATGGCCTGTATTTTTCGGGATTAGCTTCAATCCCTTGCTGATACTAAGAACCCGAGAAGTTCTCCTGGGAACTCCAAAAGAGCACTTTGTCGGGTTCAGCTTGAGGCAGAACTTGTCGAGGTTGTCGAAGGTTTCCTTCAAATCTTCGATCAACGTTGACCCTTTCTTTGATGTTATTACGACATCGTCGATGTAGACTTGTACATTTTCCCGATCTGTGTTGCTAGGCACTTCTGCATCATCCGCTGATATGTTGCTCCCATTTTTCAGACCAAAGGGCATTGTTTTGTAGCAAAACACGCCATAAGGTGTGATGAACGCTGTTTTGGCTTCATCTTCTTCTTTTAATCTGATCTGGTTATAACCGGAATGCGTCCAGAAGGAAAGACGTTCGCATCCTGCCGTGGAGTCGATGATTTGATCGATCCTTGGGAGGAAAGTGATCCTTGGGACAATGTTTATTGAGACACGTGAAGTCGACGCACATGCGAAGGACTATTGTGTGTTTCTTCGGCACCATCACTGGGTTAGCTACCCATGTGGCTTCTGTAGATATTTCTCTGATGAACCCGGCATCTTTGAGTCGATCTATTTCGATAACATGGCTTTGCGGCTAGGTTCAGCCGCAAAGGTTGTTTTACTGGTCGTGCGAGAGGATCCAAATTGAGGTGGTGCTCGGCAAGTTCCCTGGGTACTCCTGGCATGTCGGCTGGACACCATGCGAAGATTTTCCAGTGCTCACGGAGGAACTCGACGAGCGCGCTTTCCTATGCGACATCCATGTTTGCAGCAATGGACGTCGTTTTCTTTGGATCTGTCGGGTGGATCTGTACCTCTTTTGAATCTTTATTTATATTGAAAGTTGGCTCCTTAGAAGGTCTTCCTACCTCGGGCAGCACATCATAATCAGTGAACCTAGGTGCCGCATATTCTGCTTGCATCCCGAAAGTTTCTGACAGTCGATGAAAATCCTTGTCGCATTTGTCGGCCAGTGCAAAGCTTCCTTTGATTGTGATAGGTCCCTTAGGCCCAGGCAACCTCCATAACAGATATGTATAATGCGGCACTGCCATGAACCTGGCGTACGCTGGTCGTCCCAACAAAGCGTGATATTGCGACGGGAAATCCACCACTTCAAACTCTAAATTCTCTATCCTGTAGTTTTCTCGGGTTCCAAACTGAACGTCGAGGTTGATCTTGCCCAATGGGTAACTTGGCTTCTCTGGTGTAATCCCGTGGAAACGTGTGTCGGTTGGCTTCAGATTTGCTAGGGATATGTTCATCTTCCTCAATGTCTGCGTACATGAGGTTTAAGCTGCTGCCGCCATCTATGAAAACTCTCGACACGTCGAAACCAGCGATTACAGCGGGTAAGATGAGCGCCGATTGCCCTGGTCGAGGAACTTGCTGCGGATGATCTGCGATTGTGAAGCCAATGTCTTGCCCCGACCAATTTAAGTACTCGACTGTTGGTGGAGGCATCTTCTCTGCCATGAACACTTGTCGAGATATTACTTTCTGCGCCCTGTTGGACGGCCTGGCTTTCTGAATCATCGAGACCACACCGTTAGAGTTGGGGTCAACGTATGGAGGTGGATGTGGTGCTGCCGCAATTCTAAGCTGGTGTCGATTTTCGTCGGTTATTGCGGGAGGAGGTGGAAGGTGGATCTCGCTCCTTGGCTCCCGAGGGTTTCTGTTATTTGCTTGAGCGTTTGCGATTCCTGCGGCTCGCAGCATTGCCGAATTGCGGCAATCTTTCTGGAGATGTCCTGATTGCCTCTTTCCATTGTTGTCGAGGTAAAAGTGCATTTGACACGGACCGTTCATCATCTCCTCGGGAGACACGTAAGGTCGTTGAATCCTTGGTCCACTATTTTGTCTGTTGAAAATCACCTCTATTGTCGCCTTGTTGCTCATTGCTCCTTTGATAATCATCTCGACTGTTTCCTCCAGGATTTCCCCGAAAACCAGCCGATATGTGGCCAGGAGCATCGTTGTTGTAGAACTGGCGAGAAAATCGCCTTCTATTTTGATAGTTTCGACTACGATCCTCTTCTGGCGACCTGTGTCGTTTGTTGTATATTGCGTCTTCTCCATCTGCCCACTTGTTAGCGATTTCCATCAACGCTGAGATTGTCTTGGGATTAGTTCTCCCCAAGTCCTCGACGAAGTCTGCTCGTCGGATTCCTGCCACGAACGCATCTATTGCCCTCTCGTCAGATATGTCTTCTGCCGAGTTTTTGATAATGTTCCACCGCTGTATATATTTTCTCATCGACTCGTCATGTTTTTGTCGACACGCCCGTAATTCTTCCAATGACGCAGGTTTCTTGCAGGTGGATCGGAAGTTTTCACGAAGATGTCCTCAAAAGTTTCCCAGCTGTCGATGGAGTTCAAGGGGAGTTTCTTTATCCAAGATCTTGCGGCACCACTCAGGTGAACTTGGATACTTTGCATAGCTGTTGCTCTGGTTCCTCCTACCAGTTTCACCATCTCGAGATAATCCACAGCCAATCCTCGGGATCTTGCAGGCCGTCGAACTTCTTGAAATTCTCGGGTAACTTGAACCCTTTTGGGACTCGAGTTTTTCGCACTCTTCTCGTAAAGCATGGGAGCCCACACATGTCTTCGTCGGCAAGCTCTGGCGAGTGCTGACGGTCCCTCCTTTCTTGTCGCGCTCTGTCCACCCTTACTTGGACTGCTGTGTCTCTTGCTCCACTTGCTCTTGGTGGGTCTTGAACTGCTGCGGCGGGTCGTGGACTATTTTGCCTAGGATTTTCTTCGGGAGGCGTTGTTGCAAACGTTGTTCCCATAACTCCTACTCCAGCCATCGCCATATTGAACAATGGTTCTCTCGGGTCCCCAGCAGGTGGTCTGGATGCCAAGATGTATGCTTGTGTTGCCATGTAACCTGGCGTTTTCGGGATGATATTTCCTCTTTCGTCGATCGACATAAAGGACATGTCGAGATTTTGGATTATGTTTCCTCTTTCTGCCTCAGGTATGTTTTGAAGTCGAGACATTGCTCTCCTCCGAGCTTCTCTGTGACTATCTCCCGAAGTTCTAGATTGTCGACTTAAATCTGCTCGGCGTCTGCTTGATGCAGAAGCTGCTTCTTTTCTCCTATTCAGGGATGCTGTCTGTTTTTCCAACTCTCTGCTTACTCGAGCAAGTCTATATTGATATGCTTGAAGTTCTTGTGCGGTAGCGGTGGTGGTCATAGGTTCTGAACCGTCCATGGCTCTCGCAGCCCTATCCCACGCTTCTTGCGGGAGCTGTACTCTTGCGCGAGTTGTAGATCCAGGATATTTGGTGCCTAGACCATGTCTGAGATCAGCGGGATCGACGTATGGATTTCCCAATTCGTCGAAAGCCTCTGATGTTTGCGGGTCTGATGTGCCTGCCCCTTCTACCACATAGATCTGATGATATTTTGTGCATTGATTTTTGTCGGGATTGGTGACACCATCATATAGAGTGGTGAAGACCTTTCCGATGGAGCAGACTTGTCGATGAAGTTGAAGCTGTCGACGCTGTCGGAGTCGCTGCTTATAAAGGAGTCCGCAGACGACTCGAAGGATGTGTTGCTGAAGATCTTGGCGAGCTTTCCGCTTGCTTTGTTGTCGACGAAGTATGTCGACGAAAACTCTCGTCACTCGACGAAAAGTTAGAATCGACCGCTGAAAATTCCGACGAGATCGGAACTTCGAGACGGTAGGATCCTTCCTTGTTGACGCCAAATCGGAATTCTCCGAACGTCATGATGATGGGCTCCTCCAGATAGGCACATGCATCCATACGGGAGGGCGGGTGAGGAATAAAATTGAATAGATCAGTTTTTCCCTTGTTACCTGATACGTCTCCAACGTATCGATAATTTCTTATGTTCCATGCCACTTTATTGATGATACCTACATGTTTTATGCACATTATATGTCGTATTTATGCGTTTTCTGGAACTAACCTATTAACAAGATGCCGAAGTGCCAGTTCCTTTTCTGCTGTTTTTGGTTTCAGAAATCCTAGTAACGAAATATTCTCGGAATTGGACGAAATCAACGCCCAGGTTCCTATTTTTCCACGAAGCTTCCAGAACACCCGGGAAGGACCGGAGGGGGCCACAGGCCCACCAGGAGGGTGGCCGGCGCGGCCTAGGGTTGGCCCGCGCCGCCTTACCCCCTGGCCGCCTCTTCGACCTTCGACGCCGCCTCTTCGCCTATATAAAGCCCTGCGTCGAAAACCCTTACGGGAAAAAGCCACGATACGAGAAAAGTTCCAGAGCCGCCGCCGTCCGAAGCCAAGATGCGGGGACAGAGTCTGTTCGGCACCGGGACGGGGAAGTGCCCCGGAAGGCTTCTCCATCGACACCGCTGCCATCTCCACCGCCATCTTCATCACCGCTGCTTGCTCCCATGAGGAGGGAGTAGTTCTCCATTGAGGCTCGGGGCTGTACCGGTAGCTATGTGGTTAATCTCTCTCCTATGTACTTCAATACAATGATCTCATGAGCTGCCTTACATGATTGAGATTCATATGAGTTTTGTATCACTATTCATCTATGTGCTACTCTAGTGATGTGTTATTAAAGTAGTTTTATTCCTCCTGCATGTGTGCAAAGGTGACAGTGCGTGCACCGTGTTAGTACTTGGTTTATGCTATGATCATGATCTCTTGTAGATTGCGAAGTTAACTATTGCTATGATAATATTGATGTGATCTATTCCTCCTACATATGCATGAAGGTGACAGTGTGCATGCTATGCTAGTACTTGGTTTAGTCGTTTTGATATATCTTACACTTAAGGTTACTTAAACATGAGCATTATTGTGGAGCTTGTTAACTCCGGCATTGAGGGTTCGTGTAATCCTACGCAATGTGTTCATCATCCAACAAAAGTGTAGAGTATGCATTTATCTATTCTGTTATGTGATCAATGTTGAGAGTGTCCACTAGTGAAAGTGTAATCCTAGGCCTTGTCCCTAAATACGCTGAGTTACTACTGCTTGTTCTTGTTTCTGTGTTACTACTGCTGCAATACTACCACCATCAACTACACGCCACAAGCTATTTTCGGCACCATTGCTACTGTTCATATATATTCATACCACGTATTTCACTATCTCTTCGCCGAACTAGTGCACCTATTTGGTGTGTTGGGGACACAAGAGACTTCTTGCTTTGTGGTTGCGGGTTGCATGAGAGGGATATCTTTGACCTCTTCCTCCCTGAGTTCGATAAACCTTGGGTGATCCACTTAAGGGAAAACTTCTTTGTTCTACAAACCTCTGCACTTGGAGGCCCAACACTGTCTACAGGAAAGGAGGGGAACGTAGACATCAAGCACTTTTCTGGCGCCGTTGCCGGGGAGGAAAGGTAAAAGGTACTCACACTCCGGATCTCGGCTACTAAGCTATTTCCGGCGCCATTGTAAGTACTCGAAGCTATTTCCTTTAGACTCTGCAATTGCGACATTTGGTTTCTTGTTTACACTAGTTAGGCATAATGGAAAACAACAAAAATATGAGAGATCTTTATGAACTTTATCTTGAATTAGGACATGATGTGTTTGAAGAGAGAATTAAAAAACCCATGGAACTTTATATGCATGCTAATGGGAATGTTATTACTATGAATGCTTTGAACACCATTGTTGCTAATGCTATGGAAAATTCTAAGCTTGGGGAAGCTGGCTTTGATGAGCATGATATTTTTAGTCCCCCAAGCATTGAGGAGAAAATTTACTTTGATGATACTTTGCCTCCCATTTATGATGATTATAATGATAGTAGTCTTTTGTTACCACCTGTTATGGAGGATAAATTTGATTATGATTACAATATACCTCCTATATTTGATAGCTACTTTGTTGAATTTGCTCCCACTACAATTAATAAGAATGACTATGCTTATGTTGGGAGTAGTAATTATTTTATGCATGAGACTCATGATAAGAATGCTTTATGTGATAGTTATATTGTTGAGTTTGCTCATGTTGCTACTGAAAGTTATTATGAGAGAGGAAAATATGGTTGTAAAATTTTTCATGTTACTAAAACACCTCTCTATGTGCTGAAATTTTTGAAGCTACACTTGTTTTATCTTCCTATGCTTGTTACTTTGCTCTTCATGAACTTGTTTATTTACAAGATTCCTTTGCATAGGAAGCATGTTAGACTTAAATGTGTTTTGAATTTGCCTCTTGATGCTCTCTTTTGCTTCAAATACTATTTCTTGCGAGTGCATCATTAAAACTGCTGAGCCCATCTTAATGGCT
Source organism: Lolium multiflorum (assembly GCA_030979885.1). Taxonomy (NCBI): domain Eukaryota; kingdom Viridiplantae; phylum Streptophyta; class Magnoliopsida; order Poales; family Poaceae; genus Lolium; species Lolium multiflorum. The sequence goes on along the minus strand of CM061751.1, from coordinate 226,313,421 downwards.
ATAAAGAAAGAACTTCTTGGGAGATAACCCATGTGTTATTTTGCTACAGTACTTTGTTTTATATTTGTGTTTTGGAAGTTGTTCACTACTGTAGCAACCTCTCCTTATCTTAGTTTTGTGTTTTGTTGTGCCAAGTAAAGTTTCTATGTCAAAGTTGATGTTATATTTGGGATTGCTGCGCAGAAACAGCATTGCTGTCTGTCACGAATCTGGGCCTATTTCTCTGTAGAAAATTCGAAAAAATCTGCCAATTTACGAGCGTGATCCTCAGATATGTACGCAACTTTCATTAGTTTTGAGTTTTTCCATTTGAGCAAGTCTGGTGCCATCTTAAAATTCGTCTTTACGGACTGTTCTGTTTTTGACAGATTCTGCCTTTTATTTCGCATTGCCGCTTTTGTTAAGTTGAATGAGTTTCTTTGTTCCATTAACTTTCAGAAGTTTTGTGCAATGTCCAGAAGTGTTAAGAATGATTGTGTCACCTCTGAACATGTGAATTTTGATTATGCACTAACCCTCTAATGAGTTTGCTTGAAGTTTGGTGTGAAGGAAGTTTTCAAGGGTCAATAGAAGAGGGTGATATAATGTGATCGAGAAGAGTGAAAGGTCTAAGCTTGGGGATGCCCCGGTGGTTCATCCCTGCATATTTTAAGAAGACTCAAGCATCTAAGCTTGGGGATGCCCAAGGCATCCCCTCTTCATCGACAACTTATCAGGGTTCTTCTAGTGAAACTATATTTTTATTCCATCACATCCTATGTATTTTACTTGGAGCGTCTGTGTGCTTTTATTTTTGTTTTTGTTTTGTTATCTTAGTTCTCTGAATAAGTTCATCCTTGTGTGGGAGAGAGACATGCTCCGCTGGTTCGTATGAACACATGTGTTCTTAGCTCATAATATTCATGGCGAAGTTTCTTCTTCGTTAAATTGTTATATGGTTGGAATTGGAAAATGCTACATGTAGTAATTGGTAAAATGTCTTGGATAATGTGATACTTGGCAATTGTTGTGCTCATGTTTAAGCTCTTGCATCATATACTTTGCACCTATTAGTGAAGAAATACATAGAGCATGCTAAAATTTGGTTTGCATAATTGGTCTCTCTAAGGTCTAGATAATTTCTAGTATTGAGTTTGAACAACAAGGAAGACGGTGTAGAGTCTTATAATGTTTACAATATGTCTTTTATGTGAGTTTTGCTGCACTTGTTCATCCTTGAGTTTGCTTCAAATAACCTTGCTAGCCTAAACCTTGTATCGAGAGGGAATACTTCTCATGCATCCAAAATCCTTGAGCCAACTACTATGCCATTTGTGTCCACCATACCTACCTACTACATGGTATTTCTCCGCCATTCCAAAGTAAATTGCTTGAGTGCTACCTTTAAACAATTCAAAAGTTATTACCTCTGATTTGTGTCAATGTTTTATAGCTCATGAGGAAGTATGTGGTGTTTTATCTTTCGATCTTGTCATTTACTTTTGACAGACTTTCACAATGGACTAGTGGCTTCATCCGCTTATCCAATAATTTTGCAAAAAGAGCTGGCAATGAGGTTCCCAGCCTCAATTAATTAACTTGCATTAATAATTCTCTTCACATGTTTTGCTCTGATTCATCAGTAAGCAACTTAATTTTGCAAATAGACACTCCTCCATGGTATGTGAATGTTGGAAGGCACCCGAGGATTCGGTTAGCCATGGCTTGTGTAAGCAAAAGGTTGGGAGGAGTGTCATCCATAAATAAAGAAAAACTAAACTAAAGTACATGTGTAAACAAAAGAGAAGAGGGATGATCTACCTTGCTGGTAGAGATAACGTCCTTCATGGGAGCCGCTCTTGAAAGTCTGGTTGATGAGGTAGTTAGAGTACCCACTACCATTCGTTGACAACAACAAACACCTCTCAAAATTTTACTTTTTATGCTCTCTATATGTTTTCAAAATCAAAGCTCTAGCACAAATATAGCAATCGATGCTTTCCTCTTTGAAGGACCATTCTTTTACCTTATTGTTGAGTCAGTTCACCTATTTCTCTCCATCCCAAGAAGCAAACACTTGTGTGAACTGTGCATTGATTCCTACATACTTGCATATTGCATTTGTTATATTACTCTATGTTGACAATTATCCATGAGATATACATGTTACAAGTTGAAAGCAACCGCTGAAACTTAATCTTCCATTGTGTTGCTTCAATACCACTACTTTAAATTATTGCTTTATGAGTTAACTTTTATGCAAGACTTATTGATGCTTGTCTTGAAGTACTATTCATGAAAAGTCTTTGCTTTATGATTCAGTTGTTTACTCATGTCATTACCATTGTTTTGATCGCTGCATTCATCTCATATGCTTACAATAGTATGATCAAGGTTATGATGGCATGTCACTTAAGAAATTATCTTTGTTATCGTTTTACCTGCTCGGGACGAGCAGAACTAAGCTTGGGGATGATACGTCTCCAACGTATCGATAATTTCTTATGTTCCATGCCACTTTATTGATGATACCTACATGTTTTATGCACATTATATGTCGTATTTATGCGTTTTCGGAACTAACCTATTAACAAGATGCCGAAGTGCCGGTTCCTGTTTTCTGCTGTTTTGGTTTCAGAAATCCTAGTAACGAAATATTCTCGGAATTGGACGAAATCAACGCCCAGGTTCCTATTTTTCCACGAAGCTTCCAGAACACCGGGAAGGACCGGAGGGGGCCACGGGCCACGGGAGGGTGGCCGGCGCGGCCTAGGGTTGGCCGCGCCGCCTTACCCCCTGGCCGCCTCTTCGACCTTCGACGCCGCCTCTTCGCCTATATAAAGCCCCTGCCGAAACCCTTACGGAAAAGCCACGATACGAGAAAAGTTCCGAGCCGCCGCCGTCGCGAAGCCAAGATCGGGGACGGAGTCTCTGTTCCGGCACCCTGCCGGAGCGGGGAAGTGCCCCGGAAGGCTTCTCCATCGACACCGCTGCCATCTCCACCGCCATCTTCATCACCGCTGCTGCTCCCATGAGGAGGGAGTAGTTCTCCATTGAGGCTCGGGGCTGTACCGGTAGCTATGTGGTTAATCTCTCTCCTATGTACTTCAATACAATGATCTCATGAGCTGCCTTACATGATTGAGATTCATATGAGTTTTGTATCACTATTCATCTATGTGCTACTCTAGTGATGTGTTATTAAAGTAGTTTTATTCCTCCTGCATGTGTGCAAAGGTGACAGTGCGTGCACCGTGTTAGTACTTGGTTTATGCTATGATCATGATCTCTTGTAGATTGCGAAGTTAACTATTGCTATGATAATATTGATGTGATCTATTCCTCCTACATATGCATGAAGGTGACAGTGTGCATGCTATGCTAGTACTTGGTTTAGTCGTTTTGATATATCTTACACTTAAGGTTACTTAAACATGAGCATTATTGTGGAGCTTGTTAACTCCGGCATTGAGGGTTCGTGTAATCCTACGCAATGTGTTCATCATCCAACAAAAGTGTAGAGTATGCATTTATCTATTCTGTTATGTGATCAATGTTGAGAGTGTCCACTAGTGAAAGTGTAATCCCTAGGCCTTGTCCCTAAATACTGCTGAGTTACTACTGCTTGTTTATTGTTTTACTGTGTTACTACTGCTGCAATACTACCACCATCAACTACACGCCAGCAAGCTATTTTCTGGCACCATTGCTACTGTTCATATATATTCATACCACCTGTATTTCACTATCTCTTCGCCGAACTAGTGCACCTATTTGGTGTGTTGGGGACACAAGAGACTTCTTGCTTTGTGGTTGCGGGTTGCATGAGAGGGATATCTTTGACCTCTTCCTCCCTGAGTTCGATAAACCTTGGGTGATCCACTTAAGGGAAAACTTGCTGCTGTTCTACAAACCTCTGCACTTGGAGGCCCAACACTCTCTAGGAAAGGAGGGGGAACGTAGACATCAAGCACTTTTCGGCGCCGTTGCGGGAGGAAAGGTAAAAGGTACTCACACTCGGATCTCGGCTACTAAGCTATTTCCGGCGCCATTGTAAGTACTCGAAGCTATTTCCTTTAGACTCTGCAATTGCGACATTTGGTTTCTTGTTTACACTAGTTAGGCATAATGGAAAACAACAAAAATATGAGAGATCTTTATGAACTTTATCTTGAATTAGGACATGATGTGTTTGAAGAGAGAATTAAAAAACCCATGGAACTTTATATGCATGCTAATGGGAATGTTATTACTATGAATGCTTTGAACACCATTGTTGCTAATGCTATGGAAAATTCTAAGCTTGGGGAAGCTGGCTTTGATGAGCATGATATTTTTAGTCCCCCAAGCATTGAGGAGAAAATTTACTTTGATGATACTTTGCCTCCCATTTATGATGATTATAATGATAGTAGTCTTTTGTTACCACCTTATGGAGGATAAATTTGATTATGATTACAATATACCTCCTATATTTGATAGCTACTTTGTTGAATTTGCTCCCACTACAATTAATAAGAATGACTATGCTTATGTTGGGAGTAGTAATTATTTTATGCATGAGACTCATGATAAGAATGCTTTATGTGATAGTTATATTGTTGAGTTTGCTCATGTTGCTACTGAAAGTTATTATGAGAGAGGAAAATATGGTTGTAAAATTTTTCATGTTACTAAAACACCTCTCTATGTGCTGAAATTTTTGAAGCTACACTTGTTTTATCTTCCTATGCTTGTTACTTTGCTCTTCATGAAGTCGAAGATCTTGAACGTGCCATCGAGATCAGGTCCTTGCAGCCTCTAATTCCCACAGACGGCGCCAATTGACAAAGGATTAACTTGTCAATGCCTACAGATTGTAGACTAGGGTTTTGCTAGAAGTAGAGGGCAAGTAGATCTCGAAGGTTTAGGCGAAAAGTACTCGGCGATTGTGAAAACTAGGGTTATGTTGACAGTAGATTCGATCCTTTCTTTGTCCCTCGACTCCCCCTTATATAGGAGGTGGAGTCGAGGGTTTCGTATTGTACAAGTTACAGAGTCCGGGACGGTTTGTAACTCGTCCCGCCAAATTACAAATAATACTTCCTATTACAACTCTAGCTTTCCTTAATATATCTTGGGCTCCCGAATCTTCTTATTCTTCGGATAGTGGGCCTTCAGTAAATCCCGGGTACTATCTATGGCAGGCCCATTTGGGGTGCCTATGTCAACGACCTGAGGTCATCCTGAACGCCTATATAAGTCCCCAGGACGCCCCCAAAGTAGATTTAGACCATGTTTAAGATAAACCCTAGTTCATAGTTGTTTGCTTTGCAACTCTATTGAATCTCTACACCCGATTGCATTGATTTGGTGTGGAATCTCTGAAAGTCTTGTGTGATCTGCTGTTCCATTGGGAATTAGGAGGTTGCAACTTACCGCTTCGTGGTCGGCGGCTACGTGCGCAAGTGTGTGGAGTTGCGAATATCTTGCAGGGGTTGAGAGCTGTTGCATTGGCGACAGGGACCAATCGAGAGATCTCGTTGCCTCATACAAGTTATCTTCCACTACATCGTCGTGTATCTCCGCTGTGTTCATCCCGTGATCATCATCACCACTGTTGCTTACTGAGAAGATCGGGCCACCCCTTATCATTTTGGTATCAGATTTCAGCGTTTCCTCGGTAAGCCATCCACAATCCACCCCATAGTTGAGTTGTGAGTGTTTCCTATACAGAAAAAGCCAAAAATATTAGGGTTAGGGTTTGCCATAGCCTTAGATTGCACTAATTTCGAGTTTTAGTTGCTTTTCGTAGTTGTTTTTGCGTATCTTTATCTTTCATCTAGTAGAATTGTTAGGGTTTGTGTTTCTATATCATCTAGTTTTTCATCTAGAGTCAGTTTTTGTTTACTCCGAGTCCACATAGCATACAGTGTGTTTGTCCAAACCATAGCCACAGCCTTTCGATATAAGTGACTAGGAACTTCCCCAGAAGAGACTAGTTTTACCGCTCGATAGGCTGCTCATTAGGGTTTTGGTGTTTTGCATTATCTATTGGCCGTGTTATCAAGGAGTTGAGTCATAAAATAAAAAAATAAAACAAAACCAAAATAGATAAGTAGCAAAAAGAGCTACATCGCTGCGTGTGTTACAAAAGAAAATCCAAAAAGAAAAGTGAAGTGCTAGTAGAATCAAGTGAAGGCCTAAGTTTTCTTTAACTGCACCCGTAGTTGAGCAATCTTGTGCCTGTCCCGTTGAGCTTTGCTAGCGTCTCTCGAGTGCATTGCAACCTTTTCATCCATATAGTTGCATTGCCACATTTATCGCCTTGTGTGAGTATCTTTGGTTGTCTACGGTCAGCGCTAGAGCTTGTTATTGGTGCAAATAGGTAGCCTACCTACAGCCCCACATATATCCTGCTTTGTCGTGTGATTGTTCTTATACCCTTGATATTCGCTTCGCTACATCCGTGCACTAGTTGTTACTACAAGTGGTAAGCAACACTAATTTACTTTGGAACGGTAAGATTTCCTTTTCTTATCAGTTTTGAGTGAGTTGTGAGAGTACCACCACATATATTTTTGATTTAGTGCACTAACCTACTAACCATGTCTTCTAGTGATGCTAAACTTGTTAACCAGAAAGACAAGGATGCTGCAGATCTGATAACATGGAGGGATTATGAGGCTCTTCGTAATGAGATGCGACGTGAATTCCGCATTGAGGATGATGAGCTTAGGGGAACGGTCCAAGAGATCTCCCAGAAGCTGGATGCCACTAATGAGACCGTCACTACCATGACCGATCAAATGCTGGTCTCGAGACGGAGTTTCGCGATGGCGGCGGAGTTTTGGGCGTCTTCTGGAAATATGGTCGAACCCCCTGGCGTTTTTAGGTCGAAAGTCTTAAGTAGTCCATAGGAGAGCGTCGGGCGGCGGCCGAGGCGCCCTCACCATAAGGCGGCGCGCCCCCCTCCAGGCCGCGTCGGACTATGGTGTGGAGGCCGTGGGCCCCCCTGGCTCGCCCTTTTGGCCCCGAGAGTTCTCTGTGAAAATAGGCCCATTGCGATTATTTCCGGGGATTTTCCTGAAAGTTGAGTTTCTGCACAAAAATAAGACACCAGTGCAATTTTTCTGAAAACAGCGTTAGTCCGTGTTAGTTATATCCAAAATACACAAATTAGAGGCAAAACAATAGCAAAAGTGTTTGGGAAAGTAGATACGTTTTGGACGTATCACCCCTCTTCCTCTTGGTGTTTCTAGTGTTTTGCAGGAATTCTGCGATGTGTTTCTGGAGGTGGTGCCACCAGGACTACCACCATTGCGTGGTATTGAGCATCAAATTGACTTGATCTCCAGCGCCTTGCTGCCCAATAGGGCGCCATATCGCACAAATCTCAAAGAGACGAAGGAGATACAGAAGCAAGTACAAGCGCTACTCGACAAAGGTTATATCCGCATAAGCCTTAGTCCTTGTGCTGTTTCTGTTATTCTAGTTCCTAAGAAAGATGGTACATGGCATATGTGCGTAGATTGTTGAGCGATAAACAACATTACTATTCGATATCGTCATCCTATTCCCCGTTTAGAGGATATGCTAGATGAATTGAGTGGTGCTGTTGTTTTCTCTAAAATTGATTTGCGTAGTGGTTATCATCAAATTAGGATGAAAGAAGGGGATGAGTGGAAAACAGCCTTTAAAACAAAATTTGGTTTATATGAGTGGTTAGTAATGCCTTTTGGTCTAACTAATGCACCTAGCACCTTCATGAGACTGATGAACCATGTTTTGCGTGATTTTATTGGCAAGTTTGTGGTTGTGTATTTTGATGACATATTAATCTACAGCCGCAATAAATCTGATCATACTATACATATTCGACATGTTTTGCAAGTGTTGTGATGAGGATTAGGTTTCCCGATCTTTCACGATGCACCTTGTTGATCCATAGGACCGATAGATCTTGAACTTCCTCGACAGATTCAAGGATACTCAAGCGCATATGATTACTCTTGACAACTCAAGAACTCACACATCTTTATTGGATAACTAGACGAACGTCCGAGACGCCGTCATAGGGCCAACCCCGCAGGGATGGTGATACTGGAGGAACCCAAGGTTCTACATAACTTGAATCAAAACTAGACTACTCAAACCCTAGCCGCCCCACCTCCTTATATGAGGGGGAGGGTGGCCGGCCGGCCAACCCCTATTGGGTTGGGGCGCCCACTCATGGGCCTAACCCTAATTTGACTTGGACAGGCCCAAGTCAAATAGACTCTATTAAAACCCTAATTTGGCCCACCACATGACCTGGCTACATTATTTCCTAATAACAATGCTACGATACAATAATAATGGTACAACCTTAGACTTAATCCTCGTATCTATGGCTGTCCTAGTGTACCATGCCTGGATATCCATATCATTCTCCCCTTCTTCAAGAAGCGTTGTCCCCAACGCGTGAGGGTCTGCTAGAAAAAGGGTAAGTCAGATAAGAACATCGCCGATCTTCATCCTCAAGCCTCGCCAGTCTTCCACACCTCATCCTCCCTCTCGACTAGCTTGTCTTGAACTTGGCGCCCCTTTGGTCTTCGACGCCATCAACCTGATTGAAGACACAAGCATCCTCCCAAATGCAACTGAAACGCGCCATACAAATCACCCAAAACAAACAGAACAAGCTCCTGTCCGCCATGGATCCAAATAAGCTGAACACACCCGAGTACGCACTCTTTGGATCACCAATGTCTTCGTCCTTTGAAGAATTTTGTTTTTGATACACTCCACGACGCACAAGTAGCAGCAACAGCAGCAAGAGCAGCAGCAGCCGCTGGCCTGGACGTCGCCTCTGCTGACCGGCCGGCCAGAGACCCGGTTCAACCGGCCTAGGCGCCAGCGCATCCGGCCTACGGCCCGGTTGACCGGCGGCACCGTCGACGCGCAGTACTCACCCCGGTTGGCGTCAGCGCCTGCCCCGGTTTGCGCCGGACGTGCTCCTCCGCCGGTCGGCCCAGGTGGCCGGACCCGCCGGTTACAGCATCCGGTCAACCGGCCTGTGGACCGGCCCGGCCTGTGGAGCCGGTCTGCGGACGGCGCGCCGGCCGCCGGACGGATCTGTTCGTCTTTCCCGCGAATTTTCCTGCCGCGGCAGAGATTTCTTGCGAACTCCTGTCGTGGCAGAACTCTGGTAGCGCTCCTCCTTCCTCTCCCTTGCAGCCACCACCTCCGCATGCACGAAGGCCGTGAGAACTTGACTCTGCTGCCCACTTCCTCCTCCTTGATCTTCACCAACACCATGGCGGCGACGTACCCAATGGTAGCCACAGCAATCGAGCAGAAACAACCGAGCAACAAACCAATCTGCACCGTGATCAACCTAGCAATCTGATACCACATGATGAGGATTAGGTTTCCCGATCTTTCACGATGCACCTTGTTGATCCATAGGACCGATAGATCTTGAACTTCCTCGACAGATTCAAGGATACTCAAGCGCATATGATTACTCTTGACAACTCAAGAACTCACACATCTTTATTGGATAACTAGACGAACGTCCGAGACGCCGTCATAGGGCCAACCCCGCAGGGATGGTGATACTGGAGGAACCCAAGGTTCTACATAACTTGAATCAAAACTAGACTACTCAAACCCTAGCCGCCCCACCTCCTTATATGAGGGGGAGGGTGGCCGGCCGGCCAACCCCTATTGGGTTGGGGCGCCCACTCATGGGCCTAACCCTAATTTGACTTGGACAGGCCCAAGTCAAATAGACTCTATTAAAACCCTAATTTGGCCCACCACATGACATGGCTACATTATTTCCTAATAACAATGCTACGATACAATAATAATGGTACAACCTTAGACTTAATCCTCGTATCTATGGCTGTCCTAGTGTACCATGCCTGGATATCCATATCATGTTGCGTGATAATAAACTCTATGGTAATCTTGAGAAGTGCACATTTTGCAAAGATAAGGTCATATTTCTGGGTTATGTTGTCTCTAAGCATGGAGTAGAAGTAGATGTGTCTAAAATTGAAGCTATTCAAAATTGGCCTACTCCCATGAATGTGAGTCAAGTAAGAAGCTTTCATGGTCTAGCTGGGTTTTATAGAAGATTTGTGCCCAACTTTAGTACTATTGCTGCACCTTTGAATGATTTAACTAAAAAGGGTGTTGTTTTTGAGTGGGGCGCAGCCCAAGATCATGCTTTTGATGAACTGAAACGATTGTTAACTTCTGCACCGTTGCTTGCACTTCCTGATTTCAATAAGCAATTTGAGATTGAATGTGATGCTAGTGGTATTGGAATTGGTGGTGTGTTGATGCAAGAGGGTCGCCCCATTGCATATTTTTCTGAGAAACTTTCTGGTGCTAAGTTGAACTATCCTATATATGATAAAGAATTGTATGCTTTAATTAGAGTTCTTGAGGTTTGGCAACATTATTTGTGGCCAAAAGAATTTATCATACATTCTGATCATGAAGCTTTGAAATATCTGAAAGCCCAATCTACTTTGCATAAGCATCTTGCTAAGTGGGTTGAGTTCATTGAGTCTTTTCCATACATTATTAAGCATAAGAAGGGAAAAGATAATATTGTTGTTGATGCTCTTTCTAGGAAGAATATGCTATTAACTCAACTTGATGTTAAAATTCTGGATTAGAGATACTATGTGATTTGTATGCTACTGATCATGATTTTGCTGAACCATATCGCTTGTGTGCTATTGGTAAAGCATGGGAAACATATCACATACATGATGGGTTCTTATTTAGAGCTAACAAACTATGTGTTCCAGAATCGTCTGTGCGTTTGCTCTTATTGCAGGAATCTCATGCTGAAGGTTTGATGGGTCACTTTGGGCGTGAGAAGACGCTACTCATGCTAGCTGACCACTTTTATTGGCAAAAGATGAGGCGGGATGTGGACAGGTATGTGAAGAGGTGCATTACTTGCAACAAGTCCAAGTCCAAGCTGAAGCCTCACGGTTTGTATACTCCTTTACCGGCACCTACTACACCATGGGAAGATATAAGTATGGATTTTGTGTTGGGTTTGCTGCGTACTAAGAGAGGCTATGATTCTATATTTGTGGTAGTGGATAGATTCTCTAAGATGTCACACTTTATTGCCTGCCACAAAAGCGACGATGCGTCGCATATTGCTAACCTGTTTTTCAGGGAGATTGTACGTCTACATGGAGTCCCGAAGACTATTGTTTCTGATCGTGACGTGAAATTTATGAGCTACTTCTGGAAGACGCTTTGAAGAAAGCTAGGGACGAAGCTGCTTTTCAGCACTACTTGTCATCCTCAAACTGATGGTCAAACTGAAGTGGTAAATAGAACATTGTCACAACTGTTGAGATCCATGATCAAGAAGAACCTGAAGGAGTGGGAAGAGTGTTTGCCGCATGTGGAGTTTGCTTATAACAGGGCGTAACATTCTACCACAGAGTTGTGTCCCTTTGAGGTGGTGTATGGTTTCAAACCCATTACTCCGCTTGATTTGTTGCCTCTACCATACATGAGAGAGTCAATATGGAGGCATCCACGAGGGCAGATTTTGTGAAAAAGATTCATGTGAAGACTAAAGAGTTGATCAAGAAGAAAGGCAAGAGCAATGCTGCAAGGATGAATAACAAGCGTAAGGAGGTATTGTTCAAGCCTGGTGATATGGTATGGGTACACTTTCGCAAGGATAGGTTCCCGAAGCTACGGAAGTCCAAGTTGCTTCCTCGTGGTGGTGGTCCTTACAAAGTGCTTGCCAAGATCAATGATAATGCATACTCGATAGATCTTCCAGATGATGAGTTTGGTGTCAGTAATTCTTTCAATGTTGCTGATTTGACACCATATGACGGAGAAAACCTTGGAGCGTCGAGGTCGACGCCTTTTGAGGGGGGGGGGGGAGATGATGAGGACATCCCTACCTCACTACTACCTCCGTCATTGCAAGATGAAGATGAAGCTGCTGTGAAGCTCAAGTCCAATGAAGTTAGGATTGGACCAATGACATGAGCTCGTGCGAAGCTACTTAAACAACAGGTGAACTTATTCCTAGGTGATACTTTGATCGATGAGGACTTTATACTGCCTAAGTCGTATTACTTATGTATGATCAGGTATGAAGAGGAACCAAGCAACGCACGAGGAGGAGAGGAGCAGCTGGACAAGAAGCTGGGCGTGAAGCTGGACATGGAGCTAGACGTGAAGACATCCCATGGACGCGCGAGGGAGGAGCGGGAGGCATGCGCGAGAGGAGGACATCTTTAGACCGGCGCCGGGCCCGTCGGATCGGCCGTGGCACCGAGCCATCCGGTCCCGCCCCGGTCGGCCGGCTCCCACGCCGGATGAGCCCGGTCCAGACCGGCTCCTGCACTTGTGCCAACCGGGCCAACATCCAGGGGCCCTGGACGCTTAGCCGGTTGATACGTCTCAAACGTATTTATAATTTCTTATGTTCCATGCTACTTTTATGACAATACTTGAATGTTTTATACATACTTTACAGCATTATTATACATTTTCCGGCACTAACCTATTAACAAGATGCCGAAGCGCCAGTTCTTGTTTTCTGCTGTTTTTGGTTTCATAAATCCTAGTAAGGAAATATTCTCGGAATTGGACGAAATCAACGCCCGGGGTCCTATTTTTACACGAAGCTTCCGAAGACCGAGGGGAAAGAAAGTGGGGCCACGAGGTGGCCAGACCATAGGGCGGCGCGGCCCAGGCCCTGGCCGCGCCGGCCTGTGGTCTAGGCCCCTCGCGTCGCCCCCTGACCTACCCTTTCGCCTACAAATAGCCTTCATCGCGAAACCCCGTGCAGGAGCCACGATACGGAAAACCTTCCGGAGACGCCGCCGTCGCGAATCCCATCTCGGGGGATCGGGAGTCGCCTCCGGCATCTGCCGGAGAGGGGAATCATCACGGAGGGGCTCTACATCATCATGCACGCCTCCGGATTGATGCGTGAGTAGTTCATCCTTGGACTATGGGTCCATAGCAGTAGCTAGTTGGTTGTCTTCTCCGCATGTGCTATCATTGTTTAGATCTTGTGAGCTGCCTAACATGATCAAGATCATCTATTTGTAATGCTACATGTTGTCTTTGGCGGGATCCGATGAATATAGAATATTATGTCAAGTTGATTATCAATCTATCATATATGTGTTGTTTATGTTCTTGCATGCTCTCCGTTGCTAGTAGAGGCTCTGGCCAAGTTGATACTTGTAACTCCAAGAGGGAGTAATTATGCTCGATAGTGGGTTCATGCCTCCATTGAATGTGGGACAGTGACAGAAAGTTCTAAGGTTGTGGATGTCTGTTGCTACTAGGGATAAAACATTGATGCTTTGTCTAAGGATATTTGTGTTGATTACATTACGCACCATACTTAATGCAATTATCTGTTGTTTACAACTTAATACTGGAAGGGGTTCGGATGATAACCTGAAGGTGGATTATTTAGGCATAGATGCATGCTGGATAGCGGTCTATGTACTTTGTCGTAATGCCTTGATTAAATCACATAGTAATCATTGTTGGTATGTATTGAATCTTTATTTGTCAATTGCCACTGTAATTGTTCACCCAGCATGTTAGTTATCTTATTGGAGAGACACCACTAGTGAACTGTGGACCCCGGTCCATTGTTTTACATCTGAATACATTCTACTGTTTTTACTGTTCTTTGCAAATAAACACCATCTTCCACTCGATACGTTTAATCCTTTGTTTTCAGCAAGCGGTGAGATTGACAACCTCACTGTTACGTTGGGGCAAAGTACTTTGATTGTGTTGTGCGGGTTCCACGTTGGCGCCGGTTTCACTGTGTTGCGCCGCACTACACTCCTCCACCAACAACCTTCACGTGCTTCTTGGCTCCTCTGGTTCGATAACCTTGGTTTCATACTGAGGAAACTTGCTTCTATACGCATCATACCTTCCACTTGGGGTTTCCAACGGACGTGTGCATCTACGCGTATCAAGCTAAATTTCTGGCGCCGTTGCGGGGAGATCAAGACACGCTGCAAGGGGAGTCTCCACTTCCAATCTCTTTACTTTGTTTTTGTCTTGCTTTACTTTCTTTTTATTTACTGTCTTGTTTGCTTCATATTAAAAACACAAAAAATTAGTTACTTTACTTATTGTCTTATTTACTAGCTCTATATTAAAAACACAAAAAAATTAGTTACTTGTCTTTACTTTATTTGCCTAGTTTACTTTATTACTGTTAATGGGTACTCCTGAAAATAGTAAGTTGTGTGATTTCACTAGCACAAATAATAATGATTTTATATGTACTCCTATTGCTCCACCTGCTACTACAGAGAATTCTATGAAATTAAACCTGCTTTACTGAATCTTGTTATGAGAGAGCAATTTTCTGTGTTAGTACTGATGATGCCGCTGCCCATCTTAATAATTTTATTGAACTTTGTGAAATGCAAAAGTATAAGGATATAGATGGTGATATTATAAAACTGAAATTGTTTCTTTTCTCACTAAGAGGAAGAGCTAAAGATTGGTTGCTTTCTTTGCCTAAAAATAGTATTGATTCATGGACTAAATGTAAAGATGCTTTTATTAGTAAATATTATCCTCCTGCTAAGATTATATCTTTGAGAAGTAGCATAATGAACTTTAAACAATTTGATAATGAACATGTTGCTCAAGCATGGGAGAGAATGAAATCTTTGGTAAAGAATTGCCCAACCCATGGACTGACTACTTGGATGATCATCCAAACCTTTTATGCGGGATTGAATTTTTCCTCGAGGAACCTATTGGATTCAGCTGCTGGAGGTACTTTTATGTCCATCACCTTGGGCCGCGACTAAGCTACTTGATGATATGATGATCAATTACTCTGAATGGCACACTGAAAGAACTCCTCAAGGTAAGAAGGTAAATTATGTTGAAGAAACCTCTTCTTTGGGTGATAAGATTGATGCTATTATGTCTATGCTTGCAAATGGTAGATCTCATATTGATCCTAATAATGTTCCTTTAGCTTCATTGGTTGCTCAAGAAGAAAATGTTGATGTGAATTTCATTAAGAACAATAATTTCAACAACAATGCTTATAGGAATAATTATGGTAACAACAACTATAGGCCATATCCTTCTAATAATGGTAATGGTTATGGTAATTCTTATGGTAATTCTTACAACAATAATAAGAGTGTACCCTCTGGTCTTGAAGTGATGCTTAAAGAATTTATTAGTACACAAACTGCTTTCAATAAAACTGTTGAAGAAAAGCTTGGTAAAATTGATGTTCTTGCTTCCAAGGTTGATAGTCTTGCTCTTGATGTTGATCTTTTAAAGCTTAAAGTTATGCCTAAGGAAGTTAAAGATGCTAGGTTTGCTAAAACAAATGCCATCCAAGTTCGAATTAATGATAATATTAGAATGTTGGCTGAATTGCATGCTAGGTGGGATAGAGAAGAAAAAGAAAAACTTGCTAAAGAAAATAATGTAGCTAAAGTATGGACTATTACCACCACTAGTAATGTTGATTCTTCACATGTTGCTACACCTCCTACTATCAATGGTAAAATAATTGGTGTTGGCAATGTTTCTACTCCTAGTGCAAAGCGTACAAAATTGCCTGAAACTGCTGAAACTGCTGTTTGTGATAAAACTGCTGAAATTTTTCAAAATATTGGTGGCAATGATTCCATTGCTGTAGAACATAATGGTTTAGATTTTGATGATTTTCATATTACTGAAGTTATAAAGTTCTTACAAAAACTTGCTAGAAGTCCCAATGCTAGTGCTATAAATTTAGCCTTCACGAAACATATTACAAATGCTCTCATTAAAGCTAGGGAAGAGAAATTAAAACTTGAAGCTTCTATTCCTAGGAAGTTAGAAGATGGTTGGGAGCCCATCATTAAGATGAAATTCAATGACTTTGAGTGTAATGCTTTATGTGATCTTGGTGCAAGTATTTCTGTTATGCCTAAGACAATTTATGATATGCTTGACTTGCCACCATTGAAGAATTGTTATTTGGATGTTAATCTTGCCGATAATGTTAAAAAGAAACCTTTGGGGAGGATTGATAATGTTCGTATTACGGTTAACAATAACCTTGTCCCCGTTGATTTTGTTGTCTTGGATATCGAATGCAATGCATCTTGTCCTATTGTGTTGGGAAGACCTTTTCTTCGAACCGTTGGTGCTGTTATTGATATGAGGGAAGGTAATATTAAATATCAATTTCCTCTTAAGAAAGGTATGGAACACTTCCCTAGAAAGAGAATGAAGTTGCCATTTGATTCTATTATTAGAACAAGCTATGATGTTGATGCTTCTTCTCTTGATGTTACTTGATTTGCACTTTCTGCGCCTAGCTGAAAGGCGTTAAAGAAAAGCACTTCTTGGGAGATAACCCATGTTTCATTTTTTTACTGTATTGTTGAGTCTTGAAAGTTGTTTACTACTTTAGCAACCTCTCATTATCATGTTTTTGTGCCAAGTAAAGTTTCTATGTTAAAGTTGATGATAGATTTGGATCACTGCGCAGAAACAGCATTGCATTTGTCACGAATTCTCGCAGAGCTCTCTGTAAAAAAATCGAAAAAATCTGCAAATTTACGAGCGTGATCCTCATATATGTACGCAACTTTCATTAGTTTTGAGTTTTTCCATTTAAGCAAGTTAAGTGCCCCTGCCAGATTCGTCTTTACGGACTGTTGTTTTTGACAGATTCTGCCTTTGATTTTGCATTGCCGCTTTTGCTATGTTGAATGAGTTTTTTTGTTCCATTAACTTTCAGAAGCTTTGTGCAATGTCCAGAAGTTTTAAGAATGATTTTTTCACCTCTGAATATGTGAATTTGTATTATGCACAAACCCTCTAATGAGTTTGCTTGAAGTTTGTTGTGGAGGAAGTTTTCAAGGGTCAAGAGAAGAGGATGATATACTATGATCAAGAAGAGTGAAAGGTCTAAGCTTGGGGATGCCCCGGTGGTTCATCCCTGCATATTTTAAGAAGACTCAAGCATCTAAACTTGGGGATGTCCAAGGCATCCCCTTCTTCATGGACAACATTATCAGGTCACTTCTAGTGAAACTATATTTTTATTCCATCACATCTTATGTTCTTTACTTGGAGCGTCGGTTTGCTTTTATTTTCGTTTTGGTTTGAATAAAGTTGGATCCCACCATCCTTATATTGGAGATATTACGCTCCGCTTTTTCATATGGAACACTTGTGTTCTTAATTGTGCTTTAATGTTCATGGCGAAGGCTGAAATTGCTTCGTTAAATTGCTATTTGGTTAGAATCAGAAAATGCTGCATATGGTTTGATAACTTGGCAATTGTTTGAGCTCTCATAGGTCATGTTTAAGCTCTTGCATCATGTAGTTTAATCTATTAATGAAGAACTACCGTAGAGCTTGTTTAATTTGGTTTGCATGATTGGTCTCTCTAAGTCTAGATATTTTCGGGTAAAATGTTTGAACAACAAGGAAGACAGTGTAGAGCCTTATAATGCTTGCAATATGTTCTTGTGTAAGTTTTGTTGTACCTATTCATACTTGTGTTTGCTTCAAACAACCTTGCTAGCCCAAACCTTGTACGAGAGGAAATGCTTCTCGTGCATCCAAACACCTTGAGCCAAAACCCATGCCATTTGTGTCCACCATATCTACCTACTATGTGGTATTTTTCTGCCATTCCAAAGTAAATTACTTGAGTGCTACCTTTAAAATTTCATTCCTTTATCTTTGCAATATATAGCTCATGGGACAAATAGCTTAAAAACTATTGTGGTAATGAATATGTAGTTATGTGTCTTAATTCTTATAAGTTGCTTGTTGAGCGGTAACCATGTTTCTGGGGACGCCATCAACTTTACCTTTGTTGGATATCATGTGAGATGCTATGCATGTTCGTCTTGTCTGAAGTAAGTGCGATTTCATGATCAAATGGTTTGAGTATGCATATGTTAGAGAAGAACATTGGGCCGCTAACTAAAGCCATGTATCATGGTGGAAGTTTCAGTTTGGACATATAACCTCAATCTCTTATGAGAATATTAACTGTTGTTGAATGCTTAAGCATTAAAAGAGGAGTCCATTATCTGTTGTCTATGTTGTCCCGGTATGGATGTCTAAGTTGAGAATAATCAAAAGCGAGAAATCCAATGCGTGCTTTCTCCTTAGACATTTGTACAGGCGGCATAGAGGTACCCCTTTGTGACACTTGGTTGAAACATATGTTATGCAATGCTAATCCGTGTTTTCCGAGCTAAGTAGGACAAGGTGCGAGCACTATTAGTACTCTATGCATGAGACTTGCAACTTGTAGGAAGTATTATGCATAGCACATATGAATTATTACTACCGTTGACAAAATTGTTTCTATGTTTTCAAAATAAAAGCTCTAGCACAAAAATAGTAATCCATGCTTCCCTCTGCGAAGGGCCATTCTTTTACTTTATGTTGAGTCAGTTTACCCACTTCTTTCTATCTTAGAAGCAAACACTTGTGTTAACTGTGTGCATTGATTCTTACATGTTTACTTATTGCACTTGTTATATTACTCTATGTTGACAAATATCCATGAGATATACATGTTACAAGTTGAAAGCAATTGCTGAAACTTAATCATCCTTTGTGTTGCTTCAATGCATTCTACTTTGAATTTATTGCTTATGAGTTAGCTCTTATGCAAGTCTTATTGATGCTTGTCTTGAAAGTACTATTCATGAAAAGTTTTGCTATATGATTCATTTGTTTAGTCATTATCTTTGTTAGCAATCTTTTGTTCAGATCACTCCATTCATCTCATATGCTTTACAATAATGTTGATCAAGATTATGTTGGTAGCATGTCACTTCAGAAATTATTTGTGTTATCGTTTACCTACTCGAGAGGAACTAAGCTTAGGGATGCTTGATACGTCTCAAACGTATCTATAATTTCTTATGTTCCATGCTACTTTTATGACAATACTTGAATGTTTTATACATACTTTACGCATTATTATACATTTTCCGGCACTAACCTATTAACAAGATGCCGAAGCGCCATTCTTTTTTCTGTTTTTGGTTTCGAGAAATCCTAGTAAGGAAATATTCTCGGAATTGGACGAAATCAACGCGGGTCCTATTTTTACGAAGCTTCCGGAAGACAGGGGGAAGAAAGTGGGGCCACGAGGTGGCGGACCATAGAGCGGCGCGGCCCAGTTGGCGCGCCGGCTGTGGTCTGGGCCCCTCGCGTCGACCTACCCTTTCGCCTACAAATAGCCTTCGTCGTGAAACCCGTGCAAGAGCCACGATACGGAAAACCTTCCGGAGACGCCGCGCGAATCCCATCTCGGGGGATTCGGGAGATCGCCTCCGGCACCCTGGAGAGGGGAATCATCACCGGAGGGTCTCTACATCATCATGCCCGTCTCCGGATTGATGCGTGAGTAGTTCATCCTTGGACTATGGGTCCATAGCAGTAGCTAGTTGGTTGTCTTCTCCGCATGTGCTATCATTGTTTAGATCTTGTGAGCTGCCTAACATGATCAAGATCATCTATTTGTAATGCTACATGTTGTCTTTGGCGGGATCCGATGAATATAGAATATTATGTCAAGTTGATTATCAATCTATCATATATGTGTTGTTTATGTTCTTGCATGCTCTCCGTTGCTAGTAGAGGCTCCGGCCAAGTTGATACTTGTAACTCCAAGAGGGAGTAATTATGCTCGATAGTGGGTTCATGCCTCCATTGAATCTGGGACAGTGACAAAAAGTTCTAAGGTTGTGGATGTCTTGTTGCTACTAGGGATAAAACATTGATGCTTTGTCTAAGGATATTTGTGTTGATTACATTACGCACCATACTTAATGCAATTATCTGTTGTTTACAACTTAATACTGGAAGGGGTTCGGATGATAACCTGAAGGTGGATTATTTAGGCATAGATGCATGCTTGGATAGCGGTCTATGTACTTTGTCGTAATGCCTGATTAAATCACATAGTAATCATCGTTGGTATGTATTGAATCTTTATTTGTCAATTGCGCCTGTAATTTGTTCACCCCATGTTAGTTATCTTATTGGAGAGACACCACTAGTGAGCTGTGGACCCCGGTCCATTCTTTTACATCTGAATACATTCTACTGTTTTTATTGTTCTTTGCAAACAAACACCATCTTCCACTCGATACGTTTAATCCTTTGTTTCAGCAAGCCGGTGAGATTGACAACCTCATGTTACGTTGGGGCAAAGTACTTTGATTGTGTTGTGCGGGTTCCACGTTGGCGCCGGTTTCACTGTGTTGCGCCGCACTACACTCCTCCACCAACAACCTTCACGTGCTTCTTGGCTCCTACTGGTTCGATAACCTTGGTTTCATACTGAGAGAAACTTCTTCTATACGCATCATACCTTCTACTTGGGGTTCCCAACGGACGTGTGCATCTACGCGTATCACCGGTTGCCACCCGGTCCCAGGCCCGGTCAACCGAATTCCAGACCGGATGAGTCTGAGTCTGTCTCGACCAGATCTATTGGGTCGGTTATTTTTGTATCTTTACGACTGAGGTCGTCTGAGCGCCTATATAAGTCCCCAGGACGCCCCCAAAGTAGCTTTAGACCACGTTTAAGATAAAACCTAGTTCATAGTTGTTTGCTTTGCAACTCTATTGAATCTCTACACCCGATTACATTGATTTGGTGTGGAATCTCTGAAAGTCTTGTGTGATCTGCTGTTCCATTGGGAATTAGGAGGTTGCAACTTACCGCTTCGTGGTCGGCGGCTACGTGAGCAAGTGTGTGGAGTTGCGAATATCTTGCAGGGTTGAGAGCTGTTGCATTGATGATAGGGACCAATCGAGAGATCTCGTTGCGTCATACAAGTTATCTTCCACTACATCGTCGTGTTTCTCCGCTGTGTTCATCCCGTGATCATCACCACCACCGTTGCTTACTGAGAAGATCGGGCCACCCCTTATCACCATTGAAGATTATTCAGCTTGAAACGAAAGAACTTGACGAA
This sequence comes from Lolium multiflorum, assembly GCA_030979885.1. Lineage (NCBI taxonomy): Eukaryota > Viridiplantae > Streptophyta > Magnoliopsida > Poales > Poaceae > Lolium > Lolium multiflorum. Next base: position 226,292,440 of record CM061751.1, on the reverse strand, counting down.
ATTCTCGTGTGTCCCCAGAAACATTTGTTCATCATAAGTAAAACAACCGGTTTGTCCTTTGCTCTAAAAAGGATTGGGTCACTCGCTGCAATTATTATTACTGCATTTTATTTACTCATACTTTATTTATCTGCAGTACCAAATACCCCTGCAAACCTGTTGGCTAGTGTTTACAGTGAATCCTCGATTAAAACAGCTCGTCAACACCTTCTACTCCTCGTTAAATTCGACACTCTTATTTATCGAAAGTACAAACAATAATACACCCCTATACTTGCGGGTCATCATACATCACACCTTTGGGGAATGACTATTTGGACGTCGCCAAAATTCATGATTTTGGGTACTTCTCGCCTTTTTCGTTGGTGTTCGAGGAGAATTTCGAAAGCACATGAATAAAATGGCATAAAGTTTTGTTTTTTATTACTTCACTCTGCAACATGTCATTTGCTACAGGTTAGTTTCCAATTGCAACTAAATTAAAACCTATGTGCCAAACTCGATGGGGTTGGGTGGAGTGTATTGTGGTGTAGAGAGTATAGGGTGGATGAAGGGGATTTGGTGAACGGAGTGTATTCACCCAATACACTTGCAAAAACACTCTCAAAACCTCTAGGATACACTCCTGCCAAACAAGGCCTAAAGGGCTTTGCAATAGACATTCAAACACGTGGTTCATGGCCTGCCAGTCCAATCTCTACCGGCCCAATTTCTCCGAAGGCCAGTCAGTCCCTTTCTCACTCATCGAAGCGAAGCCTTGCGTGGCTTCTCTCTCCTCCCGACAAGCGGCTGGCTGGCTAGGGTTTCGTCCCCGCCGTCGCGCGCCTCCCACAATCCGCGGCTGCTTGCCTCCAATCCCCACCGCCTACCGCGCCAGCAGATCCACTCGGCCGGACGGCCAAGCTCCGCATCGCCGCCGTCCCGCTCGCCTAAGGCCCCTGTGGACGGGCCGGCGGCCGCCCTTGTTCCCAGGCCACCTCCCCTGAAGCAGACGGCACCACGGTGGAGGTGGGGGGGAACGGGTCTTCTGCCCCGAGCCATTCCGGTGGCGGCAGCACCGGGCGTGGACCACCTCCAACGCTCGGTCGCCGAATGCCCTGAGGTGCGCCGCGGTGGCGCGGACGAGCCCTTCTCCTCCGCCCCGCTACCTTACTCCGTGCCCGCACCGGCATCGGGCCAGATGCACGAGGGGGAAGGCGGTGCCGTTTCTGTCACCGCATACCCCCCCGAGCCCGAGGCGTGCCTCCTCGACAGCAGCGGGAACGAGTCGTATTCGGATCCGTCGTCAACTTCTTCCGCCGTGGCAGTGCCAGCACTGGCGCCGGCACCGGGCCGGACGCTCGAGGAGTACAGCGGTGCGGTTGCTGTCACCGTCTATACCGAGATGTTCAACGGCAGCAGCGGGGACAAGCCCTCCTCCTCCTCTGCCCCGCTGCCAGCACCCGAGGAGAGCAGCAGTGATGTTTCTGCCACCGCCTACCCCGAGGTGTTGAACGGCAGCAGGAACAAGGCATCTTCAGTTTTGGCACCTTCATCTGCGCCCATGCCACTTGGCCGGATAAAGGAAGAGAACAACGGTGCGGTTTCTGGCACGGCCTACCCTGAGGTACCCCAGGGCAGCGGGAATAACTTGTTTTCGGATACAGTACCTTCATCCGCGGTGGCAGTGCCGTCTTCGGCTCTCACATCCCTGTTCGCGGTGCAAGTGAATGGTGCCGTGGCTGTGATGGTTGAAGAGAACAATGGTGCCTTCTCCGTCACTGCCTTCCCCGAGGCACGCCATGGGCCGTCCTCCCTTGCCCCGCTAGCTTCGTTCGTGCAAGCACCGGTCCGGATGCTCGAGGAGGACAATGGTGCGGTTCCCGTCACCGCCTACCCTGAGGCGGGCCACGTCACTGTGAAGAACTTGTCTTCGCCTCCATCGGCTGCGGCGCCGGGTCGGACGCTCGAGGATTATGCAAAGGAGTGGGCGGTGAGGAAGGGGGCGACGGGTGCCCCCCCGCACCACTGCGTTCTGCCATTTCTTACCGCTGCGCCTAAGGCGGTACGTGTTTCTGCTCCTCATGGTTCAGTTCGCCAGTGTGCATAGCTTGGAATCGCTGCTGGGCCGAAATGATCTGTCTCTGCGTGGGTGGGAGTGCTTAGGGGGAATGGGATTGTTCAAGTGATTTACTCTATGCAGCATCAAGCTTGAGTGTAAATGTCCCCATAAATGTGCATCCTACCAAAATGCAACCAAGACATCTCAACTGGTAGTACTACATTGTCGCAACTATAAATTAGTCAAACTTACTCATACAACAGAGAGGAAACGGAGAACAGTTGAAATGAGGGCTACTGCCCACACATCCCGCAACATCTCTCAGGCAAAAACACATTAAGTCATACACTCCTTTCTCCCATGTTCTAATATCACCAGGCTGGTCGGGGTGCAACTTGCGTAGGATCTCAGTTTGTATAGGATCTGTGAGATCAATTTTTTAGAACAGACAAAATATGTTCAAAAATTTCAAAAAGAAGTGAAAACAAACATTTGTGCTATATATGCAACCCCTAAAAATCTCAGCTTCAAATTCGACCAACACTTGGAGAAAAAAAAAGACAAATCTTGGGTGTGAATAGTGTGAAATCGCATTCACCTAAAGCTGACACTATTCACAGTAGATTTTATCATTTTTGTTTCTCTACATGTAGATGGACTTTTGAGTTGATTTTTTCTGGAGTTGTTGATACAACCCGTAGGTATGTTGTATACAAGTTTCAGATTTTATTGCAATTTGTAAAAATAAATTTTGTGTGTTAATCCTATAATCTCACCTAATGGTGAGATCCTATACAAGTCTTCCCCGTCAGGTCAACTCAGTACTCGTCCTCTCCTATTTCTTCCTCTTGTACAAATCCATGTGAGAGGAGGAGGGCAAGCAGTACATTAAGTGTAAATATCCCCACAACTGTGTAGTCTACCAAAATGCAACCCACACTTCTCAATTGTAATACATTGACGCATCTAAGATCAACCAGTACTGGAGCAATTTTATGTAGACAGATGAAACTTATAAAAATCACCACGTTTTGTCCTTGTGATACAAATATTTTTACCCCCTCGAGCCACAGCTCACAAATTCTTAATGCTTTTCGTTTTTTTCCCCATTTTTTTATTGGCTTAACATCTGAGGCTTCTTCATATGTGCACAGGTTGAATGTCGTGTGTGCTATAAGGTCATCCATCCTTTGGATGAAATTAAATGTTCGGTTAGCCGATGCGAACAGTCCTTCCATCTGACCTGTGTGGTGGAAGATACTGCAAATTTCACCGCAGAAAGCTTCAAATGCCCTCAACATGTAAGTTATGGTTTGAAAGCGAAGATGCAATGTGCATTATTAGTAGACACTTACAGGTCATTATTAACATGATCTTTTTGTTTGCAAATTTTAGTCTGACAGGCTGTTATGGTTGTCGATGTATGACTAGTTCATGACCGCCATATGGCTTACTATATGTAAATGAATAAGCAAATAAAATAATACAGTACTTATTTTGCAGCATGTATGAAGAAGACATTTTTAAAAGGTCAATTCCTGTCGTAGTTACTAATTTTTTTCTAATCCTATGTTCGTCGCCATGTCATGAAATGAAAGATTATGTTTTAGCTGAGGTTAAATTTTAAGCGACCAAAGAACACCTCAATTGTAGGTCCTACAGCAAACCAGCGCCCACTGCTATTTGGCCAGATAAAATTCAGTAGTTAATATTAGATGTATCTAAGACTTTCTGGTAGAGGTACTTAACTTTTAATCTTTTATACGCATTAATTTGACTTTCTTTCTTTATAATTAGGGTTGCATGGTTTGTAAGCAAAAGATGTTTTTTTGGCGATGTGGACGTTGTACAGTTGCAGCACATACAAAGTGTGCGCCATGGCCACTAATTCATCTAAAAGATGACCAAGGAAGCGCAATTTGCTGGAGGCACCCTTCCAATTGGCTCCTTCAAAATGAGGTCTATCCTTTTTTCCTTATGATTGCTCAATTTGTTTTGTTAGGGCATGGATACTGAAACTACTCTAACCTCTAATTTATTAGTCCCTCCTTCCATAAATAAATTAAGTCTTGGGCACGGACCCACTCCACATGTAACTTTGACGATTACAGTACATGTACATATGAATGTGTTAGTAAAAGTGGTACAATCATGATATTTCCATGACTCCCGCATGATACTATTCTCACTTACTGATCTAAATGTTACTAAAAATAGTACAGTCATGATATTTCGATGACTAATCTCATGATACCCATTCTAAATGTTCTTTATGTAACGAGTACAAACTGGAGATGTTTGACTCACACTTTCTCTAACATCTCTTTATGGCTGGAAGTTGTATCTTTTAGTTACTTTCCAAGAAGACAAATCCAGTGCAAGTATTATTAGGAAAAAAATTCTAGGAATATTATTTTGGGGTTTCTACCGTCTGACTTGCATTTTTGAGTTTTTTGTGCAACCATGCTGAAAGGACGATGCAACTCTTCTGATTCATTTCATCCAAATCAAGCCCCCCCCCCCCTTCTTTTTCTCTTAATAGCATCTTCCATACATGGTAGTCGGTACAAGTATCTATGAATGCATAGTCTTAACAAATATTATCGATACTCCAGAATTTGCTCAAATTTTGTGTGGGCTTAGAGTTCTTGTAATGTATCGCCATTTGTACATCCATGAAATGATCATGGCTATGTGATTCTTCCCTTTTCTGCTAACAAAGTACACAGCTATATCTTCCAATTTCCAACAAAAAAATGATTAATTTATGGATTTCATTTTTAATAAAATCAAATTCTCTGCAACAAGGGGCATTATTTTTCTGTTAGTTCTGTTCCAACTAGAGATAAGCTTGCTTCATGGTTTCGTGCTCACTTCTGATCCTTACATTACTTTCTTCGGTCAGATCAATTTCACTTCTAGATTATTAATTAATACTACCAGAACATTCCACATACCCTTTTGTTAATATTTGTAATGGTTGAGGTGTCTGACAGGAGTACTTTGTTTGATGGTGACAGAATGCTGACCTGACAAACAACATAGAGGTTAGTGCTGGCATGATATAACTGTATGTTGGCTATCTTCTTTTTATATTTGTTTTATTCAACTTATTGCGCTATTATCTTAAATAGTTTAATTTCAAGACTTTCTTACTTGCTATGTAGGCTTAAGGATGATTTTATCTAGCGATCCTCCTGAGTACTACCCGACTTTTTTTGTATAACTAATGCTAACATTCTTGTTTGATAGGAAGCCTTCTGCCGACTACCTCTTCCTTATGTAAATGAAGAATTCAATATTGATTCAACGATTCGAAATTTCTCAGCGATTGTTTGTAAACCGCCCGCATACACACATATCAAGCGCAGTATCCTAACTTAATACTTATTATTGTTATTGTTATTGAGTCAAGCTTTCTAGAGCCATTTACTTTTGTTTCACTTACTTTATTTATTCTGAAATAAGCTTTGTGTTCGTCTGCATTCCACCTCTACATGTCGTCATTGTTTCCTTAATGTTTTAAAAGATGTATATTTAGTCAAAAAGAAACGCGCTGACTCAAGTGCCGAGACGGGGTGCAGAAATTGCAGAGCAGATTCTGTTTGCAGAGATGATTGCGAATGCAGGTATTCTTTCTAACTCCACTGATATATTTCAGGCGCATACATGGATAATGAAGTTTTGACTATGACATTTGGCTGTCATTTCTCAGGGGTCTCTCTATGAGTTGTTCTAAGAGTTGCCGCTGCTCAGACCTGTGTACCAACAAGCCATTCCGCAAGGATAAGAAATTTAAAATTGTCAAGGTAGTTTTTTCTTGCAAATGATGTGCTCATATTTGTATTTATTTGAGATTTCTCTCATGTTTAATTTTATTGTATTTACATTAATCTTTTGTTTTTTCAAGTTCCACTATTTTCCCCTTGGGGAGTTTTTCTGTGCCATGAGTTGTACTCCCTCCGATCCATATTATTTGATGCTAAAATGGATGTATCTACAACTAAAATGTGTCTAGATACATGTATATTAGCATCAAGTAATATGAATCGGAGGGAGTACTTGTATTGCTGGGAAATAGCCATACAATACAATGAGGGTTCATGAGTGTCAGACATCTATGGGCACCACTTGCATAACCACTTCAAATAATTGCTACAAAACACAATGAATACACTAGCCTTATTTTTCTTGGTGGCTGCCCAATAACATGTGGTAATGATAGGGTTGTGTTTTTTAGAATTGGCTGGTATTCATGCTTACTGAAAGATGTTTAGTCTACTTCGTTGACTACACTAACATTAGCCTTTTTCCTTCACAGTCAGAAGGCTGTGGATGGGGTGCTGTTGCATTGGAGCCGTTGGAGAAAGGTGATTTTATAATCGAGTATGTTGGTGAAGGTACAAGTTTCTTTACCATGTTAAAGAAATAACAAACAATCTGTAGATGACTGCTCATATGCAATCAGGGAGTGACATTGCTTGTGCCCTTATTTCCACAGGCTTTAATTAACCTTATTTCAGTTATGCTTATTTGTGCAAAATAAATCCTTGAGTTCCATTTACGACTGCTTTTCTCTGTGGGCAACAGCCTCCGTAGTGCCTATGGGTAGTTGCTAGAGTTGAGAACCCGGGCTCTAATGCCACATTACCACATCAAGACTCAAAGTAATGTGCTGTAACAACCCAAAGGGTATACTACAATACCACAAATAGCCTTATCAGTAGTTGTTTAGACGAGTTCAGTAAAGCTGCATCCTGCTATGGAAGATACAAGTGTGTATATGGATAATCTCGTGAGAACTATAAATTCTTGAGTTAGTTAACAGTTGAAGAGTGAGAGGAAATATTGCTGTTGATTTTACCTTTTAGCTTAATTTCTTTTATTGCTTTCAGTTAGTCTAATTAACCTGAACCGGCCTTACTAAAGAATCTTCGAGACCACTGAAAAAGTTGCATAGTAGCCATGGTTTTTAAGGCGTCCGCCTTAGGACGCTTAGGCGATAGAGCGCCCCCCAGCGCCTTACCGCTTTTGGTACTTAAGCGGGCGCTTAGGCGGTAGAGCGCCCCCAGCGCTTTAGGATGCCTTACCGCCTTAAAAACCATGATAGTAGCATCATCTGATGGATACGTTCTTCAAGTAATCTGATTAGTGGAGAATGAGTGGAAATGTTGTACCAATAACCGTGAAAATATGGCGTGGCTAGAATTAAAAGCATGTGCACTAATTCATTATTTGTGCCCCATTATCTTCAGACCGTGACATGTTCATTTTGTTCAACTATTCATTTGCTGTACCATGTTTAGTAAATTTAGTTAACTCGTAGTTTTAGTCCTGAGTTATCCTCCTTAAATCTGCTGTGGTGACCCAATGCTGTCCTTGTGTATATTCATTTAATCATTATTTCAGTCATCAACGATGCAACATGTGAGCAGCGGCTTTGGGAGATGAAGCGGCGCGGCGACAAGAATTTCTACATGTGTGAAATCAGCAAAGATTGTACAATAGATGCGACATTTAAAGGAAACACTTCACGTTTCCTAAACCATAGTTGTGATCCCAACTGTAAACTAGAAAAATGGTAATAATTTCTGAACCAGAAAGCTTGTTGCACTCAGTGGTGGTGAAGTTATGTTCCTGACCGTCTATATGGTTTTTTACCAGGCAAGTCGATGGCGAGATTAGAGTCGGTGTTTTTGCCTCTCGTTCCATTGAAGTTGGAGAACCATTAACTTATGACTACAGGTATTTGCAATCTAGGTTTTTATTCATTTCTAAAGATTGCATATATTTCTTTATCTTATTATGCAAACCCTTAAACTTGTTTTTATTTGCTTGATCTGATAGATGCCATGCTTCCCTTAGACCTACACGACAGTCCAGTTGTTCCTAGTGTACCCTGACGTGAACTTTGGTGTATAGATTTGAACGTTATTCAGAGTGGATATAGTACTTGTGCGCTGTTTAATCTATGCTAACCAGGTACTAGGGGATCATATTAAATTTTCCACTTCACATCCATCTTCCATATTCGAATGAACTACACCATTGGATAGGCAATTTCCAAGACTGATTTAATGTATGCTAATCAGGGGAGCATATTAAGTAAGATTCCACTTCACATCCATCTTCCACATTCGAATGAGCTGCACCATTAGACCCCGATTTAAAGAAGGAATATTTTGTATGGGCAACGATAATTTACCGCGTCCTTGCAGGTTTGTGCATTTCGGGGAGAAGGTCAAGTGCAACTGCGGAGCGAAGAGCTGCCAGGGATACCTGGGCATCCAGCTAAAAAACCCTTCACAGGACGCTCTCGCAGCGGCTGCGCTCGCATCCCCTTCGAGCCTCAAACCAGAGACCCACTTGTTACCTTGGACCAACTGTATAGAGGTTCCTTTCAACCTGAGGAGCAAGACCAAGATCGACCGGATATGCTGGGGACGCAAGCGCCAGCGCACGTCCATCATAGACCCATCTCCATCTACACCGGTTACTGAATCTGCACCTGCTTCCGTTCCAAAGGGATTCTCAGCTGAACTGGCGTGAGCCCGATCTGTATAATAATCATGACGATACATTATTAGTTCATTTGAGACGATTCTTTCGTGTTTACTGATTGATTTCACCCCAGAAGAGTCGAGTTTTCGCTGGTGTTGTAAGCTGTAACATTGTTCATTTTATCCCATATTCAGTTCTTAAAGTTGAAGTTGATTTGTTGTTAGTGGTTCTTCTAAAGTGAATGCCACGAAAGTCTGAAGATGAGGAGCATGTAGACAGCAACCAAGAAAAGAATGAAGAGGCCGACATGGGTGTCACTACTCTCGTGGAGGAAGCAGGACTGCTGAATCAAGGAGGCAAGAACATCTGAACTTAAATCCAACGATGAAAATTCTCTGCTGCTCACAGCCGGGAAATAGGAATGCAGGTCAGCTGGGGGCAAGATGGCAGAAATTATGTGATGCATACTTAAGCTGTGACCATCAACATCCGTTCAATTTCTTATGCTACAGAAGTGCTCAGTGGTTTCCTTTGGACATCTGGTACAACCAAGCTAGTTCACATGATTCTGATTTGAAGCGGATGCACCAAGTTTTTTTTTTTGAAACTTAAATCACATATATTAAGGTCAGCAAGCCGCCTCATTAGAAACCTTCTAGCCCCCTTCGGTATCCTGGGAGGAAAAGAGTGCGTCTCAAACTTGCTGCCGTCTCAAAAAATTACATTGTTGTGAGCAAAGTCACATCATTCATTACATAAGGAAGAATAAAACTTGGAGTATCACCCTCCCAAAACTGATCATTATTTGATCTATAAGCATACTTTGCTAACTCATGAGCCACTTGATTTGCTTCCCTATGGCAGTGAACAAACGAGATCTCCATCATATCACTCGCCTTCTGGAAGCATTCAGCTAGAATTGCAGCATAAGGGCTATTAATCTCCAAATCACCGTTGCATTCTTTTATAATATCCGGGGAGTCCGTTTCTATTTGACAGGAAGTACACCCCAGTTTCTCCAGAAGTTCAAACCCGCCTCTGCAGTCGCCGGGCTGAGCATATTCTCACCCACTCACCCTTCACTGCCTCCCTCCGTTGCCACCAAATATACCAGCCTCCCACCGCTATCAATTTATGTACTGTGACCCTATCTTGATTAGGAACCTCTCTATTAGGTGATCGGAGGACATACTCAAGGACAACAGCTGATTGATCAGCTATGAGTGCATGTTGTATCTCATCTGTCAATCCCAATTCATTCCAAATCTCCTTTGCTCTTAAACAATTAAACAGAATATGACAAATGTCCTCCAGACCACTTTTACAGATTGGACATCGAGGAGATACCTTAATATGCCACCGTGCAACACCTTCCATAGATTTTTTTTTCACTTTGCTAGGAATGTTTAATTTCCACATAATTTCCCATACAAGATTAATTTGAGCCGCTCCCTGACCATCTCTTCTTCTTGTCATATGTCCAAACATATATTCCCACTGAACATGATAAGCAGAGCGAACAGAAAAGCAGAAATTCTTTGTGAAATGCCAGGCCACGAAATCATCAGACAAATGATGGCTTAGCGGGATCCTTAGAATTCTTTTAGCATCTACGTGTACAAAAATTGATCTAAGATCCTCATCCCAACTATTGGTACCCGGATTAATAAGATCATTGACTGTCCTTGATGTCTACGCACGCTTCTATTCATGTAGACAGTGTTGGGCCTCCAAGAGCAAAGGTTTGTAGAACAGCAGCAAGTTTCCCATAAGTGAATCACCCAAGGTTTATCGAACTCAGGGAGGTAGAGGTCAAAGATATCCCTCTCAAGCAACCCTGCAACTAAGATACAAGAAGTCTCTTGTGTCCCCAACACACCTAATGCACTTGTGAGATGTATAGGTGCACTAGTTCGGCAAAGAGATAGTGAAATACAAGTAATATGGATGATTATAAGTAGTAATTGCAATCTGAAATAAAAATGGCAGCAAGCGAACATGTAGTAGAACTTGTTGGAAACGGTGTTTCAATGCTTAGAAACAAGGCCTAGGGATCATACTTTCACTAGTGGACACTCTCAACAATGATCACATAATTGAATAAATAAATGCTACTCTCAAAAACTCTCTTGTTGGATAACAAACACCATTCATTGTGTAGGGCTACAAGAGCACCCTCAAGCCGGAGTAAACAAGCTCCACAACTTCATAAAGGAATCACACACGATGCACACACTGTCACCATCACACCGTGGAGAGTAACTCCGGAGTTCATATTAAAGTAACCTCTAGAGTGCATAATAGACAAGAGTAACATCTAAATATTCAACTAGATTACAAAGCTCATGATCACATAAAGATCACACCATGGGAGAGAGATGAACCACATAGCTACCGTAGAGCCCTCAGCCGGGGGAGAACTACTCCCTCCTCATCGTGGGAGACAGAACGGCGATGAAGATGGCGGTGGTGTCGATGGAGATGGATTCCGGGGCACTTCCCCGTCCCGGCGGCGTGCCGGAACAGAGACTTCTGTCCCCCGAACTTGGCTTAGCGATGGCGGCGGCGCTGCGGAACCCTTGGTGGAATATGACTGATATTTTTAGGACTTTCACGACGGAAGGAATATATAGGCGAAGGGGCAGCGTCGGGGGAGCCAGGGGGCTCCCTCCCCATAGGTCGGCGCGGCCGGGGGCCACCCGCGCCGCCATATGGTGTGGGCCCCTTTCTGCCCTTCCTCGACTCCTCTTCGGTGTTCTGGAAGACTCCGTGGAAAATAGGGCCGTGGGCTTTTGTTTCGTCCAATTCCGAGAATATTTGTAAACTAACTTTTCTGAAATCAAAAACAGCAGAAAACAGGAGCTGGCACTGTGGCATCTTGTTAATAGGTTAGTCCCGGAAAATGCATAAAAACATTGTAAAGTGTGAACAAAACATGTAGGTATTGTCATAAAACTAGCATCGAACATAAGAAATTATAGATACGTTGGAGACATATCAGTCCTCACCAGGTTATGTCCCTGATACGTCTCCAACGTATCTATAGTTTCTTATGTTCCATGCTAGTTTTATGACAATACCAACATGTTTTAGTCATACTTTATAAAGTTTTTATGCATTTTCCGAGACTAAGATGCCTGATGCCGATTCTGTTTTATGCTGTTTTTGATTTGAAAATTAGTTTCTCGAGTATTCCGGAGGTGGGGGCTTCTTGAGCACCGGGAGAAGGGAGCCACGAGGCGGCCACGCCATAGGGCGGCGCGGCCACGCCATAGGGCGGCGCGGCCCCACCTCGGCGCGCCGGCCTGGGGTGGGCCCTCGGGGCGCCCCGACGCTGCCCTTCGCCTATTTATTCCTTCCGTCGCGAAACCGAGAGCCACGATACGGAAAAGTTCCGGAGACGCCGCCGCCGTCAACCCCATCTCGGGGGTTCGGAAGATCGCCTCGGCACCTGCCGGGAGGGGAATCATCACGGAGGGCTCTACATCACCATGCCCGCCTCCGGACTGATGCATGAGTAGTTCATCCTTGGACTACGGGTCCATAGCAGTAGCTAGATGGTTGTCTTCTCCTCTTGTGCTATCATGTTTAGATCTTGTGAGCTGCCTATCATGATCAGGATCATCTATTTGTAATGCTACATGTTGTGTTTGTTGGGATCCGATGAATATGGAATACTATGTCAAGTTGATTATTGATCTATCATATATGTGTTATTTATGTTCTTGCATGCTCTCTGTTGCTAGTAGAGGCTCTAGCCAAGTTGATACTTGTGACTCCAAGAGGGAGTATTTATGCTAGATAGTGGGTTCATGTCTCCATTGAATCTGGGGGAGTGACAACAACCCCTAAGGTTGTGGATGTGATGTTGCCACTAGGGATAAAACATCAATGCTTTGTCTAAGGATATTTGTATTGTTTACATTACACACAGTACTTAATGCAATTGTATGTTGTTTGCAACTTAATACTGGAAGGGTGCGGATGCTAACCTGAAGGTGGACTTTTTAGGCATAGATGCATGCTAGATGGCGGTCTATGTTTTTGTCGTAATGCCTAAGTAAATCTCGTAGTAGTCATCATGATATGTATATGCATCTCTATTTGTCAATTGCCCAACTGTAATTTGTTCACCCAACATGCTATTTATCTTATTGGAGAGACACCACTAGTGAACTGTGGACCCGGTCCATTCTTTACATCGAAATACAACCTACGCAATTGTTCTCTGTTGTTTTAAGCAAACATAATTCTCTACAACATACGTTTAATCCTTTGTTTTCAGCAAGCCGGTGAGATTGACAACCTCACTGTTAAGTTGGGGCAAAGTAGTTTGATTGTGTTGTGCAGGTTCCACGTTGGCACCGGAATCACTGGTGTTGTGCCGCACTACACTCCTTCACCAACAACCTTCACGTGGCCTTCATCTCCTACTGGTTCGATAAACCTTGGTTTCTTACTGAGGGAAAACTCGCTGTTGTACTCATCATACCTTCCTCTTGGGGTTCCCAACGGACGTGTGCTTTACCGTCACAGGAGCTGCCTCCCACGCGGCAAGCTTTTCGGCGCCGTTGCCGGGGAGATCAAGACACGCTGCAAGGGGAGTCTCTCACATCCAATCTCTTTACTTTGTTTATTGTCTTGCTTTATTTTATTTTCTGTCTTGTTTGCTTTCTTTATATCAAAAACACACAAAAAATTAGTTACTTGTTTCACTTTATTTAATTTGGTTTTTCTTAGTTTATTTTTATTGCTAAAATGAGTAATCCTGAAGTTGAAGTTCGTTCGTTTAAGCAACAAGGGGGAGAAAGTTTTAAAGATGCTTGGTACAGAATTAGTGATGCTCATTGATACGTCTCAAACGTATCTATAATTTCTTATGTTCCATGCTACTTTTATGACAATACTTGCATGTTTTATACACACTTTACAACATTATTATACATTTTCCGGCACTAACCTATTAACAAGATGCCGAAGTGTCAGTTGCTGTTTTGTTGTTTTTGGTTTCAGAAATCCTACAAAAAAATATTCTCGGAATTGGACGAAATCAACGCCCAGGGTCCTATTTTTCCACGAAGCTTCCAGAAGACCGAGGGAGATACGAAGTGGGGCCACGAGGCGCCGACACACTAGGGCGGCGCGGCCCAGGCCCTGGCCGCGCGGCCCTGGTGTGTGGGGCCCTCGTGCCGCCACTTGACCTGCCCTTCCGCCTACTTAAAGCCTTCGTCGCGAAACCCTCTGTACCGAGAGCCACGATACGGAAAACCTTCCAGAGACGCCGCCGCCGCCAATCCCATCTCGGGGGATTCAGGAGATCGCCTCCGGCACCCTGCTGGAGAGGGGAATCATCACCGGAGGGATCTACATCATCATGCCCGCCTCCGGATTGATGCGTGAGTAGTTCATCCTGTTGGAGATATGCCCAAGAGGCAATAATAAAAGTGGTTATTATATATCTTTATGTTTATGATAAATGTTTATATACCATGCTATAATTGTATTAACCGAAACATTGATACATGTGTGTTATGTAAACAAACAATAAGTCCCTAGTAAGCCTCTTAACTAGCTTGTTGATTAATAGATGATTAGTTTCATAATCATGAACATTGGATGTTATTAATAACAAGATTATATCATTATATGAATGATATAATGGACACAACCAATTAAGCGTAGCATAAGATCACGTCATTAAGTTATTTGCTATAAGCTTTCGATACATAGTTACCTAGTCCTTATGACCATGAGATCATGTAAATCACTTATACCGGAAAGGTACTTTGATTACATCAAACGCCACTGCGTAAATGGGTGGTTATAAAGGTGTGATTAAGTATCCGGAAAGTATGAGTTGAGGCATATGGATCAACGGTGGGATTTGTCCATCCCGATGACGGATAGATATACTCTGGGGCCTCTCGGTGGAATGTCGTCTAATGTCTTGCAAGCATATGAATAAGTTCATAACAGACCACATACCACGGTACGAGTAAAGAGTACTTGTCGGAGACGAGGTTGAACAAGGTATAGTGATACCGATGATCAAACCTCGGACAAGTAAAATATCGCGTGACAAAGGGAATTGGTATCGTATGTGAATGGTTCATTCGATCACTAAGTCATCGTTGAATATGTGGGAGCCATTATGGATCTCCAGATCCCGCTATTGGTTATTGGTCGGAGAGAGTTCTCAACCATGTCTACATAGTTCGCGAACCGTAGGTGACACACTTATGGTTTGATGTTGTAATAGTAGAACTTGAATATGGAATGGAGTTCGAAGCTTTTGTTCGAAGTCTCGGATGGGATCCCAGACATCACGAGGAGTTCCGGAATGGTCCGGAGAATAAGATTCATATATAGGAAGTCATTTTATAAGTTTGAAAATGATCCGGTGCATTTATGGAAGGTTCTAGAAAAGTCCGGAAGAAATCACTTTGGAAGGCGGAGTCCCGAAGGGACTCCACCACCCATGGCCGGCCAACCCTAGAGGGGTGGAGTCCCAGGTGGACTCCACCAAGGTGGCCGGCCACCCCCTCATGGAAAGGTGGGAGTCCCACTTGAGGTGGGAATCCCACCTTGGGTAGGTTTCCCTACACATGGAAGGTTTTGGGTTGGGGTCTTATTCGAAGACTTGTACACCAACTCTTGGGTGTTCCACCTATATAATGAGGGCCAAGGGGAGGGGGCCGGCCACCACAAGCCACCAAGCTGGCCGCACCCCATAGAGGCCGGCCACCCCCTCTCCCAAACCCTTAGCCGCCCCACCTCCTCCACCTCTCCCGCAATGCTTAGCGAAGCTCCGCCGGAGTTCTCCATCGCCACCGCCATCACGCCGTTGTGCTGCCGGATTCAAGGAGGAGCTACTACTTCCGCTGCCCGCTGGAACGGGGAGAAGGACGTCGTCTTCATCAACACCGAACGTGTGACTGAGTACGGAGGTGCTGCCCGATCGTGGCACCGTGATCAAGATCTTCTACGCGCTTTTGCAAGCGGCAAGTGATCGTCTACCACAACAACAAGAGCCTCATATTGTAGGATTTGGAAATCTTCAAGGGTGAGTCTCGATCATCTCCTTGTTGCTCCCGTCTTCTAGATTGCATCTTGGCTTGGATTGCGTTCTCGCGGTAGGAAATTTTTTGTTTTCTATGCAACGAATCCCTACAGTGGTATCAGAGCCGTGTCTATGCATAGATGGTTGCACGAGTAGAACACAATGGTTTTGTGGGCGTTGATGCTTATGTTGTCTTTAGTTTGAGTACTTTGCATCTTTGTGGCATAGTGGGATGAAGCGGCTCGGGCTAACTTTACATGACCGCGTTCATGAGATTTGCTCCACGCTCGACATGCAACTTGTATTGCATAAGTGGCTTTGCGGGTGTCTATCTCTCCTACTATAGTGAAGATTCAATTTACTCTTCTATTGACAACACTAGTATCACCGTTGTGGTTCATGTTCGTAGGTAGATTAGATCTCACTCGAAAACCCTAAACCACGTAAAATATGCAAACCAAATTAGAGAACGTCTAACTTGTTTTTGCGGGGTTTGGTGATGTGATATGGCCATAATGTGATGATGACTATGTATGAGATGATCATTATTATATTGTGGCAACCGGCAGGAGCCTTATGGTTGTCTTTAAATTTCATGTTGAGTAGTATTTCAAAGAAGTTGTAATAGTTGCTACATGGGAGAACAATCATGAAGACGGCGCCATGTTGTTTCATAGTATTTCATGTTGACCTTGACGCTACGCCGACGATGATGGAGATCATGCCCGTTGATGATGAAGATCATGTCCATGCTTTGGAGATGAAGATCAAAGGCGCAAAGACAAAAGGGCCATATCATATCACATATGAACTGCATGTGATGTTAATCCTTTTATGCATCTTATTTTGCTTAGATCGCGACGGTAGCATTATAAGATGATCCCTCTCACTAAAATATCAAGATAATAAAGTGTTCATCCTTAGTAGCACCGTTGCCAAGACTTGTCGTTTCGAAGCATCTCGTGATGATTGGGTGTGATAGACTCAACAAGTGCATACAACGGGTGCAAGCCAGTTTTGCACATGCGGATACTAAGGTGGCCTTGACGAGCCTAGCATGTAAAGACATGGTCTCGGAACACGTGATACCGAAAGGTAGAGCATGAATCATATGATTGATATGATGAACACTTTGAGTGTTCGCCATTGAAGTTACATCTTGTTTCGTGATGATCGGACTTGGTGTGGTGGATTTGGTTCGTGTGATCACTAAGACAATTCGAGGGATATTGTTTTGAGTGGGAGTTCACCTAGTTTTTAATTTTGTTAAATTAAAATTTGAACTCAGTTTGTCATAAAATTAGTCTAAACTATTGCAAATATATGTTGTAGATATGGCGTCCCCAATCAATTTTAACCAGTTCCTAGAGAAAGAAAAGCTTAAGAGCAACGGTAGCAACTTCACCGACTGGTTCCGTCATGTGAGGATCTTCCTCAATGGCGGAAACCTGCAATATGTGCTTGATGCACCGCTAGGTGACCCTCCTGCAGAAACTGAAACCGATGAAGTAAAGAATGTTTACGCGACTCGGAAAACTCGGTACTCTCAAGTTCAGTGTGCCATCCTGTGCAGTCGGAAGCCGATCTTCAAAAACGTTTTGAGCACCACGATCCTCATGAGTTGGTCAATGAGTTGAAAACTATCTTTGAAACTCATGCGGCGTGGAATGCTATGAAGCATCGAAACACTTCTTCGGTTGCATGATGGAAGAAGGCAGCTCCGTTAGTGAGCACATGCTCGCCATGACCGGGCATGCGAAGAAACTCAGTGACTTGGGAATAGTGATTCCTAACAGACTGGGGATTAATCGTGTCCTTCAATCACTTCCACCTAGTTACAAGAACTTTGTGATGAATTACAATATGCAGAACATGAACAAAGAGTTACCTGAACTCTTCGCCATGCTAAAATCTGCTGAGATTGAGATTAAGAAAGAGCACCAAGTGTTGATGGTCAACAAGACCACCAGTTTCAAGAAACAGGGCAAGTCTAAAGGCAAAAACAAGAAGGGTGGCAAGAAAGCTGCCACGCCTCCTGTGAAACCCAAGGCTGGCCCTAAGCCTGATGCTGAGTGCTATTACTGCAAGGAGAAGGGACACTGGAAGCGTAATTGCTCCAAGTATTTGGCGGATCTGAAGAGCGGCCTTGTCAAGAAGAAGAAAGAAGGTATATCTGATATACATGTTATAGATGTTTATCTTACTGGTTCTCGTACTAGTACCTGGGTATTTGATACTGGTTCGGTTGCTCATATTTGTAACTCGAAACAGGAACTAAAGAATAAACGAAGACTATTGAAGGATGAAGTGACGATGCGCGTTGGAAATGGATCCAAAGTCGATGTGATCGCTGTCGGCACACTTCCTTTACATCTACCTTCGGGATTAGTTTTAAACCTCAATAATTGTTATTTTGTACCCGCGTTGAGCATGAACATTATATCTGGATCTTGTTTAATGCAAGACGGTTATTCATTCAAGTCTGAGAATAATAGTTGTTCTATTTTTATGAATAATATCTTTTATGGTCGAGCACCTGAAAAGAATGGTTTATTTGTTAGATCTCGATAGTAGTGATACACATATTCATAACATTGATGCTAAGAGAATTAAATTGAATGATAATTCTACTTATATGTGGCACTGTCGTCTTGGTCATATTGGAGTGAAACGCATGAAGAAACTCCATACCGATGGATTACTTGAATCACTTGACTTTGAGTCACTTGATAGATGCGAAGCATGTCTAATGGGAAAAATTACTAAGACTCCATTCTCTGGTATTATGGAGCGAGCTACAGACTTATTGGAAATCATACATACCGATGTGTGGACCAATGAGTGTAGCCTCGCGCGGTGGTTATCGTTATGTTCTAACCTTCACAGATGATTTGAGTAGATATGGGTATATCTATTTAATGAAACATAAATCCGAAACTTTCGAGAAGTGTAAGGAATTCCAAAGTGAAGTAGAAAATCAACGTAACAAGAAGATTAAATTTCTACGATCTGATCGCGGAGGTAAATATCTGAGTTATGAGTTTGGCATGCATTTAAAGAAATGCGGAATACTTTCACAATTGACACCGCCGGGAACACCACAACGAAACGGTGTGTCCGAACGTCGTAATCGAACTCTCTTAGATATGGTTCGTTCTATGATGTCTCTTACTGATTTGCCGTTATCATTTTGGAGTTATGCATTAGAGACAGCCGCATTCACTTTAAATAGAGCACCATCAAAATCCGTTGAAACGACACCGTATGAATTATGGTTTAATAAGAAACCTAAGCTGTCGTTCCTTAAAGTTTGGGGTTGCGAAGCCTATGTAAAAAAGTTACAACCGGACAAGCTAGAACCCAAAGCGGAGAAATGCGTCTTCATAGGATACCCTAAGGAAACTATAGGGTACACTTTCTATCACAGATCCGAAGGCAAGATCTTTGTTGCTAAGAACGGAACCTTTCTTGAGAAAGAATTTCTCACTAAAGAAGTGACTGGAAGAAAAGTAGAACTCGATGAGATTGAAGAATCTTTGCTCGTTGATCAGAGTAGCGCAGTACCGGAAGATGTTCCTGTGCCGCCTACACCGGCAATAGAGGAAGCTAATGATAATGATCATGAAACTTCAAACGAGATAGCTACTGAACCTCGCAGATCGACAAGGGAACGTGCCACTCCTGATTGGTATGATCCTTGTCTAAATGTCATGATTGTGGACAACAATGATGAAGACCCTGCGACGTATGAAGAAGCGATGATGAGCCCAGATTCCAACAAATGGCAAGAAGCCATGAAATCCGAAATGGGATCCATGTATGATAACAAAGTATGGACTTTGGTAGACTTACCTGATAGCCGCAAGGCTGTCGAGAATAAATGGATCTTCAAGAGAAAAACAGATGCTGATGGTAATATTACTGTCTATAAAGCTCGACTTGTCGCAAAGGGTTTCCGACAAATTCAAGGTGTTGACTACGATGAGACTTTCTCACCTGTAGTGAAGCTAAAATCTGTGAGGATTTTGTTAGCAATAGCTGCATTTTTTGATTATGAGATTTGGCAGATGGATGTCAAAACGGCGTTCCTTAATGGAGACATTGAGGAAGAGTTGTATATGGTACAACCCAAAGGTTTTGTCGATCCTAAAAATGCTGACAAAGTATGCAAACTTCAGCGTTCAATTTATGGACTGAAGCAAGCATCGAGAAGTTGGAACCGACGCTTTGATAAGGTGATCAAAGACTTCGGGTTTATACAGTGTCATGGAGAGGCCTGTATTTACAAGAAAGTGAGTGCACTAGTAGGAAAACCCTTATAGGCGGAGCTTAGTTCTGTGGCGCACCACTAAAAATGCGCCACAGAATGTTATTTTGTGGCGCACCATGCTAGGTGCGCCACAGAAATAGCTTAATTTTGTGGCGCACTGAACATTGCGCCACAGAAATTGTATGGGGCCCACATCCTGCCACCACCAATTATTAGTGTAGGTATTTCTGTGGCGCACATGGCGTGCTGCGCCACAGAAATAACTCTTTCTGTGGCGCACGTGCTTCGGTGCGCCACAGAAGTAGTTGATTCTGTGGCGCACTTGTTCGGGTGCGCCACAGAACTAAGGTAACTTATATCATCGCCCGTGCCCTCCCCCACGCCTGTTCACCTCTCCCCTCTCCCCTCTCCTCCGATCCGCCGCGCGCCGCCATGGTCGTCGCCATCGCCGTCGCCGCCGCCTTCCTCCGCGAGGGCCGCATGCCGCCACGGTCCTCCCATCCCCGCCACCTGCAGCACAAGCTGCCGCTACGGCGAGGAGGGGCCGCCGCGAGGAGGGGCCGCCGTCGCGTGAAGGTGGAGGAGCCGCCGCGTCCTCCTCCTCCTCCACCGCTGCCGTCGTCGTCAACCTCCTCCTCCACCCCTGTCGTCGGTGAACTCTCTCCCCTCCCCTCCCCTCCCCTCTTCCTCTCCCGCGCGAGCACAAAGTGCTCGACGAAATGCTCGTGTGCTGCTCTGGTTGTGCTGCTGTTGCTGTTGCTATGCTAGCTGCTGTTGCTGTTGATGTGCTACTGGATGCAATCTATCTATCTATCCTAGCTTGATGTCATTGTTGCTGCAGCTAGATGCATGCTCTGGTTGTGCTGCTGTTGCTGTTGATGTACTGGCTGCTGTTGCTGTTGATCTATCTATCCTAGCTTGTTGTCATTGTTGCTGCAACTAGATGCATGCTCTTGCAGCTTCTCACCATTCCTGGTGAACTATACTGTTGCTATTGCTTGTGTGTCCATGCTCTAAATGGTCAAATGATCATCATGTGCTAGTGATTTACTTACTGGCTCATTGCTCATGGTTGATGTACCTCAGTAGTGGTTCTGGATGCATTGCTGCTGTTGCTCTGGATGCATTGCTGCTGTTGCTCTGGATGCATTGCCCCTAATTGTTATTGATGAACCATGTGATGGTAATGATTCAATTTAATTCAATGATGTTAATTTGATTTCCATCCTTTGTTGGAAATAAATCCATGTCTGAACCTGTACAAGGTAATGAAGACTTGCTCACTTGGTATTGCTTGCTAGTTGGACATTTGGTTGGTTTTGATGCTACTGGTTCATTTAAATGCATTAAATGCTACTATGGTATGCTACTGTGGTATCCTTGTGAAGAAAATGATGGATTCTTGTGAGCTTATGGTATGCTACTATGCTACTGTGGTATCCTTGTGAAGATTTACTTGATGCTACTGTGGTATCCTTGTGAAGATTTACTTGATGGATTGTGTGATTTAAATGGAATGCTTATGATGGTATACTAAAATAGAGATATTCACAATAGGGGATCATGTAAATGAATGCCACTGTGGTATCCTTTGAAGAAAAAGGACTGTTTCTGATGGTTTTAAAAGGCTAGGTGGTGCTAGGTGATTAAGTTGGCTACCAAGACTTGTCTCATCTGGTTAGCTGGGATATGCTATGTGTTGTTGCTTGTTTAGGCATATCTATCACTTACTGGATTTACTGGTTCTTGATTGGCCTCTCTTTTGCCAGCATCACTTGGTCTATATACCAAGTGATGAATAATCCCTTTGGAGCATCTGCTCCATGCATGCTATGTGTGTTTGAGCATCTTGACTTATGTCACCATGGTTGCTGGTTTGGTGGTGTTTTGAACTCAACTGAGTAATGATAAATTTCTATTTCTTGTTGGCTTTGATGAAAATAGAGATATCCACAGTAGGGGATCATGTAAATGAATGCCACTGTGGTATCCTTTGAAGAAAAAGGACTGTTTCTGATGGTTTTAAAAGGCTAGGTGGTGCTAGGTGATTAAGTTGGCTACCAAGACTTGTCTCATCTGGTTAGTGGGATATGCTATGTGTTGTTGCTTGTTTAGGCATATCTATCACTTACTGGATTTACTGGTTCTTGATTGGCCTCTCTTTTGCCAGCATCACTTGGTCTATATACCAAGTGATGAATAATCCCTTTGGAGCATCTGCTCCATGCATGCTATGTGTGTTTGAGCATCTTGACTTATGTCACCATGGTTGCTGGTTTGGTGGTGTTTTTGTACTTGCCGATGATTAGATGGTTGGTCGATCACTCGTACACTCGGGGGTGGAGCAAGTGAGCCTGGTGTGATGGCACAAATATCAATATCTTGTGCATCCTACCTGGCCTCACTTACTCCATCCCTGGATGTTAATATTTGTTTCGACCAACAAAGTATGAGGCATTCCATTTAGTTCATACTAGCTACTTCTTAATTGCATTGGCCTTTCTTCCATTTTAGTGCCGATGATTAAAATGTTTGGTCACTTGTACACTCTGGGGTGGGGCCAGTGAGCCTGGTGCGATGGCACAAATATCAATCTCTTGTGCATCGGACTTGGTCTCACTTACGCCATCCCTAAATGTTAATATTTGTGTTGACCAACAATGTATGAGGCATTTATTCCATTTCTCTTGTGCATCGGACTTGTTGGTCTCACTTTCTTCCATTTTAATCATAGTAGGAACCGGATGAAGACCCCGATGCAAGCGAGCCTGGTGGGTAGAGAGGAGGGAGCAAAGGAGGAACCGGATGAAGACTACTTTGTATCTCGAAATTGTGAATTTTGTATGAATTAAGAGTTGTATGCAAAACATTTGACACTTGCCACTATATATGTATCTCGATCGGGCTCTAAGTAATGTGATGATGATGTCTACATTATATATGTGCAATGTACATGCTATTTATATTATATCTGCATATTTCTATATGTTGTTGTATATAACCTGTATATTGCTGTCTATAAACTGCATGTGTATAGCAGGCAGCATAAAATCGTGTATAATACAAGCAAGTTCTGTGGCGCACTGAAAATCAATTCTGTGGCGCACCTTTTCTGTGCGCCACAAAACCCAAGCACCGGTGCGCCACGAAACCTTATTTTTGTGGCGAAGTTTCTGTGGCGCACATGCGCAGTCCATTTTGGTGCGCCACTAATGAGGCTTTTCCTACTAGTGGTGGGAGCTCTGTAGCGTTCCTGATATTATATGTAGATGACATATTATTGATTGGGAATGATATAGAACTATTAAGCAGTGTAAAAGGTTATTTGAATAATAGTTTTTCAATGAAAGACCTTGGTGAAGCATCGTATATATTAGGCATCAAGATTTATAGAGATAGATCAAGACGTCTAATAGGGCTATCACAGAGTACATACCTGGACAAGATTCTAAAGAAGTTTAGAATGGACAAAAGTAAGAAAGGATTCTTACCTATGTTACCAGGCAAGGTCTTGAGTAAGACTCAAGGTCCGGCTACGGCAGAAGAAAGAGAAAGGATGAGTCAGATCCCCTATGCCTCGGCAGTAGGCTCTATCATGTATGCCATGCTATGTACTAGATATATAGCACATGCTGTTAGTTTAACTAGCAGATATCAAAGTGATCCAGAATGGAACATTGGACAGCGGTCAAGAATATCCTGAAGTACTTGAAAAGAACTAAGGATATGTTTCTTTGTTATGGAGGTGACCAAGAGCTCGTTGTAACAAGTTACACCGATGCAAGTTGGAACACTGATCCTGATGACTCTAAGTCACAATCTGGGTACGTGTTTATATTGAATGGTGCTGCAGTAAGCTGGGCAAGCTGCACGGTGGCGAAGTCTTCAACAGAATCGGAGTACATAGCGGCTTCAGAGGCTTCATCAGAAGCGGTATGGATGAAGAGGTTCATTGTAGAGCTCGGTGTGGTTCCTAGTGCATTGGACCCACTAGTCATCTACTGTGACAACATGGGTGCCATCGCCAATGCACATGAACCAAGGTCACACAAGAGGCTGAAGCATATCAAGCTGCGTTATCATTCGATTCGCGAGTACATCGAAGATGGAGAAGTAAAGATTTGCAAAGTACACACTGATCTGAATGTAGCAGATCCGTTGACTAAAGCTCTCCCTAGGGCAAAACATGACCAACACCAGAATGCCATGGGTGTTAGGTACCTTACAATGTAATCTAGATTATTGACTCTAGTGCAAGTGGGAGACTGTTGGAGATATGCCCAAGAGGCAATAATAAAAGTGGTTATTATATATCTTTATGTTTATGATAAATGTTTATATACCATGCTATAATTGTATTAACCGAAACATTGATACATGTGTGTTATGTAAACAAACAATAAGTCCCTAGTAAGCCTCTTAACTAGCTTGTTGATTAATAGATGATTAGTTTCATAATCATGAACATTGGATGTTATTAATAACAAGATTATATCATTATATGAATGATATAATGGACACACCCAATTAAGCGTAGCATAAGATCAAGTCATTAAGTTATTTGCTATAAGCTTTCGATACATAGTTACCTAGTCCTTATGACCATGAGATCATGTAAATCACTTATATTGGAAAGGTACTTTGATTACATCAAACGCCACTGCGTAAATGGGTGGTTATAAAGGTGTGATTAAGTATCCGGAAAGTATGAGTTGAGGCATATGGATCAACAGTGGGATTTGTCCATCCCGATGACGGATAGATATACTCTGGGCCCTCTCGGTGGAATGTCGTCTAATGTCTTGCAAGCATATGAATAATTTCATAAGAGACCACATACCACGGTACGAGTAAAGAGTACTTGTCAGGAGACGAGGTTGAACAAGGTATAGAGTGATACCGATGATCAAACCTCGGACAAGTAAAATATCGCGTGACAAAGGGAATTGGTATCGTATGTGAATGGTTCATTCGATCACTAAGTCATCGTTGAATATGTGGGAGCCATTATGTGTTGGAGATATGCCCAAGAGGCAATAATAAAGTGGTTATTATAATATCTTTGTGTTTATGATAAATGTTTATATATCATGCTATAATTGTATTAACCGAAACATTGATACATGTGTGTTATGTAAACAACAAGGAGTCCCTAGTAAGCCTCTTGTATAACTAGCTTGTTGATTAATAGATGATCATGGTTTCGTGATCATGAACATTGGATGTTATTAATAACAAGGTTATGTCATTGGTTGAATGATATAATGGACACACACCCAAATAAGCGTAGCATAAGATCAAGTCATTAAGTTCATTTGCTATAAGCTTTCGATACATAGTTGTCATAATCCTTCGACCATGAGATCATGTAAATCACTTACACCGAAAGGGTACTTTGATTACATCAAACGTCATTGCGTAAATGGGTGACAATAAAGGTGGGATTAAGTATTTGGAAAGTGTGAGTTGAGGCATATGGATCAACGGTGGGATTTGTCCATCCGATGACGGATAGATATACTCTGGGCCCTCTCGGTGGAATGTCATCTGATTAGCTTGCAAGCATATGAATAGTTCATAAGAGATCACATACCACGGTACGAGTAAAGAGTACTTGTCGGTAACGAGGTTGAACAAGGTATGGAGATACCGATGATCAAACCTCGGACAAGTAAAATATCGCGAGACAAAGAGAATTGACATCGTATGTAAATGGTTCAATCGATCACTAAGTCATCGTTGAATATGTGGGAGCCATTATGGATCTCCAGATCCCGCTATTGGTTATTGCTCGGAGAGGAGTCTCGACCATGTGCATAGTTCACGAACCGTAGGGTGACGCGCTTAAGGTTCGATGTCGCATAAGTAGATTCGGAATATGAGATGGAGACCGAATGTTGTTCGGAGTCTCGGATGGGATCCGAGACATCACGAGGAGCCGGAATTGTTCTGGAAGAATTCTGCTGTTTTGTATTTCAAGAAAAGTTGTTCTGGAAACATTCTCGGAATTGGACGAAATAAAAACAGAGGTTCTTATTTTTCTGTCGCACAGACGGAGTCCAAAGGGGAGACGGAGAAAGGCCAGGAGTGGGCCACACCACACGGCGGCGCGGGCCCCCTTGGCCGCGCCGGGTGTGGTGTGGGCCCACCAGGCGCCGCCCTAGATCGGTTTCGCGAAACCCTAACCCTACCTTCCGACTATAAATAGTGGGGTAGTTTGGCCGGCCATTGCTGCTCCGTACGAAACCCTAAAGTGCCACCTCTCCTCCCTCCCAGTTTCTTCTGCTCCGGCTTAGGCGAAGCCCTGCAGGAATTCTTCTCCACCACCACCACCACGCCGTCGTGCTGCTGGGATTCCGTGGAGATCTACCACACCTCCGCTGCCCGCTGGAACGGGGAGAGGAAGGAGCTTCATCGACACCGTACGCGCGACCGAGTACGGAAGTGCTGCCGGATTGCAGCACCGGGGACGATCGTCTACACCAACAACGAGATTAATCTCGTAGGCTTTGGAATCTTCGAGGGTTAGTCTCATCTCCATCTCGTTGCTTAGATCTAGTAGATTGGATCTTGGGTGTTCCATAGATTAGATCTGTTGGTTTTATTCGCTTTGCGGTAGGAAATTTTTTGTTTTCTATGCAACGAACCCCATCAGTGGTATCAGAGCCACGTCTATGCATAGATCTGTTGCACGAGTAGAACACAATGGTTTGTGGGCGGTGATGCTTTTGTTGCTTTAGTTTGTGTACTTTGCTTCTTGCGGGATGGTGGGATGAAGCGGCCCGGGCTAACTTTACATGACCACGTCTCATGAGACTTGCTCCACGCTTGACATGCAACTTGTATTGCATAAGTGGCTTTGCGGGTGTCTATCTCTCCCACCATAGTGAAGATTGTAATTTGCACTTCTATTGTCAACACTAGTATCACCGTTGTGGTTCATGTTCGTAGGTAGATTGGATCTTACTCGAAAACCCTAAACCACGTAAAAGATGCAAACCAAATTAGAGGCGTCTAACTTGTTTTTGCAGGGTTTGGTGATGTGATATGGCCATGATGTGATGATGATTATATTTGATGTATGAGATGTTCATTATTGTATTATGGCAACCGGCAGGAGCCTAATGGTTGTCTTTAATTTTTGTTAAAGACTTGCGTGTCTATTCATCAT
The DNA here is from genome assembly GCA_030979885.1 of Lolium multiflorum. Taxonomy (NCBI): domain Eukaryota; kingdom Viridiplantae; phylum Streptophyta; class Magnoliopsida; order Poales; family Poaceae; genus Lolium; species Lolium multiflorum. The sequence goes on along the minus strand of CM061751.1, from coordinate 226,265,397 downwards.
GTAATAGCTTTATTTCAAGTAGTTGTTATAGTAGCTATAAGTGATGGACAACCATGAAGCGGCGCCACTGACCTTGACGCCATGCTGGTGATGATGGAGATCATGTCCGTGCTTTGGAGATGGAGATCAAAAGCACAAGAAGAAAGGCCATATCATATCACACATTATGAATTGCATGTGATGTTAATCCTTTTATGCATCTTATTTTGCTTAGATCGCGACGGTAGCATTATAAGATGATCCCTCTCACTAAATATCAAGATAATAAAGTGTTCATCCTAAGTATGCACCGTTGCTAAGACTTGTCGTTTCGAAGCATCTCGTGATGATCGGGTGTGATAGACTCTACATGTGCATACAACGGGTGCAAGCCAGATTTGCACACGCGGATACTAAGGTTGCCTTGACGAGCCTAGCATGTACAGACATGGTCTCGGAACACGGGATACCGAAAGGTAGAGCATGAGTCATATGAATGATATGATGAACACTTTGAGTGTTCACCTTTGAAGCTACATCTTTTCTCGTGAAGATCGGACTTGGTGTAGTGGATTTGGTTCGTGTAATCACTAAGACAATGCGAGGGATGTTGTTTTTGAGTGGGAGTTCACCTAGTTAATTTAAGAATTAAAATTGAACTCATTTTATCATAAACTTAGTCTAAACTCTTTGCAAATATGTTGTAGATCATGGCGCCCCCTCCATCAATTTTAACCAGTTCCTAGAGAAAGAAAAGCTTAAGGGCAATGGTAGCAACTTCACTGACTGGTTCCGTCATGTGAGGATTTTCCTCGCTGGCGTAAGCCTGCAATATGTGCTCGAAGCACCGCTAGGTTCCCCACCACCTCCTGCAGTATCCGAGGACATAAAGAATGTTTATGAGACTCGGGTAACTCGGTACTCCGAAGTTCAGTGTGCCATCCTGTGCAGTTTAGAGGCAGAGCTCCAAAAGCATTTTGAGCACCACGACCCTTGTGATATGATGTGTGAGCTCAAACTTATCTTTGAAACTCATGCGGCCGTGGAGAGCTATGAGGCCTCGAAACAGTTCTTTAACTGCATGATGGAAGAGGGCAGCTCCGTTAGTGAGCACATGTTCGCCATGTCCGGACATGCGAAGAAGCTCAGTGACTTGGGGATTGTGATCCCTAACAAGCTGGGTATTCATCGTGTCCTCCAATCACTGCCACCAAGTTACAAGAACTTCGTGATGAACTACAACATGCAGAACATGAACAAAGAGTTACCTGAACTCTTCTCCATGCTGAAGTCTGCTGAAGTAGAAATAAAGAAGGAGAACCAAGTGTTGATGGTCAACAAGACCACCAGTTTCAAGAAACAGGGCAAGCCGAACAAGGGCAACTTCAAGAAGGGCGGCAAGAAAGTTGCAGCGCCTCCTGAGAAGCCTAAGGCTGGTCCTAAGCCTGAGACTGTGTGCTACTACTGCCAGGGGAAGGGGCACTGGAAGCGGAACTGCACCAAATACTTGGCCGATCTGAAGAGCGGCCACGCCAAGAAGAAAGGTATATTTGATATACATGTTATAGATGTCTATCTTACTGGTTCTCGTAGTAGTGCCTGGGTATTTGATACTGGTTCGGTTGCTCACATTTGTAACTCGAAACAGGAACTACGGAATAAACGAAGCCTGGCAAGGGACGAGGTGACGATGCGCGTTGGAAATGGATCCAAGGTCGATGTGATCGCCGTCGGCACGCTCCCCCTACATCTACCTTCGGGATTAGTTTTAAACCTTAATAATTGTTATTTGGTACCTGCGTTGAGCATGAACATTATATCTGGATCTTGTTTAATGCAAGACGGTTATTCGTTTAAGTCTGAGAATAATGGTTGTTCGATTTATATGAGTAATGTCTTTTATGGCCATGCACCTGAGATGAATGGTTTATTCTTGTTAAATCTCGATAGTAGTGATACACATGTTCATAACATTGATGCTAAGCGAATTAAATTGAATGATAATTCTACTTATATGTGGCACTGTCGTCTTGGTCATATTGGAGTGAAGCGCATGAAGAAACTCCATTCCGATGGACTTCTTGAGTCACTTGACTTTGAGTCACTTGATAGATGCGAAGCATGTCTAATGGGAAAAATGACTAAGACTCCATTTTCTGGCACAATGGAGCGAGCTACAGACTTATTGGAAATCATACATACCGATGTGTGCGGACCAATGAGTGTAGCATCGCGCGGTGGTTATCGTTATGTTCTAACCTTCACGGATGATCTGAGTAGATATGGGTATATTTACTTTATGAAACACAAGTCCGAGACTTTTGAGAAGTTCAAGGAATTCCAAAGTGAAGTAGAAAATCAACGTAACAAGAAGATTAAGTTTCTGCGTTCTGATCGCGGAGGCGAATATCTGAGTTATGAGTTTGGCATGCATTTAAAGAAATGCGGAATACTTTCACAGTTGACACCGCCGGGAACACCACAGCGCAATGGTGTGTCCGAACGTCGTAATCGAACTCTCTTAGATATGGTTCGTTCTATGATGTCTCTTACCGATTTGCCATTATCGTTTTGGGGCTATGCTTTAGAGACAACCGCATTCACTTTAAATAGGGCACCATCTAAATCCGTTGAAACGACACCGTATGAATTATGGTTTGGGAAGAAACCTAAGCTGTCGTTCCTTAAAGTTTGGGGTTGCGATGCTTATGTAAAGAAGTTACAACCTGACAAGCTAGAACCCAAAGCGGAGAAATGCGTCTTCATAGGATACCCTAAAGAAACAATTGGGTATACTTTCTATCACAGATCCGAAGGCAAAATCTTTGTTGCCAAGAACGGATCCTTTCTTGAGAAGGAGTTTCTCACTAAAGAAGTGACTGGAAGAAAAGTAGAACTCGACGAGGTTGATGAACCTTCTCTCATAGATCAGAGTAGCGCAGTGCCGGAAGAAATTCCTGTGCAGCCTGCACCGATAGGAGAGGAAGCAAATGATGAAGATCATGAAACTTCGAACGAGGAAGCTACTGAACCTCGCAGATCGACGAGGGAACGTACCACTCCTGATTGGTATGATCCCTGTCTAAATGTCATGATTGTGGACGACAATGATGAGGACCCTGCGACGTATGAAGAAGCGATGATGAGCCCAGATTCCAACAAATGGCAAGAAGCCATGAAATCCGAAATGGGATCCATGTATGATAACAAAGTATGGACTTTGGTAGACTTACCTGATAGCCGCAAGGCTGTCGAGAATAAATGGATCTTCAAGAGAAAAACAGATGCTGATGGTAATATTACTGTCTATAAAGCTCGACTTGTCGCAAAGGGTTTCCGACAAATTCAAGGAGTTGACTACGATGAGACTTTCTCACCTGTAGCGAAGCTAAAGTCTGTGAGGATTTTGTTAGCAATAGCTGCATTTTTCGATTATGAGATTTGGCAGATGGATGTCAAAACGGCGTTCCTTAATGGTGACATTGAGGAAGAGTTGTATATGGTACAACCCAAAGGTTTTGTCGATCCTAAAAATGCTGACAAGGTATGCAAACTTCAGCGTTCCATTTATGGACTGAAGCAAGCATCCCGGAGTTGGAACCTACGCTTTGATAGAGTGATCAAAGACTTCGGTTTTATACGGACTCATGGTGAGGCCTGTATTTACAAGAAAGTGAGTGGGAGCTCTGTAGCGTTCCTGATATTATATGTAGATGACATATTATTGATTGGGAATGATATAGAACTATTAAGCAGCGTTAAAGGTTATTTGAATAAGTCTTTTTCAATGAAAGACCTTGGTGAAGCAGCATACATTTTAGGCATCAAGATTTATAGAGATAGATCAAGACGCCTAATAGGCCTTTCACAGTACATACCTGGACAAGATTCTAAAGAAGTTTAGAATGGATGAAAGCAAGAAAGGGTTCTTGCCTATGTTGCCAGGTAAGGTCTTGAGTAAGACTCAAGGTCCGGCTACGGCAGATGAAAGAGAGAGGATGAGCAAGATCCCCTATGCTTCGGCAGTAGGCTCTATCATGTACGCCATGCTGTGTACTAGACCGGATATAGCACATGCTGTTAGTTTGACCAGCAGATATCAAAGTGATCCAGGAATGGAACACTGGACAACGGTCAAGAATATCCTGAAGTACTTGAAAAGGACTAAGGATATGTTTCTTTGTTATGGTGGTGACCAAGAGCTCGTTGTAACCAGTTACACCGATGCAAGTTGGAACACCGATCCTGATGACTCTAAGTCTCAGTCTGGGTACGTGTTTATATTGAATGGTGCGGCAGTAAGCTGGAGCAGTTCCAAGCAGTGCACGGTGGCGAAATCTTCAACAGAATCTGAATATATAGCGGCTTCGGAGGCTTCATCGGAAGCGGTATGGATGAAGAGGTTCATTGTTGAGCTTGGTGTGGTTCCTAGTGCATTGGACCCGCTAGTCATTTATTGTGACAACACGGGTGCCATCGCCAATGCAAAGGAACCAAGGTCACACAAGAAGCTAAAGCATATCAAGCTGCGTTTTCATTCGATTCGCGAGTACATCGAAGATGGTGAAGTAGAGATTTGCAAAGTACACACGGATCTGAATGTTGCAGATCCGTTGACTAAAGCTCTCCCAAGGGCAAAGCATGACCAACACCAAAATGCCATGGGTGTTAGGTACCTTACAATGTAATCTAGATTATTGACTCTAGTGCAAGTGGGAGACTGTTGGAGATATGCCCAAGAGGCAATAATAAAGTGGTTATTATAATATCTTTGTGTTTATGATAAATGTTTATATATCATGCTATAATTGTATTAACCGAAACATTGATACATGTGTGTTATGTAAACAACAAGGAGTCCCTAGTAAGCCTCTTGTATAACTAGCTTGTTGATTAATAGATGATCATGGTTTCGTGATCATGAACATTGGATGTTATTAATAACAAGGTTATGTCATTGGTTGAATGATATAATGGACACACACCCAAATAAGCGTAGCATAAGATCAAGTCATTAAGTTCATTTGCTATAAGCTTTCGATACATAGTTGTCATAATCCTTCGACCATGAGATCATGTAAATCACTTACACCGAAAGGGTACTTTGATTACATCAAACGTCATTGCGTAAATGGGTGACAATAAAGGTGGGATTAAGTATTTGGAAAGTGTGAGTTGAGGCATATGGATCAACAGTGGGATTTGTCCATCCCGATGACGGATAGATATACTCTGGGCCCTCTCGGTGGAATGTCATCTGATTAGCTTGCAAGCATATGAATAGTTCATAAGAGATCACATACCACGGTACGAGTAAAGAGTACTTGTCGGTAACGAGGTTGAACAAGGTATGGAGATACCGATGATCAAACCTCGGACAAGTAAAATATCGCGAGACAAAGAGAATTGACATCGTATGTAAATGGTTCAATCGATCACTAAGTCATCGTTGAATATGTGGGAGCCATTATGGATCTCCAGATCCCGCTATTGGTTATTGCTCGGAGAGGAGTCTCGACCATGTCTGCATAGTTCACGAACCGTAGGGTGACGCGCTTAAGGTTCGATGTCGCATAAGTAGATTCGGAATATGAGATGGAGACCGAATGTTGTTCGGAGTCTCGGATGGGATCCGAGACATCACGAGGAGAGCCGGAATTGTTCTGGAAGAATTCTGCTGTTTTGTATTTCAAGAAAAGTTGTTCTGGAAACATTCTCGGAATTGGACGAAATAAAAACAGAGGTTCTTATTTTTCTGTCGCGCAGACGGAGTCCAAAGGGGAGACGGAGAAAGGCCAGGAGTGGGCCACACCACACGGCGGCGCGGGCCCCCCCTTGGCCGCGCCAGGGTGTGGTGTGGGCCCACCAGGCGCCGCCCTAGATCGGTTTCGCGAAACCCTAACCCTACCTTCCGACTATAAATAGTGGGGTAGTTTGGCCGGCCATTGCTGCTCCGTACGAAACCCTAAAGTGCCACCTCTCCTCCCTCCCAGTTTCTTCTGCTCCGGCTTAGGCGAAGCCCTGCAGGAATTCTTCTCCACCACCACCACCACGCCGTCGTGCTGCTGGGATTCCGTGGAGATCTACCACACCTCCGCTGCCCGCTGGAACGGGGAGAGGAAGGAGCTTCATCGACACCGTACGCGCGACCGAGTACGGAAGTGCTGCCGGATTGCAGCACCGGGGACGATCGTCTACATCAACAACGAGATTAATCTCGTAGGCTTTGGAATCTTCGAGGGTTAGTCTCATCTCCATCTCGTTGCTTAGATCTAGTAGATTGGATCTTGGGTGTTCCATAGATTAGATCTGTTGGTTTTATTCGCTTTGCGGTAGGAAAATTTTTGTTTTCTATGCAACGAACCCCATCATTATGGATCTCCAGATCCCGCTATTGGTTATTGGTCGGAGAGAGTTCTCAACCATGTCTACATAGTTCGCGAACCGTAGGGTGACACACTTAAGGTTTGATGTTGTAATAGTAGAACTTGAATATGGAATGGAGTTCGAAGTTTTTGTTCGAAGTCTCGGATGGGATCCCGGACATCACGAGGAGTTCCGGAATGGTCCGGAGAATAAGATTCATATATAGGAAGTCATTTTATAAGTTTGAAAATGATCCGGTGCATTTATGGAAGGTTCTAGAAGGTTCTAGAAAAGTCCGGAAGAAATCACTTTGGAAGGCGGAGTCCCGAAGGGACTCCACCACCATGGCCGGCCAACCCTAGAGGGTGGAGTCCCGGTGGACTCCACCAAGGTGGCCGGCCACCCCCCCTCATGGAAAGGTGGGAGTCCCACTTGAGGTGGGAATCCCACCTTGGGTAGGTTTCCCTACACATGGAAGGTTTTGGGTTGGGGTCTTATTCGAAGACTTGTACACCAACTCTTGGGTGTTCCACCTATATAATGAGGGCCAAGGGGAGGGGCCGGCCACCACAAGCCACCAAGCTGGCCGCACCCCATAGAGGCCGGCCACCCCCTCTCCCAAACCCTAGCCGCCCCACCTCCTCCACCTCTCCCGCAGCTTAGCGAAGCTCCGCCGGAGTTCTCCATCGCCACCGCCATCACGCCGTCGTGCTGCCGGATTCAAGGAGGAGCTACTACTTCCGCTGCCCGCTGGAACGGGGAGAAGGACGTCGTCTTCATCAACACCGAACGTGTGACCGAGTATGGAGGTGCTGCCCGATCGTGGCACCGTGATCAAGATCTTCTACGCGCTTTTGCAAGCGGCAAGTGATCGTCTACCGCAGCAACAAGAGCCTCATCTTGTAGGCTTTGGAAATCTTCAAGGGTGAGTCTCGATCATCTCCTCGTTGCTCCCGTCTTCTAGATTGCATCTTGGCTTGGATTGCGTTCTCGCGGTAGGAATTTTTTTGTTTTCTATGCAACGAATCCCTACACATCCTTGGACTATGGGTCCATAGCAGTAGCTAGATGGTTGTCTTCTCCACTTGTGATATCATTGTTTAGATCTTGTGAGCTGCCTAACATGATCAAGATCATCTATTTGTAATGCTACATGTTGTGTTTAGTGGGATCCGATGAATCTAGAATATTATGTCAAGTTGATTATCAATCTATCATATATGTGTTGTTTATGTTCTTGCATGCTCTCTGTTGCTAGTAGAGGCTCTGGCCAAGTTGATACTTGTAACTCCAAGAGGGAGTATTTATGCTCGATAGTGGGTTCATGCCTCCATTTAATCTGGACAGTGACAGAAAGTTCTAAGGTTGTGGATGTGTTGTTGCTACTAGGGATAAAACATCGATGCTTTGTCTAAGGATATTTGTGTTGATTACATTACGCACCATACTTAATGCAATTATCTGTTGTTTACAACTTAATACTGGAGGGGGTGCGGATGCTAACCCGAAGGTGGATTACTGATACGTCTCAAAGGTATCTATAATTTCTTATGTTCCATGCTACTTTTATGACAATACTTGAATTTTTTATACATACTTTACAAAATTATTATACATTCTCCGGCACTAACCTATTAACAAGATGCCGAAGCGCCAGTTGCTGTTTTCTGCTGTTTTTGGTTTCAGAAATCCTAGTAAGGAAATATTCTCGGAATTGGACGAAATCAACGCCCAGGGTCCTATTTTTACACGAATCTTCCAGAAGACCGGGGGGGGGGGGAAGGAAGTGGGGCCACAAGGCGCCGACACACTAGGGCGGCGCGGCCTGGCCCCTGGCTGCGCGGCCCTAGCGTGTGGGGCCCTCGTGTGGCCCCCGCGTTGCCCTTCCGCCTACTTAAAGCCTTCGTCGCGAATACCCGTGTACCGAGAGCCACGATACGGAAAACCTTCCAGAGACGCCGCCGTCGCGAATCCCATCTCGGGGGATTCAGGAGATCGCCTCCGTTACCCTGCCGGAGAGGGGAATCATCACCGGAGGGCTCTACATCATCATGCCCGCCTCCGGATTGATGCGTGAGTAGTTCATCCTTGGACTATGGGTCCATAGCAGTAGCTAGATGGTTGTCTTCTCCGCTTGTGCTATCATTGTTTAGATCTTGTGAGCTGCCTAACATGATCAAGATCATCTATTTGTAATGCTACATGTTGTGTTTGGCGGGATCCAATGAATATAGAATATTATGTTAAGTTGATTATCAATCTATCATATATGTGTTGTTTATGTTCTTGCATGCTCTCCGTTGCTAGTAGAGGCTCTGGCCAAGTTGATACTTGTAACTCCAAGAGGGAGTAATTATGCTCGATAGTGGGTTCATGCCTCCATTTAATCTGGGACAGTGACAGGAAGTTCTAAGGTTGTGGATGTGCTGTTGCTACTAGGGATAAAACATCGATGCTTTGTCTAAGGATATTTGTGTTGATTACATTACGCACCATACTTAATGCAATTATCTGTTGTTTACAACTTAATACGGAAGGGGTTCGGATGATAACCTGAAGGTGGATTATTTAGGCATAGATGCATGCTGGATAGCGGTCTATGTACTTTGTCGTAATGCCCTGATTAAATCACATAGTAATCATCATTGATATGTATTGAATCTTTATTTGTCAATTGCTCACTGTAATTTGTTCACCCAGCATGTTAGTTGTCTTATTGGAGAGACACCTCTAGTGAACTGTGGACCCCGGTCCATTCTTTTACATCTGAATACATTCTACTGTTTTTACTGTTCTTTGCAAACAAACACCATCTTCCACTCGATACGTTTAATCCTTTGTTTTCAGCAAGCCGATGAGATTGACAACCTCACTGTTACGTTGGGGCAAAGTACTTTGATTGTGTTGTGCAGGTTCCACGTTGGCGCCGGTTTCACTGGTGTTGCGCCGCACTACACTCCTCCACCAACAACCTTCACGTGCTTCTTGGCTCCTACTGGTTCGATAACCTTGGTTTCATACTGAGGGAAACTTGCTGTGCGCATCATACCTTCCTCTTGGGGTTCCCAACGGACGTGTACATCTACGCGCATCAAGCATAAATTTCTGGCGCCGTTGCCGGGAGATCAAGACACGCTGCAAGGGGAGTCTCCACTTCCAATCTCTTTACTTTGTTTTTGTCTCGCTTTACTTTATTTTATTTACTGTCTTGTTTCCTACATATTAAAAACACAAAAATTTAGTTACTTTACTTACTGTCTTATTTACTTGTTCTATATCAAAACACAAAAAATTAGTTACTTGTCTTTACTTTACTTGTTTAGTTTACTTTTTGCTTATTTCATCATGCTTCATCCTAAGTTTACTCTGGAAAAGATACCGGTAGGACGAGGGTGTATCATTGGAAGAGATAATATAGAAGAATTTTTCACCCATGTTAGTATGGATGAAGATTTTGAAGATATACCATTATTAAAAACTGCTCCTACTTATGAAAGTGCTTCTGCCTGTTTAATACACATGTTAGAAACTAGATTTGTTAATCTCAATCCCATAATACAACATATGTTTCTTACACTTTCGGATATGGAGATGGGAGAAAAGAGAAATTTTGTTTTAAAAGTCCTTGTTAGAGAATTTGAGGATATAGTTAAAGAAGCTAGAAAAGTTTTTATTAAGCATAAGAGGCTTGGTTTCTTTCCTAATTTTAAACAAATACTTGAAAAGATGGATATGGATAGAATTAAGTATACTAATAATGTTAATGATGGTAGGGAAATTAAAGCGCCAATACCTAGTAAGCTCCTAGGGATGCATGAAGCTTTGGAAAATAACTATGCTTGGCTTGTTCCTGAAAATTTGTTTGATGAGAATAGTAAGCCTAGGAGCAATGAGAGAGGAGTTACTTATATAGACCAGATACAATGCATTGTTGAGAAAACTCCCAACTCCCAAGGTAATAATGTTGATGCATCATCTCTTGAAAATACTTGATTTGCACTTTCTGCGCCTAGCTGAAAGGCGTTAAAGAAAAGCACTTCTTGGGAGATAACCCATGTTTTATTTTATTTACTGTATTGTTGAGTCTTGGAAGTTGTTTACTACTGTAGTAACCTCTCCTTATCATGTTTTTGTGCCAAGTAAAGTTTCTATGTTAAAGTTGATGATAGATTTGGATCGCTGCGCAGAAACAGCATTGCTGTCACGAATTCTCGCAGAGCTCCCTGTAAAAAAATCGAAAAAATCTGCAAATTTACGAGCGTGATCCTCATATATGTACGCAAATTTTATTAGTTTTGAGTTTTTCCATTTGAGCAAGTTAAGTTCCCCTTCCAGATTCATCTTTACGGACTGTTCTGTTTTTAACAGATTCTGCCTTTTATTTCGCATTGCCGTTTTTGCTATGTTGAATGAGTTTCTTTGTTCCATTAACTTTCAGAAGCTTTGTGCAATGTCCAGAAGTGTTAAGAATAATTGTGTCACCTCTTAATATGTGAATTTGTAATTATGCACTAACCCTCTAATGATTTTGCTTGAAGTTTGGTGTGGAGGAAGTTTTCAAGGGTCAAGAGAAGAGGATGATATACTATGATCAAGAAGAGTGAAAGGTCTAAGCTTGGGGATGCCCCGGTAGTTCATCCCTGCATATTTTAAGAAGACTCAAGCATCTAAGCTTGGGGATGCCCAAGGCATCCCCTTCTTCATCGACAACATTATCAGGTCACTTCTAGTGAAACTATATTTTTATTCCATCACATCTTATGTTCTTTACTTGGAGCGTCGGTTTGTTTTTGTTTTGGTTTGAATAAAGTTGGATCCCACCATTCTTATATTGGAGATATTACGCTCCGCTTTTTCATATGGAACACTTGTGTTCTTAATTGTGCTTTAATGTTCATGGCGAAGGCTGAAATTGCTTCGTTAAATTGCTATTTGGTTGGAATCAGAAAATGCTGCATATGGTTTGGAATAACTTGGCAATTGTTTGAGCTCTCATAGATCATGTTTAAGCTCTTGCATCATGTAGTTTAATCTATTAATGAAGAACTACCGTAGAGCTTGTTTAATTTGGTTTGCATGATTGGTCTCTCTAAGTCTAGATATTTTCTGGTAAAGTGTTTGAACAACAAGGAAGACAGTGTAGAGTCTTATAATGCTTGCAATATGTTCTTGTGTGAGTTTTGCTGTACCTGTTCATACTTGTGTTTGCTTCAAACAACCTTGCTAGCCTTGTACTGAGAGGAAATGCTTCTCGTGCATCCAAACACCTTGAGCCAAAAACCCATGCCATTTGTGTCCACCATATCTACCTACTATGTGGTATTTTTCTGCCATTCCAAAGTAAATTACTTGAGTGCTACCTTTAAAATTTCATTCCTTTATCTTTGCAATATATAGCTCATGGGACAAATAGCTTAAAAACTATTGTGGTGATGAATATGTAGTTATGTGTCTTAATTCTTATAAGTTGCTTATTGAGCGGTAACCATGTTTCTGGGGACGCCATCAACTTTACCTTTGTTGGATATCATGTGAGATGCTATGCATGTTCGTCTTGTCTGAAGTAAGTGCGATTTCATGATCAAATGGTTTGAGTATGCATATGTTAGAGAAGAACATTGGGCCGCTAACTAAAGCCATGTATCATGGTGGAAGTTTCAGTTTGGACATACAACCTCAATCTCTTATGAGAATATTAACTGTTGTTGAATGCTTAAGCATCAAAAGAGGAGTCCATTATCTGTTGTCTATGTTGTCCCGGTATGGATGTCTAAGTTGAGAATAATCAAAAGCGAGAAATCCAATGCGTGCTTTCTCCTTAGACATTTGTACAGGCGGCATAGAGGTACCCCTTTGTGACACTTGGTTGAAACATATGTTATGCGATGATAATCCGTGTTTTCCGAGCTAAGTAGGACAAGGTGCGAGCACTATTAGTACTCTATGCATGAGACTTGCAACTTGTAGGAAGTATTATGCATAGCACATATGAATTATTACTACCGTTGACAAAATTGTTTCTATGTTTTCAAAACAAAAGCTCTAGCACAAAAATAGTAATCCATGCTTCCCTCTGCGAAGGGCCATTCTTTTACTTTATTGTTGAGTCAGTTTACCCACTTCTTTCTATCTTAGAAGCAAACACTTGTGTTAACTGTGTGCATTGATTCTTACATGTTTACTTATTGCACTGTTATATTACTCTATGTTGACAAATATCCATGAGATATACATGTTACAAGTTGAAAGCAATTGCTGAAACTTAATCATCCTTTGTGTTGCTTCAATGCATTCTACTTTGAATTTATTGCTTATGAGTTAGCTCTTATGCAAGTCTTGTTGATACTTGTTTGAAAGTACTATTCATGAAAAGTTTTGCTATATGATTCATTTGTTTAGTCATTATCTTTGTTAGCAATCTTTTGTTCAGATCACTCCATTCATCTCATATGCTTTACAATAATGTTGATCAAGATTATGTTGGTAGCATGTCACTTCAGAAATTATTTGTGTTATCGTTTACCTACTCGAGGACAAGTAGGAACTAAGCTTGGGGATGCTTGATACGTCTCAAACGTATCTATAATTTCTTATGTTCCATGCTACTTTTATGACAATACTTGAATGTTTTATACATACTTTACAGCATTATTATACATTTTCCGGCACTAACCTATTAACAAGATGCCGAAGCGCCAGTTATACTGTTTTCTGCTGTTTTTGGTTTCAGAAATCCTAGTAAGGAAATATTCTCGGAATTGGACGAAATCAACGCCCATGGTCCTATTTTTACACGAAGCTTCAGAGGCGAGGGGAAAGGAAGTGGGGCCACGAGGCGCCGTCACACTAGGGCGGCGCGGCCTAGCCCTGGCCGCGCGGCCCTAGCGTGTGGGGCCCTCGTGTGGCCCCCGCGTTGCCCTTCCGCCTACTTAAAGCCTTCGTCGCGAATACCCTGTACCGAGAGCCACGATACGGAAAACCTTCCAGAGACGCCGCCGTCGCGAATCCCATCTCGGGGATTCAGGAGATCGCCTCCGGCACCCTGCCGGGAGGGGAATCATCACCGGAGGGGATCTACATCATCATGCCCGCCTCCGGATTGATGCGTGAGTAGTTCATCCTTGGACTATGGGTCCATAGCAGTAGCTAGATGGTTGTCTTCTCCGCTTGTGCTATCATTGTTTAGAATCTTGTGAGCTGCCTAACATGATCAAGATCATCTATTTGTAATGCTACATGTTGTGTTTGGCGGGATCCGATGAATATAGAATATTATGTTAAGTTGATTATCAATCTATCATATATGTGTTGTTTATGTTCTTGCATGCTCTCCGTTGCTAGTAGAGGCTCTGGCCAAGTTGATACTTGTAACTCCAAGATGGAGTAATTATGCTCGATAGTGGGTTCATGCCTCCATTTAATCTGGGACAGTGACAGAAAGTTCTAAGGTTGTGGATGTGCTGTTGCTACTAGGGATAAAACATCGATGCTTTGTCTAAGGATATTTGTGTTGATTACATTACACACCATACTTAATGCAATTATCTGTTGTTTACAACTTAATACTGGAAGGGGTTCGGATGATAACCTGAAGGTGGATTATTTAGGCATAGATGCATGCTGGATAGCGGTCTATGTACTTTGTCGTAATGCCCAATTAAATCACATAGTAATCATCATTGATATGTATTGAATCTTTATTTGTCAATTGCCCTTTGTAATTTGTTCACCCAGCATGTTACTTATCTTATTGGAGAGACACCTCTAGTGAACTGTGGACCCCGGTCCATTCTTTTACATCTGAATACATTCTACTGTTTTGTTCTTTGCAAACAAACACCATCTTCCACTCGATACGTTTAATCCTTTGTTTTCAGCAAGCCGGTGAGATTGACAACCTCACTGTTACGTTGGGGCAAAGTACTTTGATTGTGTTGTGCAGGTTCCACGTTGGCGCCGGTTTCACTGGTGTTGCGCCGCACTACACTCCTCCACCAACAACCTTCACGTGCTTCTTGGCTCCTACTGGTTCGATAACCTTGGTTTCATACTGAGGGAAACTTGTTGCTGTGCGCATCATACCTTCCTCTTGGGGTTCCCAACGGACGTGTACATCTACGTGCATCAATTATTTAGGCATAGATGCATGCTGGATAGCGGTCTATGTACTTTGTCGTAATGCCCTGATTAAATCTCATAGTAATCATCATTGATATGTATTGAATCTTTATTTGTCAATTGCCCACCTGTAATTTGTTCACCCAGCATGTTAGTTATCTTATTGGAGAGACACCACTAGTGAACTGTGGACCCTGGTCCATTCTTTACATCTGAATACATTCTACTGCAATCATTGTTCTTTACTGTTCTTTGCAAACAAACACCATCTTCCACTCGATACGCTTAATCCTTTGTTTTCAGCAAGCCGGTGAGATTGACAACCTCACTGTTACATTGGGGCAAAGTATCTTGATTGTGTTGTGCGGGTTCCACGTTGGCGCCGGTTTCAGGTGTTGCGCCGCACTACACTCCTCCACCAACAACTGATGCGCGTAGATGTACACGTCCGTTGGGAACCCCAAGAGGAAGGTATGATGCGCACATCGGCAAGTTTTCCCTCAGAAAGAAACCAAGGTTTATCGAACCAGGAGGAGCCAAGAAGCACGTTGAAGGTTGATGGTCGCGAAATGTGATGCGGCGCAACACCGGGATTCCGGCGCCAACTAGGAACCTGCACAACACAAACCAAATACTTTGTCCCAACGAAACAGTGAGGTTGTCAATCTCACCGGCTTGCTGTAACAAAGGATTAAACGTATCGAGTGGAAGATGTTTGCAAAGAAAACGGTAAAACACAAGTATTGATAGATGTATTTCAGTAAAGAGAATTGGACCGGGGTCCACAATTCACTAGAGGTGTCTCTCCCATAAGATAAAAGCATGTTGGGTGAACAAATTACAGTCGGGCAATTGACAAATAGAGAGGGCACCGCGATGCACATACATGACATGGTAAATATAGTGAGATTTAATTGGGCATTACGACAAAGTACATAGACCGCCATCCAACTGCATCTATGCCTAAAAGTCCACCTTCAGGTTATCATCCGAACCCCCTCCGGTATTAAGTTGCAAACAACAGACAATTGCATTAAGTATGGTGCGTAATGTAATCAACAACTACATCCTTGGACATAGCATCAATGTTTTATCCCTAGTGGCAACAGCACAACACAACCTTAGAACTTTCATCCTGTCCCAGGTGTCAATGGGCATGAACCCACTATCGAGCATAAATACTCCCTCTTGGAGTTAAGAGTAAAAACTTGGCCAGAGCCTCTACTAATAACGGAGAGCATGCAAGATCTTAAACAACACATATGTAATAACTTGATAATTACCATAGCATAGTATTCTCTATCAATCGGATCCCGACAAACACAACATATAGTATTACGGATAGATGATCTTGATCATGTTAGGCAGCTCACAAGATCCAACAATGAAGCACAACAAGGAGAAGACATCTAGCTACTGCTATGGACCCATAGTCCAGGGGTGAATTACTCACTCATCACTCCGGAGGCGACCATGGCGGTGTAGAGTCCTCCGGGAGATGAATCCCTCTCCGGCAGTGCGGGGCTCTCCTGATCCCCCGAGATGGGATCGGCGGCGGCTGCGTCTCTGGAAGGTTTTCCGTATCGTGGCTCTCGGTACTGGGGGTTTCGTCACGGAGGCTTTAAGTAGGCGGAAGGGTAGGTCAGAGGCGGCACGAGGGCCCCACACCACAGGGCCGCGCGGCCAAGGGGGCGCGCCCTAGGGTGTGGCCCCCTCGTGGCCCCTCTTCGTCTCATCTTCGGACTTCCGGAAGCTTCGTGGCAAAATAGGACCCTGGGCGTTGATTTCGTCCAATTCGAGAATATTTCCTTACTAGGATTTCTGAAACCAAAAAGAAAAGCAGCAAGCTCTTCGGCATCTTGTTAATAGGTTAGTTCCAGAAAATGCATAAATATGACATATAATGTGCATAAAACATGTAGGTAACATCAATAATGTGGCATGGAACATAAGAAATTATCGATACGTTGGAGACGTATCAGCATCCCCAAGCTTAGTTCTGCTCGTCCCGAGCAGGTAAAACGATAACAAAGATAATTTCTGAAGTGACATGCCATCATAATCTTGATCATACTATTTGTAAAGCATATGTAATGAATGCAGCGATCAAAACAATGGTAATGACATGAGTAAACAAGTGAATCATAAAGCAAAGACTTTTCATGAATAGTACTTCAAGACAAGCATCAATAAGTCTTGCATAAGAGTTAAATCATAAAGCAATAAATCAAAGTAAAGGTATTGAAGCAACACAAAAGAAGATTAAGTTTCAGCGGTTGCTTTCAACTTGTAACATGTATATCTCATGGATATTGTCAACATAGAGTAATATAACAAGTGCAATATGCAAGTATGTAGGAATCAATGCACAGTTCACACAAGTGTTTGCTTCTTGAGGTGGAGAGAAATAGGTGAACTGACTCAACATAAAAGTAAAAGAATGATCCTTCAAAGAGGAAAGCATCGATTGCTGTATTTGTGCTAGAGCTTTTATTTTGAAAACATGAAACAATTTTGTCAACGGTAGTAATAAAGCATATGAGTTATGTAAATTATATCTTATAAGTTGCAAGCCTCATGCATAGTATACTAATAGTGCCCGCACCTTGTCCTACTTAGCTTGGACTACCGGATCATCACAATGCACATGTTTCAACCAAGTGTCACAATGGGGTACCTCCATGCCGCCTGTACAAGGGTCTAAGGAGAAAGTTCGCATTGGATTTCTCGCTTTTGATCATTCTTCAACTTAGACACCCATACCGGGACAACATGAACAACAGATAATGGACTCCTCTTTAATGCA
Source organism: Lolium multiflorum (assembly GCA_030979885.1). Classification (NCBI taxonomy): domain Eukaryota; kingdom Viridiplantae; phylum Streptophyta; class Magnoliopsida; order Poales; family Poaceae; genus Lolium; species Lolium multiflorum. The sequence continues at coordinate 226,248,128 of CM061751.1, read as the reverse complement.
TAAGCATGTAACAACAATTATTATTCTCACTGGAGATTGAGGATGTGTCCAAAACTGAAACTTCCACCATGATTCATGGCTTTAGTTAGCGGCCCAATGTTCTTCTCTAACAATATGCATGCTTAACCATATGGTGGTAGATCTCCCTTACTTCAGACAAGACGAACATGCATAGCAACTCACATGATATTCAACAAGGAGTAGTTGATGGCGTCCCCAGGAACATGGTTATCGCACAACAAGCAACTTAATAAAAGATAAAGTGCATAAGTACATATTCAATACTACGATAGTTTTTTAAGGCTATTTTGTCCCATGAGCTATATATTGTAAAGGCGAATGATGAAATTTAAAGGTAGCACTCAAGCAATTTACTTTGGCATGGCGGAAAATACCATGTAGTAGGTAGGTATGGTGGACACAAATGGCATAGTAGTTGGCTCAAGGATTTTGGATGCATGAGAAGTATTCCCTCTCGATACAAGGTTTAGGCTAGCAAGGTTATTTGAAGCAAACTCAAGGATGAACGGTACAGCAAAACTCACATAAGAGACATATTGTAAACATTATAAGACTCTACACCGTCTTCCTTGTTGTTCAAACTCAATACTAGATATTATCTAGACTCTAGAGAAACCAAATATGCAACCCAAATTTTAGCAAGCTCTATGTATTTCTTCATTAATGGGTGCAAAGCATATGATGCAAGAGCTTAAACATGAACACAACAATTGCCAAGTATCACATTACCCAAGACATTATAGCAATTACTACATGTAGCATTTTCCAATTCCAACAATATAACAATTTAACGAAGAAGAAACTTCGCCATGAACATTATGAGTAAAGCCTAAGGACATATTTGTCCATATGCAACAGCGGAGCGTGTCTCTCTCCCACAAAGTGAATGCTAGGATCAACTTTATTCAAACAAAACAAAAACAAAAACAAAAACAAACCGACGCTCCAAGCAAAGTGCATAAGATGTGACGGAATAAAAATGTAGTTTCAGGGGAGGAACCTGATGATGTTGTCGATGAAGAAGGGGATGCCTTGGGCATCCCCAAGCTTAAACGCTTGAGTCTTCTTAGAATATGCAGGGGTGAACCACCGGGGCATCCCCAAGCTTAGAGCTTTCACTCCTCTTGATCATAGTATATCATACTCCTCTTTGATCCTTGAAAACTTCCTTCACACCAAACTTCAAGCAAACTCATTAGAGAGTTAGTGCATAATAAAAATTTACATGTTCAGAGGTGACACAACCATTCTTTACACTTCTGGACATTGCATAAAGCTACTGGACATTAATGGATCAAAGAAATGAATCCAACATAGCAAAAGAGGCAATGCGAAATAAAAGGCAGAATCTGTCAAAACAGAACAGTTCGTAAAGACGAATTTTAAGATGGCACCAGACTTGCTCAAATGGAAAAACTCAAAACTAATGAAAGTTGCGTACATATCTGAGGATCACTCACGTAAATTGGCATAATTTTCTGAGTTTCCTACAGAGAATTAGACCCAGATTCGTGACAGCAAAGAAATCTGTCTCTGCGCAGTAATCCAAATCTAGTATGAACCTTACTATAGAGACTTTACTTGGCACAAAAACATGATAAGGAGAGGTTGCTACAGTAGTAAACAACTTCCAAGACTCAACAAAACAAAAAATTTCTATAGGTAAAAACATGGGTTGTCTCCCATAAGCGCTTTTCTTTAACGCCTTTCAGCTAGGCGCAGAAAGTGTAATCAAGTAACATCAAGAGATGAAGCATCAACATCATAATTTGCTCTAATAATAGAGTCATAAGGTAACTTCATTCTTTTTCTAGGGAAGTGTTCCATACCTTTCTTGAGAGGAAATTGATATTTAATATTACCTTCCTTCATATCAATAGTAGCACCAACGGTTCGAAGAAAAGGTCTTCCCAATATAATGGGACAAGATGCATTGCATTCAATATCCAAGACAACAAAATCAACGGGGACAAGGTTATTGTTAACCACAATATGAACATTATCAACTCTCCCCAAAGGTTTCTTTTTAGCATTATCAGCGAGATTAACATCCAAATAACAATTCTTCAATGGTGGCAAGTCAAGCATATCATAAATCTTTTTAGGCATAACAGAAATACTTGCACCAAGATCACATAAAGCATTACAATCAAAATCATTGACCCTCATTTTAATGATGGGCTCCCAACCATCTTCTAGCTTTCTAGGAATAGAAGTCTCACGTTTTAGTTTATCTTCTCTAGCTTTTATGAGAGCATTTGTAATATGTTTTGTGAAAGCCAAATTTATAGTACTAGCATTAGGACTTTTAGCAAGTTTTTGCAAGAACTTTATAACTTCAGAGATGTGGCAATCATCAAAATCTAAATCATTATGAGCTACAGCAATGGGATCATCATCCCCAAGGTTGGAAAAAATTTCAGCTTTATCACAAGCAGTTTCAGCAGTTTTAGCAATTTCAGGCAGTTTTGCACGCTTTGCACTAGGAGTAGAAGCATTGCCAACACCAATTATTTTATCATTGATAGTAGGAGGTGCAGCAACATGTGAGGAATCAACATTACTAGTGGTGGTAATAGTCCAAACTTTAGCTACATTATTCTCTTTAGCTAGTTTTTCATTTTCTTCTCTATCCCACCTAGCACGCAGTTCAGCCATTAATCTTATATTCTCATTAATTCTAACTTGGATGGCATTTGCTGTAGTAGCAATCTTATTATCAATATCATCAGGTTTAGCAGCCATTTTATTAATTAAAGAGGATTGTGATGCGGACATGTATGAGATTCGGGTTTCAGCATTTGAAATTTTAGTTTGCAGACCAGAAATCTCCCTATTCAAATTTTCAAGTTGATTTCCTATATTTTTCAACAAGGTAGATTGTTCATTCATAGTTTTAGTAAACAATTGATTTTGCTCATATTGAGATTGCATAAAGTTTTTAGTGGATCTTTCAATATCTAGCATCCTTCCCTCATATCTACCATAAGTATTACCATTAGCAGGATATGGCCTAGAATTTTGAGCAACTAATGAAGCTAACGGAACATTATTAGGATCAACATTAGATCTATCATTCACAAGCATAGACATAATCACATCAATTTTATCACTCAAGGAGGAGGATTCTTCAACAGAATTTACCTTCTTACCTTGTGGAGCTCTTTCCGTGTGCCATTCAGAGTAATTTATCATCATATCATCAAGAAGTTTTGTAGCCGCCCCCAATGTGATGGACATAAAGGTACCTCCAGCAGCTGAATCCAATAAATTCCGCGAAGAAAAATTTAGTCCTGCATAGAAGGTTTGGATGATCATCCAAGTAGTCAGTCCATGGGTTGGGCAATTCTTTACCAAAGATTTCATTCTCTCCCATGCTTGAGCAACATGTTCAGTATCTAATTGTTTAAAATTCATTATGCTACTTCTCAAAGATATAATTTTAGCGGGAGGATAATATCTACCAATAAAAGCATCCTTGCATTTAGTCCATGAATCAATACTATTCTTAGGCAAAGATAGCAACCAATCTTTAGCTCTTCCTCTTAATGAGAAAGGAAACAATTTCAATTTAATAATATCACCATCTACATCCTTGTACTTTTGCATTTCACAAAGTTCAACAAAATTATTAAGATGGGCAGCAGCATCATCAGAACTAATACCAGAAAATTGATCTCTCATGACAAGATTTAGTAAAGCAGGTTTAATTTCAAAGAATTCTGCTGTAGTAGCAGGTGGAGCAATAGGTGTGCATAGGAAATCATTATTATTTGTGGTTGTGAAGTCACACAACTTAGTGTTCTCATGGTTGGCCATTTTAGCAACAGTAAATAAAACAAACTAGATAAAGTAAATGCAAGTAACTAATTTTTTTGTGTTTTCGATATAGAGAGCAAGACAGTAAATAAAGTA